>CM076582.1:1054753719-1055149154 GCA_034641835.2 Pinus albicaulis
GAAGTTGACTAGAAGATGACGTAGAAACTGTGCATGGCTTATTGTTTTATATAACGGAGGATGTTGTGACTGGTTCACAAGTTCTTGTGCAGGACCAATTTCTGCAGAATATGATGGACTGTAAAAGGCAGCAATGGATATTGTAGAAGTCAACTGAACTAAAAGCGAGAACGCTTTGAAATCTGGCCAAAGCCAATGGCTGGCCGCAGGCTTGACGTGCAATGGCTGCGTCTTCCGTCGTTGCAAAAAAAAAAATTAATTTGCAGTTAAAACCTTTTCAACGGCCACACTAATTTCTGGACTTTGGCCTCATATACAAAAAAAATTTCTCACGCATTCCTCAAAGCCTGTGGCAACCTTCACGCCAAAGTCGGCCTTTTAGCACAGGAGTCCCGGATTCAATAAAATTTATGGACAGTTCCACCATTAATACAAAAGAAATCGTCGACGCATATAAAATTAATGTCCTAATTTCCAACAGCAAGTGTTTCACAATGAAGAATTAGCCCAGAACCAAGGCGCATAGAAAAGCAGAACCGTTTTACCTAAATTCGCTATCACAGCATCAATTACCTCCCGCTCTTCAGTCTTCCAGCAAATCGACTCATCCAGCGCTTGTGCTCTCAACGTCGGGTCCAAGTGAGTGTTCCAACGCCGCCTTCACCAGCTAACAGATGTGTAAAATCGAGCGCTTGGCTCTCAACGCCGCAACACTTCTAGACACCGCCTCCACAAGCAAGGTTGCCTTCACGGCCTCAGGATCTGCCTCACGCAGTCACAGAAAACGCAGCTCCAGTCCAACGAGCCACCAAACTCGCCTTCACGGCTTGCCTCACGCACAGCCTCTCTCAGCTCTTCTTGAGCTCCGATACCATGTCAACAAATGCAGAAGACACGAAGTTTGGGCAAACATACAGGAGCTCACAGGTGCAAATCACCAAGAGCTCCCACCAGCAAACACACTCGCTTGGAGTTTCTCATTAAGCATCAAGAATTAAATAGATACATCAGACAAAACAGATTCCTAATTAATAGGAACTGAATGTCAAATAAAGAGCAAAATCATAACCACGTAACAAAATACACCTATTCTCCATTAATTTCTAACATGCATGTGGATTTATTTATTTTTCGAAAGATTAGCACAATGAATTTGTCTTTTACTATGGTATCTCTCCAAGAATAAATGTGGCTAATATTTTATGCAGCAATTCATATGCACTATTTTATTTACCTTCATGAATATGCTCAAATATTCAAATTTGGGATATTATTATTTCAAGAATACTTATCTTTTATCCAACGTGTTAACCCACTATGTGGATTATTTATAGGGATGATTACGGGGTTTTCTTCTTCAACGTGATGACCAACTATGCACATTGTTCAAAAAATCTAGTTCTTCAAGAAAGTCTTCTAAAGCTGCTTCCAAGTTACATTTTTCTTTCATGCCATCATGGAAATTGGAGAAGCTCGAAATAATTCCATTAGAATTTAATTGAAAACAATGCTACATTCGATTCATAAAAGAGCACCTACTCGCTAACAATATAAAATGTTCATGGAGAATGGCTTGTTTCACTGTCACTAAGCTCGGCTGTAAACACTGACAGGTTTTTGAGCCAATAGAGTCCCTAAAGAAAATAACGATGATCTCTCTCTAAAACACATAAAGATAAAGATACAAGATTCAAATGGAGTACTTAAGAAGTTTCGTAACTACAAATCTACTTGTAACTATTTGAATTAAATTAAAAATAATAATATTTTCTTATAACTCGCTCACTGTATATATTCCTCTAAATTCTGTGTCTTCCGAGTAATATATGGTAACATAAAACCGTAAAAATATTTCTGTAGAATTTATATTCAAAACCCTAATGGTTTTTTTTTTTAATGTTAATTTTTGTTAACACCTTATTAAATAATGAACACCAACGCATTCCAGGGATATTACAGACTACAACTTTTTTTGTAAGTAAGAATAAGAATATTTTAATTTTACAACTTAAAATGTTTTTTTGTTTTGTTTTTTTTGTTTTTTAACAAGATTTTCATTATATTATAAATTAGTCATTACGAGGGATAGAAAGTGTGAGTGGTCTGACAGAGTCCAACCCTGATCATCGGAAAAAAGAAATTAAAAAAGAAATTCTGATTTTTCTTCCTTCACAAAATTTCTAATTCATCTTGGCATGAGTCATTTGAGAGATCCTATGCTCATCGGAGTTTCTAGTCTGTCTGGTTACAAAATTTACATAATTGACAGTGAAAAAAGTATCAGTAACAAAATTTACATTAGTTTTTCCTGACAAAGGCCAAAACTAGATAGAAGTAGCGCATAAAGCATAGATCCAACACAAAAAATAGACACAGTTCATCAGACCAGCTACTCCAAGGGATCTTCTTCCAGCATAATCGGATTTTCTGGAGTGCTACCAGCTCAGGCGTCCTCAGAGGCAGGGTGACTGCTTGATGCTGCCCCCGTCTCTCACTTGATGCTCGACGTGACATCCCTGCTTGCTTGCATGTTCACAATTCTACGCTTCAACCATGTGTAATGAGGCGAGTCTTCTGTAACAAAATGTCTATAGTGAACTGTATCCACATAAACCATAAAATTCGAACTCTATCCATATAAACCATAAAAATTTTATTTAGCATGTCGAGATTAGCTTCCAGGATGTTTGTGGTCTCACTGTGCTCCTACAGAGCCAAGCCTAGTATGGCTTCTAGCTGCCATGAGAGCTCAATTGTGTGACTATAAAAGTTTTCCTTAGCCGTGGTGAAGTCGAGGTTAGAAATCCAAGTGAATTGAGCATTAACATATTCATTTTTGGTGCAACGATGGATAGTCCTGGATTGAATTTAAAGATCTTGAATGCACTCACGAGTTTTCTAAGAAATTGAGTTGTTCTAGTTGATAGTGGCCCGCCTAGCCGACGCTTCAGAGCGCATTCTTGGCTACATGTTGGCTTGATTCCAACATTCATTGTTCCTACCCCTTTGTTTTTTTTTTCTTTAACAAGCTTTGCCGAGGAACCATGATAATTAAAAAAAATTGAATATACATATTTGGTTGAATTTATATTTATAAAATATCAGTAATATAACTAGCTAGTATCAACTATAGGAAGGTAAAGTAATTAAAAGAAAAACAGAAAAATATATTAATTAAAAGAAAAACAGGAAAATATATTTTCATTTTTAATTGTGAACCAGATGTTAAAACAAAATAATTATAATTATAATAAAATATTTTAATGATTAAAGGAAAGAAATAATTGTAAGTAAAAAAAATCAATTACTTTAGAAACATGTATAATTTATTCAATATTTGACATTTACGAATATTATTAATAAAAAAGGTATTTGATATATGTAAGAAATAAAATATTTCAATATAAAGTTAAGCAATATTGATTTGTATTTAAAAAATTATTAATAACAAAAAAACATTTTAATATTTACAACAGATTCACGAATAAAATATTTTAATGACTATGTTAAATAAAATATTTATTGATTTGTATTTTAAAACTTATTAATAACAAAAAACATTTTAATATTTACAACATGATTCACGAATAAAACATTTTAATGATTATGTTAAATAAAATATTTCAATGTCAGTATGTAGATATTATATATCGTTTTAAAAATAAATATATGTATTTTTTCTATTGGTACAATGTTGTATTTTCCATATGAAGAATATCTAAGTAGAAGATAATAAAATGAGCATATATATTTGGTTGAATTTAATTAAAATAATTATAAAATATCAATAATATCACTTGTTAGTATCTTTTTTTGGTAAGTTAAGCTAAACTATATTAATTCAAAGTAAAACAGTACATAGGCTACATGTTGAGTTGGTAAGCTACGTGTAGACAATCCCAACCTTCATTACTTTCAAAGTAGTGTACGTATGGGGTTGCCTCCTTGGAGGATACCATTCCTATAATAACATCAAACATAAAATTACAAAATGTGTCGTGGCACTTGTGCAAGTAAAAGTTCTATAATATGAGCTAAAATAACAGAAAATTAAAAAAAGATGAGTGATCTCGCAGTCATGGTGTTCTTGCATCATCCTTGTTTCTTGGGTCGTCCTCCTTGATACGAAAACTGTAATCATATGCTATAGAATCCTCCTCAGTAAAAGGTCGGCTCTGAGGCCGAGAAGCAGGTGCACAAAGAATGGGGGCGACTGGGTACTCAGATTTTGGTACTGGCATCCAAATGCCCTTCGAGTCCACAATCCATACATCGATGTCTCCCCCCACAACCTCATGAACAGGAAGAGACTTGGTTTTACGGGGCGTGGGTTGCTCCTGGTACGCAATGGTGCATCTCTTGGGTCCACTTCTGCCTCTTTGCATTTCCTGAGCAGGGGCCTCCTCCTCCTAGTCGCGCGTGCGGCACTATGGAGCATCCCTGGAAGAGGATATCTCAAAGTATTCCAAACAATTATCAAGCCCTCGATGGTAGCATCTGGGGAATGCGCCTCTTTGGCCACACATAATTGTCCTTTGGCACAGACACAGAGCCATGGGAGAGTGAAGAAACAAAGGGGTAGTGGGCTAAAAAGTATTGGAAATTTTCTCCTTGGGGTGGTGGTTAATACAGGAGCAGAGATGGGAAGTGCACAGCTGAGTGCTATTGGGCAAGGTGTCACACAATTGGGGGGTGCACAGTAGGGGGAGATTGTTGTTGGGAGCGCAAAGTTGGGAAAAAATAGTTACGCAGGGGGAGCCAAGGGGAGGAGCACAGTCAGGAAGGTGTGCAGCCGAGTGTGTGGCCAACGATAAGACGCTATGAGTAGGCTGCGCAACTGGTGGAATGCGAAAGAGGGTTGTGACTGAAACAGAATGGCCAAGGAGGCGAGGAGAGCTTTGTAAGCCAGAAGGAACAAACTATAAATGACACAATGCAGAGGGGCATTCCCTTTTGTAGACTTGTGGCACATGCACATATTTTGTGCATTATTGTGACATGCTCTTAGGTGCATGTTGCGACAGTTATTGTTTGGTAGCATGTGCTTTGAGTAATGGAAGTAAATCATGTTCATCCGGGAGCTCATTCAAATTATTGTAGAGGAGAGGTTCCACACCAGGTGGTTGTTGGCATTGCGTATCTTCTTCATCATGTGCGTCCATACCCTCATGCGAATTATTGCAGAGAGGTAGATCCACTTCAGGTGAAGGCATGCATTGCAGATATTTGTCAACTCGTGCGTGGGAGGGAACGTTTTCATGCGTGTGCATCATGTCACCCACATTCGGGGAATATCACTTGCTAGTATAAAATTTAGAAAGATAAAGTAATTGAAAAAAAAAGAAACTTATATTTTCAATTTTTAGTGTGAGGAAGATGTCAAAAAAATAATAAAATATTTTAATGTTTAAAGGAAAGAAATATTTTCAAGTAAGAAAATTCAATTGATTTAAGAAGATGTGTAATTTATTTTATATGTGGCATTTACAAAAAATTTTTATTAATAATAAAATTTGATGTATGTCATATATAAAATATTTCAATATAAATTTAAGTCATATTGATGTGTATTTAAAAATGTATTAATAAAAAAAAGAAAAAACATTTTTATATTAACAATATGAATCACGAATAGAATATTTTAAAGGTTATGTTAAATAAAATACTTCAATGCAAATTTTTTTTGTAAGGTTGTGAGTAAATTTCCACTAATGTACAAAAAAAATAATATTTACTTGTCTAGGAGGGAGTTATGAGGGTGGATGAGGAGATGCAAATGAATCCTCAACTCAATTCACAAAGCAAGAGAAGCAGAGTAATAGAAATAAGTGTATCAACTAACTTGGGACATGTTTCCTCATTTAATTTTCTTTCCTTTCTGTTCGGTTACTTTCACCCATCCATTCGATGAAAGAGTAACCATGGCTAGCAGAAGATGGTCTTAACAATTTGTTGATGTGTCCTTATAATATTCTAAGGAAGTTGATTCATGGTCTCACTTTACCAATCCCAACTAAGTAGTCTTATTGTATATTTATTTTCCATTTCTTGAAATTTTATTATGCTTACTCTACTCGCAAGGATTTTGAATAATTGAAGTCTAAGCCTCATTGGAGGAGAACTAGTCATCGTTCAGCTCAATGTCATCCTAGAATGAAAAATACTAGTCCTCTTCCTCCAGAGGGGGTGAGTTGCATGGCTTCCAAGACTTATATTTAGCCTTCCATTTTAATGGCTTTTGAGTGTAGTAATTTTTTAGATGTGTTCTTTGACAATAGAGGGGACAAGGAAAAGCAGTGTTTTCAAAGTCTCAGCGTTTGATCTAGTGGAAATCAACTACTTTCAGGTGGATTTTGTTAAGAAATCATTTTCTAATTTTTAGTTCTACACTAATCCTATCGTAGGTATATACTCCACATTGGCCTCGCGTAGGATATATGGCAAGAAAGTGAACGATGATGTTTTTGATGCTCATAAACATTGAATAATACCAAATATGACCTAGAAAATTTGGAAGCCGAACCCAAATGGGATGATTTGTCATTAATTCTATAGAGTGTTGAAAGTATGGGAACCAAGGGGTCATGAAAATCCACAGTTTTCCATACAACCATGGTCCTTTGAAAAAAACACTCTAGTAATATTCCTGATGAGTATAAAAAACTATGAAGAATCCCTTAGAACAGAAGAGAACCTTGTAGATTTTGGTCCATTTAGAGTGGATCCATTAATAAAGACCCGCTCTATGAGGCCACAACCCATTAAAGTGGTAGATCGAGACTTTATCTACAAATATATCATGAATACCTTCTAGATATGGATGGAAAATTTCAACAGAGGGAATATCCTCGAATATTTCCACTATAAAAGGACTAGGAACAACCTCGGAGGGGGCCACTTTTCCTTAAGGTTTAGGATGAATCAAAGGAGGAAAAACACCCTAGGGAGCCTGATTCAGGCCTGATTAAGAGCTACATATTTGTATGAGAAAATCTGAGAAGAGAAGGGATTCCCTAAGGTATCCCCTCACGGGCGAGGAGTCAAGAGCATAATTGAATCCTTTCAAATATTATAATAAGAGATGGGAAGAGGATATTCTATTTCTTACCTTCAAAGAGGAGGCATTGAATCCCATAAGGAATCCCTAATTTGAGCTCCAATGACAGTTTTATGTTTCTTATTAGATCCATATATCTCACCTAAAAAAGAGAATAGTGTTCAGTCAACATTTTGACTCTGATCTAGAAGGGACTGTCATACATTGCCTCTCTAGGTTTATGGTTTCCTCCATAGATATCAAATCTACATACAGAGATTCCTGAAGTCAATATTGGAAACTTATACGAGGCATGGGATAGTTGGAGTCCTATAGGTTGTTTCCCTGAAAGAACATCCTCGAGATCTTCACTATTACTATCTATTTTAGAAACCCTAGAGGCTTCCCCTGAGGGACCCTTGAACTTCCAAGATTCGTCATCTCCTGTACAAGCTGACAAAGGAAATGACAAAGGCAAGGTTTTGAAAGGATTAACGTCTGAAGAAGGGGCCTTTTGGCACTAGAGGCCACTACCCTTTTGAGGAAAACCAACTCTCGAAGGTTCATCTTTGAGAAGAGGGTTGGAACCTATGTAAGGGAAGGATGCAAGTTGCCACAAAAAGGGAGGTTGAAATGGTTGTAGACCTGAAATAAAGTGCAATCAATCACACTACTTGGGGATTCATTATTAAATAATCCAATGTTAATTATGTATATATTATATATTGTTTAAAAAAAAATGTATTATTTTTTTTACATGTGCAACTTCTTATATTTCATTTGAAGAATATAATTATATGGTTAATACAAACATTAACAATAATAATAAAATTTGATGTAGATAACAAATCAAATATTGATGTTTATCTAAAATTATATGAATAATAAAAAATAAATTGACATGAACAATATGACTCATGAATAAATAATTTAATGACTATGTTAAATAAAATATTTCAATGTCATTTTTGTAGTTTTATATGGCTTTGAAAGAAAAATTATGTTTTTTTTTCACAAGTACATTGTAAATTTCATATGAGGATATGAAGAATATACTTACACTGTATATTTCATATGAATAATATACTTATATTGTCAAAATTTTCAAAGTTAGTGAGGTCACTTGTGGGAATTGAACCTTGTTGGGGAGGGTTAAATTCCTTCCTTCCAACCACTCCAAATAATCCCAATTATAAAAATATAAAAAATGATCATTTTTTTTTTAAATCTGACAAAAAATTGTTGGATTTGCAAGTTTAACATATATAATCTACACAATCCAAGTGTCCAAAAAGATTTTTAAGGTGTTGAATCCATTTATACATTAATATATATATATATATATATATATATATATATAGTCTACACTTTAAGAAATTTGATCACTCTCACTGCTTAGTAGTTGATATGTCCAGAATTAATTTAAACTAAAATAGTTAACCATAATATCCTAATATATTCATGATATCCATTTATAATATTACTATATTAATGTGATATGTTAATTATATTAATGGTATCCATCCGTGATGATATTAGTTACTAAGATAACTGCGTGCTTAGTGCATACCTATGAATCTAATACGTGACAAGGGTCAAATGACTAATACTATTGATATATATCCATATTAACAATATAGATTCATGATATCAGACATTTTCACGTGAGAAGGATCAAACGACTAATATTAATGATATATATCCATATTAACAATATATATAATCATGATATTTCAGACATTTTTTTTAATTTTCAAAATTAATAGGTTGTATCTAAAATATTATTAATAATAAAAAAATCGATGTAAATTATAAACAAAATTTTTCAATAGACATGGTTAATACGTGTTAGGTTAATAACCGAAAAAACATTTTACTCGATACAATATAGTTTATAAATCAAATATCTCAGTGACTATATTAAGTAAAATATTTTATTGTCAATTTTAACTATATTATATATAGTTAAAAAATTATATGTATATATTATATAAATGTATTGAAAGAAAATTTTTTGGTTCTAAAGTATTTTAAATAATTGAGAGTGTAAATTTTTGTGATCCAAATCGATTGTTTTAATAAAAAATTTCAGGAAATCACATCATAAATCATAGAGTCGATGTGTTTGGAACTACCAAGTATAATTCAGCATGAGGAGAGTGATGATTGGCTAATCAATTACACAAATAAATAATGCAAAGAAGGAAATGGTCAAAGCTAAAAATAATGTCAATCAAGTATAGTTCATCATCAAGAGAATGATGATTGGTTGATCAATTAGACAAATAAATAATGCAGAGAAGAAAATAAAAACTAAAAATATTCTCACTATTTACAATTACCAAGTGTAATTCAGCATAAGAAGAATGATGATTGGTTAATCAATCACACAAATAAATAATGCATAAAAAATGATCAAAACAAAAAATAATGTTTACAATTTAATTTATTTTTAAGTAAATTTCACATTTTATATATATATACCGCCCATGTTAATCAGTAAGCATCGAAAATGATTAAGTATCTCGATTTGCAATCATTTTTTTTTTTTTAACACTATGAAAACACCTCAAAATATTGTGTTTGCTAAATCCATGGTTTATATCGATCTATATTAATCCTATTTCAGTCGTGTTGGATTTATTCATCTATATTGGTCATATTCCGGTGGTATTGGAACTAAATGAATGTAATACCTTCGGAAATTTACTTTATGACTCGTTTACATTAAATCTATGATTGACAAGTCGAGAGGGATAAATTAAAAGAAACATTAGGATAATAAGGTATATAGTTCATAACTATGAATCGAACACGTGAGAAGGATAAATCAGTGATATTAATGATATCTATCTATATTAACCATATCGATCTATGATATCATGCAAATATTTAAAATTAATAATAATATGTTGCATTTAAAATTTTATTATTAATAATAAAATTTAATGTAGATTCTAAATAAAAATTTTAATATATTTAAAAGTACGTTAATAATATTTTTTATTTTTTTACTTTGTATAATATAGTTTATAGATAAAATATTTATTGTCAACTTTAATTATGGTTAAAAAAAATTGTATGTATATATTATATAAATATATTGAAAAAAAAATGATTATTGTTTTAAATATTTTTAAATAATTTCGAAGTTTACAATTTAACCTTTTTTACGTTATTTTTTTGTTTCATTTTTTTAAAAATTTATTAAAAATTTGTTGTAATTGCAACAACTTTAAGCTTTATAAATTCGATATGGATTATATATAGAGAAAAATAAAGAGGAGGATTATATATTTATTAATCACTAAACATCGAGAGTGATCAAATCTTGTGACTTACAAGCATTTTTTCAAGTTTCTTACTATAAAAGCAAATCAAAAAATTTTATTTTCTAAATCTGTGACTTATATAGATCTATATTAATCATATTTGACTCATGTTGGAGCGATTCATATATCAGTCATGTTTCATTGATATTGGATTGAAATGAATGTAATGCCTTC
Organism: Pinus albicaulis; assembly: GCA_034641835.2. NCBI lineage: Eukaryota > Viridiplantae > Streptophyta > Pinopsida > Pinales > Pinaceae > Pinus > Pinus albicaulis. The sequence goes on from CM076582.1 coordinate 1,054,764,262, forward strand.
GGAAATCTACTTTATGACTCTTGTCTATTAAAGCTATGATTGAAAATTCCAGAGGGATAAATCAATAGAAATACTTCGTGTAAATGTTTATTTTTAAAATTGAAAAAAGAATAGAAATACACGTGTAAATATTTTTAAAATTTAAAAAAATATTTAAAAGTATGTTAAAAGCTGACATGAGAAATTAACTTCTAACTATTACTTTACAAGGGTGACCTTTTGGTAGAGACAAACCACCAGTAAATATTACATAACTCATGATACATATCATGAGGTGGATCAGTGTAAAGGATTGTGGGAGATAAAGAAAACTGTTTCTGAAGAAAACGAGTTTGAGAGAAATATTTTTTTGGAACCCAGAGATCTAAGGGTTCAAGAGGTAATTATGAACGACTTTTGAACTATTTTCTAATAGAGAGGAGTGAAGCTTGGGGAAATAATAAAAAAGTTGATTCAAGATTGGGAGGAATATGGAAGTCTTTAACTGTTTCGTGGAAGAATTTAGATAAGAATCTGAATAATTTGATTTATGAATGATAAAATTTTCCTGGAGAAATTAGATCAGATGACTACTATGAAATAAAATTGTTTTGAAAGTAAAACTATTCAATAAAAATGCATTTTTTTTGCTGACCATTAGGTATAAATGTGTATAAATGTGCTCATATATGTATGTATGAAAATATTGTGATGTTATATGTGTTTTATATGGGTAAAGAAAAGTTCCATTTAGTGAGGACATTGTTATACATCAATAAAGATTGAATGCAGAGCATCCCTAAACTAAAATGCTCGCTCTACAGGAAATATATATATATATATATATATATATATATATATATATATATATATATATATGGAAAGAAGGCAATGTGGTTATGCGACACTCAAAACAACAATTTATTGTCAAGCCCAAGAAAAGACAATCCTATACAAAAGAATAATTAGGGTACAAAATACCAAAAGTGGCCCTCATTACAGGGGTCCACTAGGTTTCTGGCCTAGTTGTTATCTATAAATTAAATTATGATATCACAGAAACCTAGTTATTATTTATAAGTTAAATTATGATATTTATATGTTAAGATATGAACTGAAAGCTAAGGAAAGAGTGTATTAAAGTATTCTTTTGAATTTAAAATATGCTTTTGAATTTGAAAGATATAGTATAAACTAATACAATGCAAAAAGAGAATATATTACTGTTCAACCATTTAACATAAAATTTCAGAAATTATTTTTATAGGCTTGGCTCTATTTTCTTGAAACTAAAATAAATATCTTTCCACATAAGCCATAATTGTATAAGATTCATAGCCATAATTATATAAGATTCATAATGTAATTACAGGGTGAAATATAACTATGGATTTGTAAAATAATATATGCAACTATATAAGTCTCCCTTGGACATAAAAATAATTAAATAGCAGTTTAATAATAACAACCCTCGTAGAGAGGGAAAACCCTTATAGATTCAGAAATAAGGTGTGAGAGAGGTGAAGTAAATAAATTGGGCATTTCCCTTAATAATTTTTATAACCTTTTCTGAATAAAGAGTAGTATTTGGCCAAAGCAAGGTGTTGTATCGAATGTAAAAATCCTACTATGCATTATGACTAACTAAGAGTAAACCCCAAGTTCGTTGGGCACCAAAAACGGAGAGAGAATTAAAAGGTGGAATAATAATGTAAAAATCCTACTATGCATTATGACTAACTAAGAGTAAGCCCCAAGTTCGTAGGGGCACCAAAAACCGAGAGGGAATTAAAAGGTGGAAGAATAATTTGTAGCCATTATAGGAAAGATAAAACGAAGAAAAATAACCCTCGACACACTTCCAGTGAGCTTTCTTTAAAAAACAATGTTTCCATTTAAGAATATCCGCGAGAAGATTGAGCAGGGTTAATAACTATTCAAGATTTCTAAAATATTTCATCGAAAGGGCTGAAGTTAAGAACCTATGGTTTGAATAATTATACATGTGGACGTAGAATAGAGTCGTCATAACCTTGCAAGACAAAGGAGCATTTAAACCTCATACACAAGCCATACGAAGAGTTAAATAAAACCCTTTAATAAAACCCTTTAGGAATGACAACAATACGGTTAGGGTATGGTAAATTACCATGAAAAAAATCACCATAATAAACCTGTTGGGATGATCGAAGTTGTATCAAAACCCTGTAAAAGTTTTTCTCTGTGATCAGAGAAAGCCTTTACGTAGAGTTTTTTTTTTCAACGCGAGAAAAAACGCTGTTTTTGTTTTTCAACGCGAGAAAGCCTTTACGTAGAGTTACGACACCTGTGAACGCAAATAAAAATTGGTTAAAGGGTAATTTAGGGATGGCATCTGGATAAACTATAAAAGCTAATGAAAAAAATGAAAACAAAATTTCCAACGAGAATTACCAAGTGAGTGAACCAGAGACTTGCTAAAATCGTGCATGTGGTTACATTGGACCTCGGTAGTTATCCAATCAAATACAACTAAAAATTAATTGTAATTGCTTCAATGAAAGGGTGAAAAACCCCTTTGTTAATTGGGGTTTGAAAGAAAATTTCAAATATCAGTTTCAACACTCGTGCCACAACCCAATGAGACAATTATGACAAGGTTTGATGAGGTAGTTACCCTAACCATGGCCTAATAAATATGCACCATTGACCCAATGAGACAATGATGACAAGGTTTGATGAGGTAGTTACCCTAACCATGGCCTAATAAATATGCACCATTGATCATTCAAGACAAATTTTCAGCAACGAAAAAGACCAGTTAGCTAGGGTCCATGCAAACAGTGGGGACCCCAACTTGCCACAAAACGAAACCCACATGATGCTCTGGTATGCGGCAGCCATCGTGGACAGGGAGCGTAGGAGCTATATATATATATATATATATAACATTTATTCCAACCATGCCTTACCAACATTTTGGTGTATGCGTAATATATCAAAAGGAAACCCATATTGATGTCATGAAAACACAAGTGTTGTGCTCGTGGTGTGCACCATTTCAAGAGTTAGAGAGGTTATGCGTTATTCCAAAAATAAAATTGGAAGACCAGACAAGAGGAAGACCTATGGTTATATAAATAAATAGGATATATATATATATATATATATATATATATATATATATATATATATATATATGGGAAGGGGTAGAAGGAAGCACATATAACATTCTTAGATTTATAATTGAGAAAAAAGAAAAAGACATCAAAGCTTCTTGAACAAAGGTACTAGGAGTAAATAAATATGCAGATTTTTTTTGGTTCTCATGGGAACTAGTCATATTTTCCTTAATCATTATTTGGCTGCAATAAGCAATGCAAAATTTAGTAATCTAATGGGGGACTTTATACAATCATCGGCTATGCAAATGTGGATAATAATTAATTTATATAATTAAAAAAAATCTGAATTTTTAAGACATTTGCATTATGTTTTTGTGTAAGATGGGAGAGAGATAACAATGTGTAAAGAAACCAAAATCATAGTGGGATTATTGATGTTTTAAAGTGTTATTAATTAAAAACAATCAAATATCTATATATATATATATATATATTTTTTAATATATCGTACATTGTTTTCTATTTAAAACACATTTTATTTTTATTTTAAGAGAAATATATGTCAACTTGAGTTTGAGCATGAAATGAATTACATATCTCTCTTGCATTGAATTATAAAAATCATATTTTAATTCAATCACAGATAAATTAGAAAACAAATTAAACTAACATATATATATATATATATACACCTTTTACTTAAATTTTTAATTAACATATTTAGTTAATTAAAGTAAATGATAAATTTATAAATTCTATATCTAATAGATTTTTACGACAAATTTGTTGGAGAAATTTTTTTTTGAAATTTTGTTGGTATTAGTGTAAGGGACTGTGCAGAGGAGAGTGTCACAAAATAAGGGTGTCTAGCATGTACCAGAAAGGATGGCGTAGGAAAGGATGGCGTAGGAAAGGGTTAACGTTGAAAAGGTTTGTTGGTCAAACTATGCACAAAATCCCAGGTTGAAGTTTAAGTGGAAGGAGAAAAAACAGTGAAATAAATCAGAAGTCATATAATAAGAACAAATATTTGGTTAAAGAAGTATGTGTTTACTGAAGTTCATGAAGTTTTCTTTAGAGAATTCCAAAAAATTATTATAAAGTGGGTTCAGTGGCTGAAGGATAAGAATTTGACTTATAGGCCATGATGGACCAAGGTAGTGGACTCGAGAGGAGGTGCGCCAGTTGCAAGAAGTATGTAATAAGATCTGACATGTTGTATATTTCTTGTTTGAGAGCGTGTTAGAAGGTTATACTAATGAATTCAAAATATAAGTGGAAGTATAATATAGTGTATCACAAAGGAAATTCTTGAAGGGTCCATGAGCGAGTGATCTGGATTCTATTAGCTACCAGATTTAAGCAAGATCTTTTACTTTTGTGACGTTAGCAGAATTGGATGTAAAAGAATATGAAAAACCACATGTGCATACTTTAAAGGGGAGGAAACATAAAGTCAACCATAAAATCAAAGAATACACACAAGTTGACAATGGAGTTCACTAGTGTGGGTTACGTCTCTAGGCCCAGTGTCAAGAGTGGAGAGGCTGCTTCATTAATTGTTGCAAGATGATGATGAATACATAATATATTCTTTGACAATACAAAGAAAAACTACATTAACTAAAGTAGCATTTCTCTGCACGAGACGCTTTTCTATAAAAACTTTGACTCATAAAATCTCTCCATCAACATGAAAAAATGTCAAACTCTTACATAAAGTCGCATACAAGGCTTCTCTCACAAAGTGGCGTACATAGATCTCAAAATAATATCATCATATAAAAAAAAAGCCAATGAATACATGGCAACAATGCATCATATGCCTCCACTTCCCCATTGCGATTTGAAACGTCGACCAATGTTTTTCGATACTATGGATAATCCAGAGAATTTTGTAATGAATGACAACCACAGAAGCCTAAAAACCATAAGAATAAAAAATAATGAAAAATTGATAAACTAACAATTAACTAAGAGAAAATATATGAATAAATAAACAAAACGACAAATAACTAAGAAAATATAAACTAACAAATAATGAATAAAATGTAATAATAAAAAATAAAATAAAATTTGGCATAGACACATGGATATTGTACATGCATATCCCTTTCCAACCCCTTATGATTTTTAGAGCCATTTTTTCGCTTTAATCACCGACAAGGGGGAAGAAGAGGCAAATATTCATTCACTCATTCTTGAGAAAGGAAATGTTGGAGGGAAAAGATCATTGGCAGTAGTAAGTTGGTTGAGAGATCGAGGGTGACTAGGTGTTGAAATATATTGAGAAATTGAGCCTACAATTGGGTGGAGAGTCATCCCTAAATCCTTGTTGCAGGTATGCAGGCCACAACATTGTAAACTCCAGTAAGAAATCTTAACTAATCAGATACGCAATCGTTCAAACTTTTATATGTTGATAGCTTGGTTATTGTATTTTTTTTTATGCTTAATTTATGGGATGTTACACATGGTATCAGCCAATTTGAAACCAAATTTTTAAATGTTGATAGCTTCGTTGTTGTATTTTCTTTTATCCTTAATTTCTGCAATGTTACACATGGTATGAGAGCCAAGTTTGAAACCCTAAGTACCTTTGAGAATAACATTTTAAATTATTACTACAATTTATAATGAGATCTATTGTTGCTATTTTAAAATTACATAGATCTAATTAGATTTACTTAAAAGAATTATAAAATTTTAGACATTTTAGATCTATATATATTTATTTGACATAATAGATCTGGTAAAAAATAATAATTCATTTCATAAAATATTAATTTTGAAATAAACAAAACTAGGATCTATTTAGGGGGATTTTACATAGTATTTACTGAATTTTTTTAAAATTTAGTGATTATGTGTTTATAGTTCACTTTACACTAGCTTTTTAGAAATCCCTCACTCAAATTCAAGAATCCTCAACTATCCAATTTTTTTTTAATACTTTCCATCCATTTCTTTCTCACTTGGTTTTTATTTAATATATATTGATTAAATATTTTAAGCTCCTCCATACTAAAAAGTTTATTTTCAAAACTTCAATAAATTTTAAAGTAAAAATGAGCATATGGAATTATAAAGTATTCATTTTACATTTAAAATAAGATATTTGTTATATTATTCAAAATTATGCAAATTATCACTCACACTGAAAATAAATAAATGAATGATAAATTCACTATTTTAACAATATATTAAGCATATACAATTAAATTTCAAAATGGTGGCCATCGAATAAATAATTAAGACCATATTAAACAACCATCGTATCTCAAAATTCAAAAATATGAGATTAATATTTTACCTGTCATATTTAAATTTTCCAATGTTCAATTTTTGTGTATGAATCAGATTTGTGTAAAAAAAAAAAAAAAAAAAAAAAATTGCCCAATATGGATAATTTAATTACGAGCCCTCGAAATTTCTTACACTTAACAAAGAAACAAAATCTAGATTAAGTAGTGGTAGTTGGATAAAATTTGGTAAAAAGATAAATTATAAACAAAACGTAGATTAAGTAGTGGTCATTGGATAAAATCTGGTAAAAAGATTAAAAAAAAAACTCATTCATTAAATTCAGTTAGAATGAATTAAATTGATTGCATTTAAATTTAATATCTGAGACGGGTGTATTAAATGTGAAAACCAGCAATTTTATTTTTACAAAAACCTTGAGCTATAATTGGAAACTACGCAAATTTTTGTCAAAACCGTGAGCAAGCATCCTTGTCACGTACATGCCCAAAAAGTTACCATATAAAAAAAAATTTTATAACCTACCATTACCACGGTGAATATATTGTTAGAACAATAATCATACGGAATTTATAAACATATGACATCACTTGCTACAAGCTATAGTAGAATATAATATATATATATATATATATATATATATATATATATATATATATATATATATATATATATATATATAATTAAATATCCGGTACTGAATTCCAACAACATTATGGTTCCGGGGTGTATAATATTCTCGGCGCTATGGTAATTCATTAATACATGGAGTTCTGTGCTGTACTCATAACTTATCTCTGATATGGTTTTGCGTATTAAACAATGTATCGTTGCCATGTGTCCAAACTTCCGCTTGGAGAATTACGCCGATGGTATTGTTGGATATTGTGAATTACTGTAATCCGGTTTATGTTTAATACGTCAACTCCTATGTTACAATGAGTCCAACACCTGGGTTACTCTAAGCCCTCCCCATGGCTTCGCACTTAATGAAATTTAATTTTTCAGTGGTACTGCCAGCCAGGCTCGGCATAGCTATCCTCCCGGTGGCACTTTCCCTCTAGTCTTCTCCGCGAAGAGCTGCTCTGCAGCTCTAACTTGCCGATTTTTCATTAACGTGGTTTCTGGAGTTTTCTCTTTCAGTAGACAGGAGGGTAAGAAGGATTGCTTTCCGGATTTCATCGGCGCCCATGGCGCCAAGGGGATGCATGTTCGTAACCTTAGCACAGTCTCTTTTAAATTCAGATTATGTCGATACTCCACAGCATCCTGGTGAGGAGGAACGCATTTCATTTCTGGTTTCTTCTTTTCCTCCTCGGGTAAATTATCAGGTTGATAACTTGTTTGTTCTCCTTCGTTAAGCAGGTTCAGGTTTCAATCATAGTGCATGCAAATGGCCAGTGCCGAGAAACCACGAGCTTCCCACCTTTGGGGTCACTTTGTTCTCACCAGATGGGTTCTTTCGAGTTTCGGGAGGCGACGGTAAGTTTTGCCCTTATGCTCAACCCCCAGCCACCTACGCATCTGCACTTTTATAAACATGCTTTGCGTATGCTGACCTTTACCGACTCTAAACGATAGTGGCAGTGACATTCGGCCGTTCCTTCTTTTCTTTACAGGATAGTCCGAATTCTGGATGTCGACTCAGAGGTAAGCTACTTTTGCGATGACTACCCCGCATAGCTTCCGAGTTTACTGTTTAAATTTTCCATTACGGTAGTCCGCATCTTAATTCGATATTTAACTCCTATTCTGGAAACATTGCAGGTATGAACGGCCTCCTTCTTCATGCTGCAACTATCAAGTTTTCAGACTCCTAAACCAAAGCTAACTATTGGAAATCCATTCTCTCAGGTACTACTTTCCGTTGGCCGGAGGGAAGAGGTCTCTGGGTCGAACCCTTATCAAGGCTTCGACCTTCGACCGTCCCTATTAGTTTAGGGTTTGATTAAATGTGACAGAGTTTAGTTCCTCCGTTTATATTTACTCGGTGCTTGTGGATGACCCTTCTCCACCAGGTTTTTACGTTATGTTGGACTGTGCTTACGAAACATTAGTTTCGCACCATTGTTCATGTTTATCTTACTATTGTTATGGCCATTTCTATGGTCTATTTATGTTTCAGCGGTCATAGACAGTTATTATTTGACTGATAAATGTTATATATATATATATATTTATTCATGTTCTTCTGAAGATTAACTATACGCGATAGCTTGAATCTTGCATTCCGACCCTTATTCTACAGGGTTGCGGAAACCCTATTTCGGTACTCTGTTTGCATGCGTAGTTTTCATGGTCTTTTCAATGTTTTATTTCTATTTTGGCAAAAGCTTCCACTTTACATCTACTGTGTACTGGTTTACTTTCGTTCTCCGTATCTTGCAACATAATTGGAAAGATTCACAGTTTTCCTTGCTGACCTGTCGAGTAAAGGACACTTAACATAGTGTGGTTAAACAGTAGGCCATTACAATTCTTTACTGAAATCTTGGTTTTCTACTCGTTCTCTACCAGGATAGTTGTTACCCTGTAAATGAATGTTAAGTTTTCATTTCCTGTGCTTCCATTTGTTTCCTTTCATTCAGTCTATTATCTTACAGTTTTGCATGTAATAAGTAAGGATAGAAATGAATAAGAAAGAATCCAAATAATGCATCTTCTTATGGTTCCAACTTAAATAGAATCTTTCAGTGCCTCTTCCGAAATTAAACTTGAATGTAACTCTTAGCCAATGTATTTACAAACTGGATATCTTTAAATTTTCTAAAGTAATTCTGGAAATGAATAAAGATTATAGATGCTATAACTAAACTCCTTTTTTTCTACATTCATTTATAAGCATGGTACACTTCCCTTCTGTTTCTTTTACAATATAACATTAAGATAACAGCACAGCAGTACATATCTGTAATTCTATAGTGAAATATTTCGATTACATTAATTACTTATCACAGCAAGGATAAGTCTTGTCCAAAACATTGTCCACCCAACCTTGAGGAGGGTATCCGCGTCCTCCGCTTGCCCTAGCTCAGCTGATTGGTGGGAATAGGTGGATTAACCTGCGTGACCTCACCGGATATCAATTCAGTCTGTGATCAAATTTTGGCTTACACAAGGGGTTTCAAAGATATTTTCAGTCATACCACATTCGAAGAAAATACTTTCCCTCTTACTTGCATTCGAGAACCCCCTCCATCCCATAAGTTCCAACTTTATCCCATGAGGAGGAATGCTTTGTGTCTAACCACCATCTATTAGGAAGCAAACCTGTCAGCTCCTCTTCCTTTATTCATTGTTTTTCTTTTAAATAAATCAAAAATAAAATAAATAGGATTTTTGTCTTAACATATAACCATTAAGTCTTTCTTATCAGAAATTAAAAATAAACAAATTGTTTAAACTAGTTAATGCTAACTAATCTTTAATTGAGGCTGTCACATCTTCCCCCCCTGAGAGTAACACCGTCCTCGGTGTTTTCAGCCAGATCTTGCAAACAGTTCAGGGTAAACCTCCTATATAAACTTTTCATCCTTCCAAGTAGCTTCGTCCGGACCGAAGAGCTTCCATTGCACTTTCACCTGGACAACTACTCTTTTGCGGAGTTCTATCTCTCTTCGATCAAGTATACGTAGCGGCTCGACCAGAAACTCTCCATCCGGTTCTACCTGAAAAACAAGTGTTCTCAGTTAGTGCTGTATATAGTTATCAAATATATATATATATATATATATATATATATATATATATATATATATATATATATATATATATTATTTTATTTTTCTTTTACCTGAACATTCTGCCAATGAATTACATGTTTCTCATCATGCACGTATCACTTTAACAACGATACATGGAATACATTATGCACTTTAATATGACTAGGCAGCGCCAGTCTGTAAGCTACTGGCCCCACCCTTTCCAGAATTTGGAAGGGTCCGCAGTAACGAGGGGCTAACCTGGCGCAAGAAGTCCACCTTAAGGTACTTCTTTTAGGCTTAATCCTGACATACACATGGTCACCCACTCCGAATTCGCGATAAGATCTTTTCTTATCTGCAAAGACCTTTTGTCGGTCCTGCGCGGCCTTCAAATTCTGCCTTATTTTTTTTACTTCAGCTTCTAGCTCAGCCAACATTTCTGGCCCCAACATTAATTTTGTCTCCGGACTGCTCCAGTTAATTGGTGTACGACACTGTCGTCCATATAACGCTTCGAAGGGACTCATTTTTAGAGACTCCTAATATCCGTTGTTATATGCAAACTCCACTAGGTGCAGGTAGTCCTCCCATTTAGTTGGCTGTCGCATTACATACATGCGCAACATATCCTCCAACACTTGGTTTACCCGTTCTGTCTGCCCATCCGTTTGAGGGTGATAAAAGCGATCTTGAAATATTGATACTAAACCTAAAAGCGAGGTCTTCAAAATGCGGAAGTAAATTTAACATCAGTGCAAATCACCGCCTTGAGTATACCATGCAACACGAAGATTTCTTTCATAAGTATATGCGCAATGTACTTGTCTTGTATGTGGATTACGGGTATAAAATAGATGAGATTACTTAATCTGTCCATAACCAGTATAATTGGAATCAAATGCAGCTGTGATGAGGAATAAAGCATAGCCAATCCCAAGGAGATCACTTCCCATTTCCATTCAGGAATGGGTATGGGCTGTAGTAGTCCTGCCGGGTGTCTTTGCTCCACTTTAACTTGCTGGCATTATAAACACTTGCTTAAGTATTCCGTAATGTCTCTGCGCATGCCTGGCCAGTAATATATCTTTCTAATTTCCGAAAGCATCTTTTGGTAGCCGGGATGGCCAGCATAGTTGCTTCGATGGTACTCGTCTAGGATTAACTCCTTGAGACTTACACGATTAGGAACATAAATTCTTCCTCGGAAAGTTAACATCTGCTCTTCGTTGCTTCCATATTTAGATGGCGCTCCTTGCTCTTTATCTTTTTCCATCTGCTGCCACAAAAACTTGTATTTTGGGTCCTTCCGTGCCTCTTCCTTTAACTGTTCGCTCAGCTGGCTTATGGGTTGGCTGAAGTACGTTGCATAGATCCCATGCAATTTCCTGCTCAGGGCATGTGCAACTCGGTTTTCTTTTCCTTTAACATGTTGTATATCCATGTCGAACTCACTCAAAAAGGCATTCCACCGTGCTTGCCGAGAGTTTAAATCTGCCTGCTTAAAATAACTGGTTAGACTGCTATGGTCTGTTTTAAGTACAAACTTTTTGCCCAGTAGATAATGCCTCCATACTCGGAGAGCATGTACTACTGCTGTAAGTTCTAGATCGTAAGCAGAGTATTTTTGTTCGTGTTCTCTTAACTTTCTGGACTCATAGGCTATTACCTTGCCTTCCTGAGTTAAAACTGCACCGACTCCCTCCTTGCTGGCATCCGTGCACACCTCGTAGTCTTTGCTGGGGTCGGCTACCCTCAGCACGGGTGCTGTGGTTAAAAGCTGTTTCAACCTTTCAAAGCTGAACTGACATTCGTTCATCCATTTAAAAAGTTTGCCTTTCTTTTGTAAGGATGTAATAGGATAGGCAATCCTAGAAAACCCTTCGATGAACCGTCTGTAATACCCTACCAGACCCATAAAAGATCTGATATCGTACACATTTTGGGGTACCTGCCACTCCAAGATGGTTTTAATCTTTTCGGGATCCACCGCTATTCCTTCCGCCGTCACCACATGACCCAAGTACTGGATTTCAGTTTTAAAGAAATCACACTTGCTGAACTTAGCATACAGCTGATGCTTCCTCAGCATTTCCAGTACTATCTTCAGATGCTGCTTATGTTCTTCTTCACTCTTGGAATAAATCAAGATGTCATCTATGAAGATCAGTACAAAGTGATCTAAGAATTGGTGGAAAATGCCATTCATCAACCTCATAAAGGTTGCTGGTGCATTTGTTAATCCGAATGGCAACACTACAAACTCATAATGCCCATATCTGGTGCGAAATGCTGTTTTGCAAATATCCTCATCCCTAACTCGAATTTGATGATATCCAGACCTCAGGTCTATTTTAGAGAACACCTTGGCACCTCTCACCTGATCGAAAAAATCATCAATTCTGGGTAGAGGATATTTATTCTTAACTGTCAGCTTGTTGAGTTGTCGGTAGTCCATACACATGCGCAAAGTTCCATCCTTCTTTCTAACAAAAAGAACTGGTGCTCCCCAAGGTGACACGCTTGGGCGGATATATCCTTTATTTAATAACTCCTGCAGCTGCATCTTTAACTCTGTTAACTCTGGTATGCTCATTCTGTAAGGTGCTCTTGACACAGGAGTGGCTCCGGGTAGTAATTCAATAGTGAAATCAATTTCTCTTTTAGGTGGAAACCCTGGAATGTTTTCTGGAAATACATCCAGGAATTCCTGTACCACCAGAATATCTTGTATTTCTGTAGCTTTTCCTTTAGATTCAGCATACCCTACTTGAATGGCATATAACTGACATCCCTTCCGAATACACTTACTCATTTGAGATGCTGTTATGGGGTGTAAATGCATAGGCTTTTTAATTCCTTTAATCTCCTTACGCGTACCATCTTGCGCCCTGTAATAAATTGTATTTTCCTTACAGTCCACTAAGGTCCAGTGTTTTTCCAACCAGTCCATTCCTAGTAACACATCATACGATCCCAATGGTAGAATATTTAAGTCTACCTGTAGCTGTTGTTCTGCAACTTCTAGTATGCAATCAGCAATTTTCGCAGTTACTTTGTGTTTTGCTCCGGTGGCTAACTGAACTAACCATGAGTTTTTAAATTTCTGTTCTTTTAGTTTGCAAACTTCCACTAGTTTAGGACTTACATAACTTAAACTAGCGCCAGGGTCTATTAAAATCGAAACAGGTTTAGACAGTATAGTACCTTCCAATTCAATCATTGTGGGTTGAAAATCAGCCTGTCGATCCTCAAAGGCTGCGTTTATACGGGGTATGCTTCGTGCCACGTCCCCCACTGTTGATGCCTCCTGCAAATTTGCCACAGTTTCACTCTGTTTCCGTTGTGGACAGTTTTTGTAGTAGTGTGCTTCCCCACAGCCCCAACACTGTAGAGGGGGTTTAGAATTCTTCCCCTGCTCTGGTTTGCTTGATGCTTCTGTGGGTTTTTCTTCAGCTGGCCACTTGATCCTTTGATGGTTCCTGTTAAACTGTTTGCTGCCATTGTTCCGTACTACCCCTTTAAAGTGGCTTCTTTTGCTGCTTTTAAAGGTAGATGGATTCTTTTGATTTTTCTTGGGCTGCCAACCCTTTCCGCCATCCCCTTTGGTCTTATACTGCTGGTAACATATACGTGCTTTCCGGACAGCTTCATCCATCGTTTGAGGGTTAACAAACTCTATTCTTTCTCTCATGAGAGCAGGAAAACTACTCAAAAATCTCTGTACCTTGGCTTTTTCTTCTCTGAGGTAAGGTACATAACGTAGCAGAGAAGTAAATTTTGTGACATACTCATCCATGGTCATTTGGCCCAGCCGGAGTTCATGAAATTCCTTGGCCTAATCATCATAAAATCTCTCTGTTAGATATTTATCTTTGAAGTACTGCTGGAATAATTCCCATGTAATGTCCCGCTCATCAATGCTGCGAACATTTTTCACTTCCTCCCACCACAAGGTGGCTTTCTCTCGCAACTGGTATATAGCCAATCTGGCCTTCAGATTGCTGCTATACTCATATACCTGAAAATATTTATTGATGTTAATCAACCATGCTTTAGCTGCTTCTTCCGCCTCACCATCAAACATTGGTGGCTTAATCTTACGAAACTCCCCCTGCAGCTCGACTTTCTGCCTCTTATAATCCTGCTGACCAAACAGATTTTCCGATTCTGCCTCATTGTTATTATGGTGTTTGCTCCTGTGAGAGAAACTCTTTTCAGTCTTTCCAGCAGTGTCGTTTTGGTTTTGCTGATCTTCTGCTTCCGTTGATAGTTCTTTTTCTGCACTGGGTTGCCGCATCTCATGATTTTTTTTATCAGATATACTCTTCAAAATCTTTTCCTGGTCTTGCAACAGCTTTTCGTTATCTTTTCGAACTCTAGTCATCTCTTCTTGCAACTGTCGTACGGTGTTTAATAGAAAAGTAGTTTGTTGCTGTTGTTCTTCCAACAGTTTGCTCGTTTTCTAATGCTGCTCCACAGCTAGTTGAACCCACATCTCTGGGTTCATAACTGTTGGACCTTGAGTCTCGTTTGGTCGTGACGAAGATGCCATATCTTTTCCTTTCTTCTCAGTGCACTAATACACACACAGCTTTGTTAGTAGACCCTTAGGTTGCCAGTGTAGTAACCGGCTCTGATACTACTGTCACATACATGCCCAAAAGTTACCATATAAAAAAAAAATATTATAACCTACCATTAACACAGTGAATATATTATTCGAACAATAATCATACAGAATATAACATATGTCATCACTTGCTACAAGCTAAGGTACAGGATTATATATATAATTAAATTTCTGGTACTGAATTCCAACAACATTATGGTTCCGGGGTGTATAATATTCTCGGCGCTATGGTAATTCATTAATACATGGAGTTCTGTGCTGTACTCATAACTTATCTCTGATATGGTTTTGCGTATTAAACAATGTATCGTTGCCATGTGTCCAAACTTCCGCTTGGAGAATTACGCCGATGGTATTGTTGGATATTGTGAATTATTGTAACCCGGTTTATGTTTAATACGTCAACTCCTATGTTACGATGAGTCCAACACCTGGGTTACTCTAAGCCCTCCCCGTGGCTTCGCACTTAATGAAATTTAATTTTTCAGTGGTACTGCCAGCCAGGCTCGGCATAGCTATCCTCCTGGTGGCACTTTCCCTCCAGTCTTCTCCGCGAAGAGCCGCTCTCCAGCTCTAACTTGCCGATTTTTCATTAACGCGGTTTCTGGAGTTTTCTCTTTTAGTAGACAGGAGGGTAAGAAGGATTGCTTTCTGGATTTCATCGGCACCCATGGCGCCAAGGGGATGCATGTTCGTAACCTTAGCACAGTCTCTTTTAAATTCAGATTATGTCGATACTCCACAGCATCCTGGTGAGGAGGAACGCATTTCCTTTCTGGTTTCTTCTTTTCCTCCTCGGGTAAATTATCAGGTTGATAACTTGTTTGTTCTCCTTCGTTAAGCAGGTTCAGGTTTCAATCATAGTGCATGCAAATGGCAGGGTGCCAGAAACCCTGAGCTTCCCCCTGCTTTGGGGTCGCATTTCTTCTCCATATGGGTTCTTTCAGTTTCTGGAGGCGCTGGTGAGTTTTTTTCCTTACGCCCAATCCCATCCACCTACGCATCTGTCTGTTAACATGCTTGCGTATACTGTTATTTCTCGACTTTAAACAGTAGTGGCAGCTATTGACTGTTTCCTTCTTTGCTTATTTACAGGATAGTCCAGATTCGGGAAGTCGACTCAAAGGTAAGCTTCTTATGCGATGACTACCCTGCAGAGCTTCCTTGTTTACTGTTTATATCTTCCATTACTATAGTACGCATCTTAATCGATTATTAACTACTATTCTGGAAACATTGCAGGTATGAACGACCTCCTTCATCATGCTGCATCTAACAAGTTTCAGGCTCCTAAACCCAAGCTAACTATCGAAATTCATTCTCTCAGGTACTACTTTCTATTGGCCGGAGGGAAAATATCTCTTGGTCGAACCCTTGTCAAGGCTTCGGGCCTTCGACCGTCCTTATTAGTTAGGGTTTGATTTAATGTGACAGAGTTTAGTTCCTCCGTTTATACTTCCTCGGTGCTTGTGGATGACCCTTCTCCACCAGGGTTTTACGATATGTTGGACTGCGCTTACGAAGCATTTGTTTCGCAACATTGATCATGTCTATCTTACTATTTTATGGCCATTTCTGCGGTCTATTTATGTTTCGGCGTTCATAGACAGTTCTTCTTTGACTGATAAATGTTTTAAATATTTATTCATGTTCTTCTGAAGATTATCTAAATGCTATAGCTTGAATCTTGTATTCCGACCCTTTTTCCACAGGGTTGCGGAAACCCTATCTCGGTACTCTGTTTGCATGCGTAGCTTTAATGGTCTATTCGATGTTTTCTTTTCTATTGTGGCAAAAGCTTCTACAATATATCTACTGCGTACTGGTTTACTTTCGTTTCTGTATCTTGCAATACAGTTAGAATGATTTACAATTTTCCTTGCTGACCTGTCGAATAAAGGACGCTTATCAAAGTGTTGTTAAACAATAGTCCGCTACAGTTTTTACTGAAATCTTGGTTTTCTACTCGTTCTCTACCAAGAAGGTTGTTACCCTGTCATCGAATGTTAATTTTTCATTTCCTGTGCTTCTATTTGTTTTCTTTCATTCAGTCTATCATCATACAGTTTGCATGTAATAAATAAGAACAGAAATGAATAAGAAAGAATTCCAATAAATGCACCTTCTTGTGGTTCCAACTTAAATGGGATCTTTCAGTGCCTCTACCGAAATTAAACTTGAATGTAACTCTTAGCCCAGTGTAATTACAAACTGAATATTTTTAGATTTCTCTAAAGTAATTCCGGAAAAGAATAAAGATTATAGACGCTGTAACTAAACTCATTTTTCTGCTGTCATTTATAAACAAGGTACATTTTCCATCTGTTTCTTTTACAATATGACATTAAGATAACAGCACAGTAGTACATATCTGTAATTCTATAGTGAAATAACTCAGATTACCACATTAGTACTTATCTGTAGGGATAGGTCTGTCCAAGCTGTTGTCCACCCAACCTTCAAGGGAGGCTATCACGTCCTCCGCTTGCCCCCTAGCTCCAGAAACTGATTGGTGCCTCGGGTAAAACAGTGGATCATCCTGCTGTGACCTCTGGATATCAATTCCAGTCACTAACAGTCAAACTTTGGCTTGCACAAGGGTTTCCAAAAATATTTTCAACTGGTCTCATACCAGCTCAAGAAAATACTTTCCCTTTCTTGCCCATTTTCCAGAACCCCCCTCCATCCTCTGGATTCCCACTTTATCCCATGAGGAGGGGTAACTGTTTCCAACTGTCCCCAACCACCATCTATTCTGAGAAACTAATACCAACAGCTTAGCAACTTCCCTTCCATTCATTGTTTTCTTTTAAATAAATCAAAAATAAAATAAATAGGATTTTTGTCTTAACATATAACCATTAAGTCTTTCTTATCAGAAATTAAAAATAAACAAATTGTTTAAACTAATTAATGCTAACTAATCTTTAATTGAGGCTGTCACCAAAAAATTTATCATTTTCATGATTGAAATTATTATTGGATTCATATAATATATTATAATATTTTCAGTTTTTATAATAAATTAAAAAATAATAATATATATTTTTATATATGGAATTAATATTAATATTTACAATATGAACTCACAATTTTAACCTAAGGGATAAAGAAAAAGAGACTGAGTTTTCTGCAATTTACCATAAAAATGATTTTTGAAAATTTTAAATAATTTACTTAAAACTATTTTTATTGAACATTCTTGGTGTTATTCATCTTTATAATTAAATTTAAGAATTTAATATTTAAAAAAATAAATAATTTAAAAAAATATATATATGATGAGCATTATTTATAGTTTTTTATTCTATTACCAAAATAGCAATCAAAATTCACTTTTCATTCTAAATATGATGAAGAAATAAAGACGCAACTTCATTTTTAGATTTTTTTAAAATTATATAAAATTCAGGACAAACATTTTCAGTGGTTCATTACATAGAAATTGTGTAAAAGCTTTCCAACATTAAAGAAAAAAAGATCAAAAGTGAAAATCTAACGTGAAAAGCCATAGATTAATGCTCTACTCACTACACGAATGGGAAATGCCAAACTACCCAAATTGAAGTAATAGAGTTTTTTTTGTAGAGTTCTTTGTATTTCAATTAAGCTCAAATGTGGTTGAAATAGATATATTTAAAACCAAATGAACTCTTGAATGTCGTATAAAGGAGGAAGTTGAGAAAAATTATTTTATGTTAAAATATATCTTTTCCAATTTAAATCTCCAAATTTTTGTAAATTTTTTATAACTTTCAATGATTCTACATAAAGAAGAGTCTCCAAATTTTTGTAAATTTTTTATAATTTTCAATGATTCTACCTAAAGAAGAGTTCTAAAATCTAGGACCATATTTAATGTACATAAAATGAAATTGATTTATATTAAGACTATATCTAAGACCATATATATTTTAGTCTTTATGGGTAGTTTAATTGGTTTATGTGTAGTCTAATTGATTGAAACCTTTATTGCTAAGTTTTTGGTCTTCTGTCATGAGGTATGGGTTCAATTCTCCTTCGATCCATCAAAGTAGGTATGGGTTTGGTTTAGTATGACATTACACCTATCCTACATATACCACGGTATGGTCAAAGAGTTGCATGGAAGTTACCACACCTAGCCTACATGTGAAATTGGTTTGATATAGATATACCACTGTGTGGTCAAGGCGCTGTGAAAATTGGTAATTGGTTTGATATGGCACTACACCTATCCTACATATACCACGGTATGGTCAAGGAGCTACATGGAAGTTACCACACCTATCCTACATGTGAAAATTGGTTTGATATGGCACTACACCTATCCTACATATACCAAGGTATACTAGGGTGTGGTCAAGGAGAGGCATGGCCAACTTCCTATGCTTAGATTACTTATGATCCACTTTAAATTTTTTGGAAAATTTTATGATCATGTTAGAGTTATGACTTCTACTTATTTTAGGTTAAAAAAAAAGAAAAAGAGACAAATAAAAGACCACATCTATCCTACATATAGAAGGGTGTAGTCACTTAGAGGGATGACCAACTTCCTATGTTTTTTTGGACAATTTAATGATCATGTTAGAGTTATGACTTCCACTTGTTTTAGGTGTGATGCTTTTTAAATAAAAGAGTCTTCCTAATATTTAAGAAGTTAAATATAGTTGGTTTGAGAGATATTCATTCAAATAGCAAGTTGCTAAATATAGTTGGTTTGAGAGATATTTATTTAAATAAATACTTGCTATATTGAGATGTGATTGAGAGATAACACTTATATATTTATTTGTAATATTATTTGATGAATGAAAATGTACTTATGAAATATTAGTTTGGTATGAGAGACTCATTTGTTTTATTTGTAACATTATTTGATGAATGAATTTAATGTGCTTAGTTTCGTATGAGAGAGTCATTTGTTGTGTGTATTAGAGCAAGCTATGGGAAAGCCATCCATAGCATGTGAAGAGATGTGCAGTGGAGAAAATAAATTTGCTGGTTGATGTGAGAGCATCGCAGTCAAAGGAGAAATCAGTAGAGACATCATTGTTGTTAATTGCTGGTTGATGTGAAAGCATCGCAGTCAAAGGAGAAAGAAGTAGAGACTTCATTGTTGTTAATGGCAGACGAGCACTAGTTCTTTTTCTCTTGGGAAGGAAGAGTTCGAGCCACTAATGAATGGGTGAAAAGCCGAGGTCGCAAGAACAGATGAAGCGCAGAGCGCCCATACAATTGTAGTGTTAATAAAAAGGTGAAGTGTATGTGTTCCGCAATGATTAATTAACTTAATAGCTGACGACACTAATCAGGGAGGAGCACAACGAAAGAGCCTTGATTCGAAGGAACGAGTCAGCCATGAAAGGCATTGACCCCCGCCCCTGTCAAGGACGAGGAGGATGTGTATCTCTGCAGTCTATAAACTAAAAAAAATTCAACTGAAGAACACTTAGAATTTAAATTCAGTACGAGGATTTGAATTTAAATTGCAGTATGAGGATTTGAAGAACACTTAGAATTTAAATTCAGTATGAAGAGTTTTTGCAGTTTATTAGATATATTAGACTGCATTATATTAGATATTATTTTTGAGATTCAAGATTAACGATCAGTAAAAAAAAAAAATTATTAAAATTTTTTTATATAAATTTTTCTATTAAAAATATTTTATATAAATTTCTCTATTAAAAAAAAAGCGAAAGGTAATTAATAATAATTATTCAGAGAACCCATATTAATTAAGAAAGCCAATGGTAATTTTAATTATTCAATTCTGGTGAAGTTTGTTAGGCATTGGGGTAGGGAAAAGATTGTGCGGGATTAAGTTTGTTGTTAAGAAACTATTAACTATTGATAAGATTTAAGCCAATTTAACTATTGATAAAATTTAAAAGAAGAACAGAAGTTCTCTATACTGGAAGTATAACTAGCGTAATATCCAAACCATACATCTAAAACAACCTAATAGTATTAAAGAAAAAGCTATCACATTACGGTTCAGAGAAACCCTCATTAGTAGGCTTCAATCTTTACATACGCAGTGATAGATAAAAAATGATGTTTGAATAAATTATTAAACAATCTCACTAGTAAGCTCTATGAAAGAGACTCTGAATCAGGAGAGTCTGGCTTTTGTAGAACGCTCTACATTCTCCATACAATTCAGGTATTATATAGTATACAAAATCTAGAGAAGTTAGAACCATACTCTAAGAAATAGCAACTAATTTCTATCCTAAGGTCTCGTGAACCAACTCACTAAAATAGGAGATTCTCTATTATCTTCAACACTCCTCTTTAATGGAGAAGGGGTTCATAAATATTCCTAACATCTCCCTAAACACTACAAACTTAATTTTGCCAAGAGGCTTAGTGAAAATGTCTGCAACATTATCACACGTTTTACAATATAGAAAACGAATTTCTTTTGATTGAACTTTCTCCCTGACAAAGTGGAATTGTGTATCAATGCGTTTAGTGTTATTGTGAAACACCGGATTATTAGCAAGTTTGATTGAACTCTGGTTGTCGCATCTGATTGTTGTTGCATCTCTCTATTCTTCCCCGATCTCCTGAAGAAGTCTCTGCAACCAAACTGCCTCACATGTTGCTGCACACATGGCTTGATACTCTGTTTCCACTGAAGACAAGGAAACTGTGTTTTGTTTCTTACTGCACCATGTAATCACCCTGGATCCAATGCTGAATGCATAGCCTGTTATGGATCTTTGGTCATCGAAATTTCTAGCCCAGTCGGAATCTGAAAATCCTGTCAATTTAACATCAGAAGAATCATTATAAATAATACCATAATCTACAGTTCCTTGTAGGTACCTTAAAACACCTTTTGTTGCATTCCAATGAATCTCAAGTGGTTTCGACATGTATTGACTTACCACACTGACTGCATAAGCCAAATCAGGTCTGGTAGGGGTTAGGTAGATTAAGCTTCCAACCAAATGTCTATAAAGTGTCGCATCTGCCTCTTTAGAGCCATCCTCACTCTGAAGTTTAATGTTCTGCTATAGTGGTACTGTTGCAGCCTTGCATTGATCCATCCTGAATCTTCCAGTAGACCTCTGACATACTTACGCCGGAACAGAAAAGTTTGTTCTGAATCTCTCCATACCTCGAGACCCAAACAATATCTTAATTCACCAAGGTCTTTCATTTCGAACATCTGTGACATTTGCTGCTTGATTTTTTTGATTAGATCAATAACATCACCTGTAATAATTAGATCATATACATACAAAGAAATCAACACTATGCGCCCCTTTTCATCTTTCATGGTATACAAATTAGGATCGTTTTTTCTTCTATTGTAACCATGTTGCAGAAAAAATGAATCAATATTTTCATACCATGATCTAGGTGCTTGTTTTAGTCTATATAGAGCTTTCTTTAATCTACAAACTAAATGTTCTTTCCCTTTCTGGACAAAACCCTCAATTTTCTCTAAGTATACCTCCTCTTTCAATTCCCCATTTAGAAATGCAGATTTTACATCTAGTTGGTGAATCATCCAATGTTTCTTAGTAGCTAAAGCAATCAACATTAGTTTAGCTACGGGGGCGAAGGTTTCTTCATAGTCAATACCTTCTTTTTGTGAATACCCCTTTGCTACCAATCTAGCTTTTAATTTATCTATGGTTCCATCTGCATTAATCTTGGGTTTATACAACCATTTACACCCTATGGTTTGTTTCCCTTCAAGAAGTTCAACCAGCTCCCAAGTGTTTTTTTTAGGATAGATTCATATATTCCTATTCCATAGCTATTTTCCATTCACTACATTGATTTGTTTCTCTATAACTAGAAGGCTCAACAACATTCATCATACTAGTTATAAAGGCATTTTCCCTGTATCTAGCAAGCAATTGAATCTCCCTACCTGATCTTCTGACCGTTGGTATAGTTTCCAACCCATTCTAACTTTCCTTTGATGGAATTGGCTTGATTGTTGTATCTGGATTATCTGCTTCTGCCTCTTTCTTCTGATCATGGCTGTTACCTGTTTCTTCTCTTTCTTCCACCAAAAACGGAATATCCCATTCCTCATTGCACTTATTAGATTCATCACAAACCTGCTCATGTAATATGACATCTCTACTAACAAAAATCTTGTGAATAGAGGGACTAAATAATCTATAAGCTTTAAATTGTGAACAAATACCCTACAAAGGTACATCTAATGGCTTTTGAATCTAGTTTTCTTCTGTCTTCCTTTGGAATGTGGGAAAATGATTTAAAACCAAATACTCTTGGATGTTTTACTACAGGTTTAAATCCATATAATGCTCCAAAAGGAGTTTTAAACTCGAGACTTCTTGTAGGACTCCTATTTTTCAAATAAATTGCAGTATTCAATGCTTCAGCCCAAAAACCATTCGAAATATCCTTACCTTTCAACATGCTCCTTGCACACTCCACCAATGTTCTATTCTTTCTTTCTGCTACTCCATTCTGCTGAGGAGTATGGGGTACTGTGAATTTCTGTAATATCTCATGATTTTTTATAGTACTTGGTAAGTTCCTCTTTCCTGTATTCTCCCCCTTGATCGGAGTGGAGAATTTTTATGTGCTTCCCTGTTTGCTTTTCTATCATATATCTGAACTGCTTAAAGTATTCAAAGGTGTGGATTTTCTTGCTCATGAAATATACCCAAGAAAACTTCGTGCAGTCATCAACAAACAGTAAAATGTACAGTGCACCTCCTAATGACTTTGTTTGCATGGGTCCACAAAGGTCTGTGTGCACTAATTCAAGTATGTCTCTCTTTTTCCTTTCTACTAGAACATGGAAATATTCTCTATGCATCTTTCCTAATGCACAAGCATCACAATTAGTATGCACTTGTTTTAATATATGAAGATCTCTTACCATTTCCTTTTTCTGAAGTAACAGCAAGTCATTGTAGTTGATATGACCAAGTCTTTGGTGCCACAACTCTTATGTAGTCAAACTCGATGTTGTCAAAGCTCGATCTAGTGCTGTTCTCACATCCAATTTGTACAGACCTCCTGTTCGAATTCCTGAAGCAATAGTTTTCATGCCATCCAATAGATTTTTAATATAACAGTTAGATTTAAAAAATTCAACCTTGAGATCCTGATCTGTAATCATGGATACAGAAATAAGATTCTTTGTTACTCTAAGCACATACATTACATTATGAATATATCTGACATTACCATTAGGTAAAATAACAGAAATTTTACCGCCCCCTTTGATCTGATGATATGTATCATCACCAAGGTAGATTTGTGCTCTGTTGTTGATTTCTTTAAAATATTCGAACCATTGTCTGTTCCCCGTCATATGTGTGGATGCTCCTGAATCTACATACCAGGGGTCTGCATCGACATTTTCACCAAAGTATTCCATCAACAATTTGAAGTCCTGAACATGGTCATCATTTGCAAAATGGCCTATATGTCTTTTATGCTTTTGTTGTTCTTCATGAAATTTCTTCTTCCTGCACTCCTTAGAAATATGACCGATTTTTCCGCAATAAAAACATTTAATTATAGAGTTGTTTTTATTCGGATGCATACCTTGAGTTTGATTCGGTCTTTTTTGTGGGTTTCCTCCGTTTTGCTGTGATGGATTTCCTTTTCCTGTGAAGAATTTCTTCTTCACCATTAGCGCCAAATCTGCACTCTGGGGTTTCAAAGTCAATCTTCTTTCTTCTTCCTACAATAATATTTCTATAAGTTCTTCAAACTTTGGAATTTTCTCTGTTGCACTTATCCCAGTGATAAACATTTGGTAATCATCAGTCATACCATTCATGGTAATCATGACCAAATCAGCATCTAAAACTACCTCACTGATGTCCGACAATTTGTTCTTCAGGTCTTTGATCTACGATATGAAAGAAGCAACCGTTTCATTCTCCTCCATATTTATGGAAAAAATCTTGCTCTTCAAGAACAAGAGGCTATTTGTATTGTTGATCTCATACAAATCCTTCAATACAGTCCAAATTTCGTTTGCTGATTTGCATTCTCTGATATGTGCTATGATGCAGCCTTTCACTGACATTTTCAGCGCCATCTTTGCTTTACCTTCTCGCTTCTCCCAATTTAGGACCGATGCTGCTCCTGCTGCTCGCTTCGGCTCATCCCCATTTGCAATCGTCGAGGCATTATGTACTTCTAACACCGTCTGCATCTTAAATTTCCAATTTGAGTAATTAGAGCCATCAAGTTTGTTACTCTCATTCAAGTATGATTCGATTAATTGATTATTCATCTTGATGATTAAAGAATACACTGGCTTAGATCTATCTCAGATCTCTTCGGCACTTAAAAAAAAACTTTCTTCTTAAGCGGATCAACAATCATCCCCTTTAAAAAAAAAAACTTTTCAAAAAAGGCACTTTTTAAGAACCTTATTAACAAGCTCTTCTCATAAAAGGAATATTTAAAAATTTCACTATTAAAAAATTCCACTTAAAAAAAAAATTAATTCAAAGTGCTTTATGAAATCATGCGCCCTTTTCAATATGAAGAAAACCCTTTTAAAAAAATTTGAAAATAACCTTTACGTAGGATGCCCATTTTCTCCACCTTTTAGAGCACTCAAATAGCTGCTCCTCCACTTGCTTCTACTACCGAAGCCTACAACTTGGAATATCCCACTGCCTCTATGATTAATGCAATAGCAAGGAACGCTCAAGATCAACCTTAAACCATAAGTATATTTTTTCCTTCACTTTGGCTATAGGGGCAATTTGAATCTTTGAAAAAAAATGAGGCTCACTGGCTCTTCGATCTGGCAACGGCTCACAGGCTCATGATCTCTTGCAGCACTCCAAGTTGCTATATGCCCCACCGCTCTATTGCGCCTTTGCTCAGGAAAAACGACACAGAACTGCCTGCAGCAACAGCACACAGGAGGCAGTGTACGCAGGAGCAAAGATCTCTTAGGTGAGTTCCTGAGATCTGTCTTAGCGGCATTGGATGGCCACATTCCTTTCCACACTGGCTCAGTCCAGCAAGCTTGTTCACGCTCCTTTTTCCTGGCAGCGTTGCTAAAACGACAGCCCGATACTCAGTTAGGTAGGCAGCGCTCTCTCGGCCCAGGTCCGGCCTCAGGAAGCACCGTCTGATAAAAAGCTTCAGGCAGTTAGCAACATACCTCAACACGCAGGATCTTCTCAACTCCTCTCAATGGCAGCTGCGTTCCTCAGCACACAGGATCCTCTCAATCGCAGAGGGCAACGATCAATGACTCAGCGCTCAGGCAGGCAATGTAGATTTCTCCTCTCGGTAGGCAGGTAGGCAGGCAACACTCCTCCTCACACACCAGCAACGGTGGCAGCGCAGATAAGTAGGCAGGTTGCGCAAGGCTCCTCCTCATAGAACAACTCCGATACCAAGATAAAAAATGATGTTTGAATGGATTATTAAACAATCCCACTGGTCAGCTCTACGAAAGAGAGTTTGAACCAGGAGAGCTTGGCTTTTGCAAAATGCTCTACATTCTCCATACAATTTAGGCATTATATAGCACACAAGATCTAGGGAAGTTAGAACCATACCCTAAGAAATAGAAACTAATTCCTATCCTAAGGTCTCGTGAACCAACTCACTAAAATAGGAGATTCTCCATTATCTTCAACAGTAACATGAAAACTTAAGTGAAAACCAGATAGAGAATTCCTTCTAAAATCCCTACAGTCCAATTCTAAAGAGAACATAATACGATAACAGAGAAATTTACAAATTTCTAGTTGCGATCATGTTTGAGGGAAGCCATTAAGGCAAACTGGAAGGTGTCGGAGTGCCATGCCAAAGTTGAACACGAACCACGCTCCCAAGACACACCTACATTCACAAACCATCAACACGTGGAAGCATAATGTCATAATTGCTAGGAAAAGCTGTCGTTACTACAAACAAAAGAAACTTACTTGTAGGCATGGAGTGGAGGGTTCGAGGTGCCATCATTTGAAGAAGGAAATTATGATTCCCAGAAGACCAAGTCGAGGCAGCATGGCAACCCTGTACAACAAAATTCATAATTACGTTTAGAAAATAGCAACTTATGAGTTTTAAACCCTTAAACCGAAAGAAGAGTTGGGTAAGCGTCGGGACAAGAAAGGTTCATACCTTATATCCGCGGCTGGTGTGACTGTGGATGCGCTATATCGAAACCTACAACCCCAAAGGTTGTAGAGAGATAACTTATTTTCCCTTTGACATCATTCCACAACAAGAAAGTCTGTAAAAGACAGACTGAGACTGCAAAGCTAAGACATTAATGGATAAACAATGCAATATGGAATGAATTTCGGGTATAACATATCAGTTGGAGGGCCAGGGTAGGCGGAGCCGAAACTCTCACACATGATGATGCTGAATGAAGAAGGACCGATAAAAGTCGGTGGTTACACAAGAAACTCGTCAATTCATGATCACCATCAGATGAAGCAGCTAGAGATCAATGGTTGTTAAGGAGCCACCTGCGGCATGTTGGAGAAATCAAAGCTTCTGGATGCGATATAGTTGGCATCCACCATGTCATTGCGGCCAAATTATAACCTAGTTACCTTAACCAATGTTCAGTTGCAAACTTCGATGGTATTATCATACACACCTTCAAATAAAAGTGTAAGATTAAGATATATATGACATGATATATATATGGGTGTGTGTATGCCATGATATAACAAAAACATGCGATATTATATTTTGTATTGTCATAAATTTTGAAATAAAGTGCAACCCCAACTTAGAGTATGGAGGGTGAATGTTTTAGCATTATTTATCAACATAATTTGAGTGTAATTAATATATATATAGAGCAAGCTTATAACATGTACATTGGTAAAATGAAAGAAATAATATTTTTTTTATAATTGTTATGCAATTGGAGTAAAACATGTTACATTTCCATTGGCAAAATTGTATCCTATAATATTCGTAATGGACATACTTGGGCGTATGTATCCTTTCTTCAAAAGTTCTTCAAATTGCATTGCTAGTTCTTTCAATTCTGTGTACTCATTCTATATAGTTGGTATCTTGTTTGAGCAAGCAATCAATGCTTGG
Source organism: Pinus albicaulis (assembly GCA_034641835.2). Lineage (NCBI taxonomy): Eukaryota > Viridiplantae > Streptophyta > Pinopsida > Pinales > Pinaceae > Pinus > Pinus albicaulis. Next base: position 1,054,791,990 of record CM076582.1, read on the forward strand.
CATGTTGAGAGCTTCAAGTCTGTTAATGTTAATGCAAATAACCTGTTTTAAGGTAGGGCTAAGCTTCACATCGGCTAACAGGTTAAAGATGTAGACAAATAGCCTGTTTTAAGGAAAGGCTAAGCTTCACATAGGCTAACAGGTTAAAGCTGCCGACAAAAAATTTTATCAATTTTTTATGGTGATGTTTAATGAGCTGATTTTTGGACTTTATAATGGAAATGTGGTGATAAGATCAGAATATTTTGTAATTTAAATATTAAATGTAAAATAATTTTTACACATTTTCGTATTAATTTGTCATAATGTTGTTTAATGAGTTGATTTTTGAATTCTATATTGGAAATTTAGTGATAAGATTAGAATATTTTGTTAAATATTATTTTTAAATATAAAATTAAATTTAATAAAATTATAAAATATAGAAATTTTTTTAATCAAATTTAAAGAAAAAAATAATAATAATAAAACTTAGCTTAAAAAAATCAAATAAAAACCAAAAAGTGGTATCATGCCGGTAAAAACCAAAAAGTGTTATCAGGCCGGTCAACATTTCCCTTTTAATCAAATCTCAAACAAAATCAATAAAAAACTTGGCTTTAAAAAAATCAAATAAAAAGAGTGCAGCATTTCTCATCGCTGTCAAGTGAATAAAGTCAAAACACATTTGCATCAAAGTTGTGTCAGAATATCTATAACTTAAAATTGTGCGCTGTCGCTCGATACGCTTGAGGATCGGATTGATTATTCCAAGGTAACGCCACGTCATAAATTCTCTTTAAAACCGTGTGTGCCTGGGATTTCACTGCACAGCAGGGATGGAGCCTAGAGGTATTTATGTTTTTTAAAAGATTTAAATATTTTTCAATATATGGTATTGGGATGGGAAATATTTATGGTTTGTAAAGATTTAAATATTTTTATATATAGGTTTGTAGCTAATTATTTTAGTTTGAGAATTATAGATATAGGATGTAGATGAATATTAAAAAAATTATATAATAATTGAAGTGTTTGAATTGCATTTTTTTGGTAAAAATGAATTCAGCATCATTAAAAATTCTTTGGACATCCAAAATAACTCAGATTTAACAACTATAACTGAAATTTTAAAAAATCATTACCAAAATTTTTTATAATCTTACCAAAATTTTTAAATTATTATGTAAATTTTTTTAAAGTAAAGAAATATCAAATACCCTCAGTTGAAAATATTGTAAAAAGCATGCACCATTAGAATGAAAAGGTACTCGATGGGACCCACAAGGTCCTCATATTGACATTTCCTTTTTTTGTTTCACACAAAATACGGTGCCACAGAATCTTAAAGCTTTCTGCGTTGTCACTGACCACCTGGCGCATCCAGTGCGGCAGTGCCTTTCTTGGGTTTTTGGTTTTTACGGTCAACAACACCCTGTTGTATAATATTCCAAATAAACCAATGTCAATAATTTTGATGGATGTGTATATCTAAACCAAACATTGAAAAACCCAAGGAATAACCAGGAGTAAACCATTTGACATGGGTTTCTGTTACATTGATATGGTTGAGGCCATCATGAAAATGTAGTAAGTTAATCATTATTTTATTTTAGGGTGGTTAATATTTGGCTAGCATGAAAATGTAGTAAGTTAATCATTGCTTTATTTAATGGTGGTTAATATTTGTCTAGCAAAAAAACCATTCATGGTCTTTGTTTCTTTTAAATGATTTTTTTTATGTGTTGAAATTTTTTCTTGGCAACAATATATGTTAGTGTTGGGATTCGGTGGTTTGTTTAACATTTTTAATTTGGGAATTTTTGGGAATTTATGTGGTGAAATTTAATGGTGTACCATTAATTTTTAATAGTGGTTATAACATGTATATTTTTACATGAAAAATTTTACCCTCAACATAATGTATGTTTTTATTCTTTTAGTTGATTCTTTTTCTATGTGACATTAAAGTTGGATGAATGAATTTTTTTTCTTTTAAAATCATAAATTTTTTTATACATCTTTTGACTAGGTGTTTAATGTTTTAATTAGATTATTAGTTTCTTGATCTAGAATCTCACTTATGTAAATTTCCTTCAAATGATGAATGAATGTTTATTTCCGCACATAGTAATTGTTCCCTCTTTAACCTAACATATGTCCTTATTGTCTTCGTTGATTCTCTTTGCTCGTGATGAAATCACAAGAATAGAAACCATGTCTTTCAAATGCTCGAGACTTATAAGATGATTTTCCTATTTAATACCATATATCAAAATGAACTATATCACTAAATGATGAAAGCATATATAAGGTTGAGTCACTTAATTGAGCTCAAAGAAAAATATTGACAATAACGCTATGATATTATCAATGAATAACTCATGTATTTCTTACAATGAAGCTTTACATAAAAAGTGAAGTGAATTGATTACATAGTAAGTCTTATATTTAACATATTTTAGTAGGTTATCTTGCATTAAAACCTTATTGAATATGGTTATCCAAAGACAAATCCTAGTATTTAATGGTGCCCTAATCTCCCAAACTTTTTGCATTGGAATTTCTTAATTTGATCATATCATTTTGTAAACATGACCTCATATCCTATCCTTGCTATAGAGCAGCCACAAATATGATTTTTGAACCAAACTAGTCAGCCCTCCCCACTCTAAGTATAACATTTTTTGCTTTAAGTTTTTGAGCAAAGTTTCCCATTATATAGCTTCTTAGTCCTCTAGATATCCAATCCTAGATTTGTATCCTTCACAGACCCTCCTCCATGTAATTGCATTTACATTCGACAAAGATGTCCTAGAGTATATAGGCCCATAGACAACTTGAAATTTTTGCCACCACTAATCGAAGGCTCCACCTTTAGTTTAATATTTTTTCCATCTCCTACCTTCCAATCAAGATTAATTCAAAACAAGTGGGAAGGATTTTACCAAATCTTTCTAAAATATGTAAAATTATCTCGACGAAAAAAATAATAAGTTTAACACCTTAATCCACTCTATCATTATATTTTATATTTTTGAATGAGTAGTTCCCTCTATATATCTGAAATATCATCTTCTATAAACTTGTGATAGCTAATATATTAGTAAAATAATAAATGTTCTTAAAACCCTAACGTCCATCTTTCTTTGGTATTGCTAATCTATCTTTTTTGATTGAAGCCATCTTCTCCTTTTAATAGAAAACTAAGGAGTTGTCTACCCAGGCAACGAAATAGCCCGGACGACAGTTTTTTGCCGGAATCCGGGCAACTAAAATTCAAGAAATCAGGTACTTGCAATGTTTGAAATCCAGTTTTGAGGTTGGAAATGGATTCAACACTACCAAAAACCCTTAGGGCACTCAAAATACTAAAGTTTAACAACTGTAAACATGATTCTGATGAAATCTTTGCCAAATTTTTTAAAAATCTTTACCGGATTCTGGGCCAAAACGTTGCCCGAGAAGACTACGGCGAAAACTAAATATCTTTCTCTAAATATATGTTTTTATTTTATTTTAACTAAAATATGTTTTTAATATCTAGAAAATCAACATTAATACAAAAGAAAAGTGCAAAACCTACTTACCAACTCTTCCATCTACTATTTAAATCTATTTGTGTAGGTTTTTGTAACAATGATGTGCAAACTTTAGTGTGCCTAATGGTTAAGAAAATATCTTTCTGACTAATAGTTAAGAGCATCTCTTTCCTCCTAAGAGGTCACAAGTTCAAAACCAAAAGTGGATCAAGTTTGTACATGTGTTAATTACTTAATATTTGACTTATTATGGTGAGGTTCAAGTTGTAGGCATCCCTCTGGTATGGGTGCCCTCCCCTAAATGATCACTGATGGGAGTGTATCTGGATGTCTAGGTCCTTGCAAATTCACAAGTTCTTTCTATTATTGGCTTGTGAGTTGTTAGTACTAACTACACACAATTGTTTCTCATTTCTAACTCTAGTGGTTGGGAACATAGTGGAACATAGTTTATTCTTTCCCCACTTTAAGTTTAATTCCTAGAAAAAGACATATTGGCCCATTATGATAAGGCTAGAAAGATATATGACCTAGGATGTGCATCTTACTAAGTCATAAATTTCCCGCTACATGTTAATCCAACTCTTTTGAATATAATTTTTTTTTTTATAACAATGAACCATATACAATGGCCATCTATATATACTAAGATTTATGCTTCAAATATTCCATGGCTAACCTCTCTACAATAAAATACACACAAAACAAATTATGCTCTTCCCTTCCCATTCCCATTCCCATTAAAAAGAACCATACTAATATAGATAAAAATATATTCACTACTTTCTAATTTAAATATTTATCAAATTATATGTTGTTGATAATATAATAATTTTAAAATACATTTATAAAAAATACATTAATCTTTCAAATATTTGAAATGTGACTACATTACAATTTTCATAATAATAAAATACAATTTTATTTTCCAAAACATGTACGAAACTAAATTTTTAAATATATAATTTTTTTAAGATTGATTTTTTAAAATTATTTTGTTTTATTAAATAAATTAATAAATTATATATATTTATAAAAGAAAAATTTTATAATAAATTTTAATAAATAATTCCAATTATAAATATTTTTAAAATAATCTAAAATCATTTTTAAAATTGTTTATCAATTTGATAATAGTAAAGTATCCCCTTCTCCGCCACATGCTGGATTATGAGCATTGAGTATCCTTATTTAACGTTGTTAAAAAATTTTGGTTTTTAAAATGTAATTTTAAATGTAAAAATGGATTTATGGTTTTCAAAAACTCTTTATACATTTAGATTATATTATATATATTATATAGTATAAATTTGTGATATTAACATGTTTTAGTAGACAAAAGTATAAAAACATTAGAATATGTTGGGACATTTTTGTACAATAATTACATCTATAGATTTTAGTGAAAGAGTTTGGAAGTAATTTGTGTGGTTCATCATCAAAACAAGATAATGAACCACACTAATTGATTCTAAAAGCATGGACTAAAATCTATATAACACTCATATTATGAATCACACATGTATAAATTTACTAATTAGAATATAGTTATTTTATTTTATTTATTTATTTTCTATAAATTATATATATAATTAATTTTAAAGTAATTAATAATAATAATAATATTATTATCCAATTTTAAGGTGCACATAACTATTTGAATACTAAGTCTACAAAGGCATACATACTTTAACCCTATGGTTTTGAACCTGTAACCTCTTAGGAGGAAACATATTCTCTTAACCATTAAACCCACCTACAAAAATAATAAAAATATATACCCAAAAAATACAAAAACACAAAAGAATTAAAAAAAAATAAAATATATATATATATATATATATATATATATATATATATATATATATATATATATATATATATATATATAGATATATATATGAATTTAAAGTAATTTAAAAAATAAAATAAAAATATTAATATAACTTTTTAATTATATAATATTATTTTAAATAGAAAATAGAAAGTATAAAATAGTATTAAAATTTTAGATTAATTTTATTAGGAATAAAGTATTATGTTTTAATTTACATTTATATGCATGAACTTTTATATTTTAAATTAATGATGATGATGAATGTCTATTAAGATCAATATGGTATATAGGACTTTAAGAAAGTAACAAATTACTTAATATTCTTTAACATTTCTTTTCTATGGTCGGAAAGAAGGGAGAGAAGTGCTCCTATATCACCATAGTTTTGCTTACTTAACATCTTGAGAAGTTTGGTAGTGTGACAAAGATTTTGAAAATTAGAACGAATGTGAGTAAGAGCAATGCAATCCAAGAGAAAGTATTTTTCATCTTCAACCCTCTTAATATCACAAAGGTGATAACTCTTTAATCCAAATGTGTTTTTGGAATTGACCAACAACATGTTTCACTTTGAAGCTCATAAGAGTTATTTTGTATCCTGAGAATGTTCATTTTCTCCTTAGCATTGGTGAAGACATAAAGATATTTTGAGATTGGGGTTGATCACGTCCTTATATTACATTAGCTTCCTTTCTCCCTCTAACTCCTTATCATCCGACAACTTATCCTTAAATTTGGAAGTAATAATATTTTTAATATTATCCTTATTCTTCAAGATGATCTCCTCCTTTACCTCCCAATGGTATAGCCAAGACTAGGCATCCTTATGCCATCCTTTCTTGAGCCTGAGGGGTCAAGAGGATAGGGTGGGAGTATTTCTTAATCTTGAGGAAATACAAAATAAGAAATGTACTTTAATTTATTGGAACTTAAGTTATTTGAACTCTCTAAAGATATTAGTTATTTTTGTAAATAATTATTTATCAAAATTAATCAATTTATTACCTAAATACACTCCAACAAGTTTATGGAAAAGTTTTGGATGAGGTAACATCAGATGATATCAGAGATTACTAGTCACACAACAAGAGTTATGAGTTGGATGATGAGTATAAAGGAGATTATGAGACCACACTAATGACAATTGATGCTACCCCACTTTACAATCAAGAAATGTGCAGAGGTGACAACACATAGGTAGTTAGCTATGAGAACCTAGATATAACAATTGATTTGTTAAATGAAGAAGGTTTTTCTCATGAGACAACTTTTCCCCTTAGTTTGGAGAATGAACTGAAGGTAACCACGACAAGATTGTAGCGGCCACAAAACATTGTGATGATATGCAGGCATTGTTGGGAGAATATTGTTGGAGGAATGTAGTGACACTTGAAATTTTGGGAGGAGAGCCTTCACTTGTAGACCTTCAAACACTCAAAGAGGCATTGACAGAGATGAAAACCAATTACCTACACCTCCTTTCGAATACAAATAAACTAATCATGCTTGTTGAGATATACCATGATGCAATAGAAGGGAAGGAGAAGGAAGTTCATAGGATTACTTAGGAGCTCAAGACTACTCAGGAGTCCTTGAAGAGAACTCAGTTGGCCCTTCCAGAATTAGAGTTGCAAGTTGAGAAGCTTTGTATGGGGTTGAGTTGTGGAAATCCTTCACTCCCCATGGAAGACAATGAAGATGACAGGGGCCATCATGATTGGATAGTGGAATAATCCAACTTTCATGATCATGAAGAGATTCCTTCTGACCCTTCTGATGAAGATTATTCTTTTATAGTCGAGTCTATGGCATCTCACAAGGATTCCTTTGAGGAGCATGATTCGTAATATGGAGATGTTGAAAACAACCCATATATGCATCCATGTTCGATGGAAGAGTTTGGTGAGAAAAAAGTGGTTTCGATGACTAAAGTTTGAAAATTTCTAAAATGAAATTCTACTACAGTATCTGATATTACTTCTCCTACTTATTATTCAACAACAAGTTATTTACAGAAATTGCTTAAGTAAATATTGAAATAAATACAATTGCAATTATCACAAATAAAATGTTGAGCAAGACATAACGAAATACAAACACATTAATGACACAATTAGTTTTGGACAATTGTTCCCGGAAAAACCCAATGCGGGAAAACCGGTGCAACATATGAGAGTCTATTTATTATTCTTCAACAAAAATTTCTTGTACAAAAAATGACCAATGGAACAAAAGATAAATACTATGAGGAATTTACAAATGAATCCTCACTTTCTTTCTAGTGAATTTCCAACCCCAGAGAGCCTTTGTGCCCCTCTACGTCAACCTTTGCGCAGTGGTTACGCAGTTCCAGCGTGACAACCCCAGTGCTCTCACTGCCTCTGTTCAGTCATTCCACTGTGTTGCTTATCTCTGTCAAGTTTTGTATCCTCATCCCTTTCCAATACCTCTCTCTCTCCACCGAGAAACTCTCCCTCTGGATCGATTTCAAGTGTTGAACTTCAACTACTGAGAAAATAAATCTTCTTGGGCAACTGAGTATCTACCTTGGTGTATCTTCTAAATGACCCTAAAACCTTCCTTTATAGTCTTCTCGTTGACATATCAACGACCGAGATTAGATCTCTAATCAACTACTAAGATTATAGCATGACTTGATCTTTGTTTTCTAGATCATTCTCACTCTGTTTTATTAATACCCTTTAATTATTTAATTTCCCTAAGTTTAGACTTAGAGTTCCCATTAAAATAATTAATTATTTTAATAAAAAATTAATCGAGTGGAATTTCCACAAACAATTTCTGGGTTCTTTGGAATACTAGTGTCTAAGCCTCTCCAAAAATTTTGAGACTTAGAGCACTTTCCGATGCCACAAAAATCAACATAAAGAAGACCTAGGGGGAGATTTGCGTGGTGAGCTCTAGTGATGAGTCAATATGATCAACACATAGTGGAACAATGTGCGTGATGGGCCATTTTCGGAGAGTCAGCTAGTGGCTCATGTTGAGGTTGTGATGGAGGACGATGAGAAACCATCCATGCGGCCAACCATTGATGGGGGGTAGACATATGCATAAGCAGCTAGCAAAGCTGCAGTATGTTCAGACATTAGCTCTCTTCAGGCATACATAGACGGGGCTTCAAACACTATGGGTTACCCTTTTCACATTGGAGAGAGAGAGAGGTATAGTTTCCTTGTCATATGTCATGAATTATACGGGGCGAAACATTTTCATGTTGAGGTTATTGTACATAAAAGTACACGTGCATTCAATCCTACCCTTGGGGTTGTATGGCGAGAGGTATTGAGTTGATACCTAGTGGAGTTGGAAGGTGTCTAGATACATCCATGGTTGGGGGCATAGTTCAGTAGAGGTCGTGGTTTTTCCAGAGGGGCTCGAGGGCTGGATCATCGTTGGGATCCAGGTGGGACCTCCCATTACTTCATGGATTGGGTCAGTCATGGTATTAGCAGGATGGTGGATTCGGTGATTGAACTCACCCCCATTTTCATATTCCCATATGAGTTTTGGAAAACACTATTGACAGGTCGAGCTAAAGGGGGAGCATGCAGATCTCATGAGTTATCGTGGCATATTGATTATGCGTGGGGTCGCAGGGTGATTAGCCTACTCTGGCAGGAGTTTTAGGAGGTGGTATTGATAGGCCACTGAATATGGCATCATATGGAGACAATCCTCTCTCATTAATGTATTGGGAACCAAAGCTACTAAGGTTGGGCATGATAATGTTATTCCCAATTGTATGTGAGGAGTTGGGCCACTAAGGTATACTTGGGTAGATGAGGAGGTGTATATCACATCATGGTGGGTGTAATAGCGGATGGTGGATGCATGGGCACATATGGGATTCCCTAGGGTACTTAGTGGAACAACATTGAACATTGGTATCTAGTGGTGCATGGAGTTATTCCACGAAGTTCAGTGCTATGCATAGGAGTGTAGGGGTATGTATTTGTGTGCAACAAAACATGATGATGCACAACAGGTTTTTGGAGAGTTTTCAACAGAGATATCTCCTGACAGGGGCATCGGGAACACCATTGGATTTGGCACACCCAGATTTTGAGTGCGAGTTGATCACAAGGTTGATCGCGAGCTTCCATTGATCACACTCCAACATTGCACACTGGCAGAGGGGACTTGGATATCAACTCTTGATGATATCATCATGAATAACATGAACCAGGAGGTTCATTTGAGATAGTTGGATGGGACACGGTGCATTGCGAGAGGGGCTTTATGGTTGTGGCATATGGTCAAGGCATGAGTTGGCAGATGCAGGCTTCGGGATAGTACGACCTTCTGCAGAGGTAGTTGCACGATCTTCTACAGAGTTAGCACTTGCACCACCCTTGAGTCCACGCTTAGGGAGATGCATAAAACCATTTTGGAAAGACATTACGAGGTGTCTCAGGAGCATCTATGATCTGGATCTTGGTTGAAATGGACCTCTTGCTGCAACTTTGATGATAAATTCTTCTATAGGTGATGAAATCAGATTCCGTCAAAGACCCATTTGAGATATTGAATAGATATTTACAATGATATAAGACACTTGAAATTTGATGACCTATGGGGTGAGAAAATGATTCCACAAACTCAGAGGATGCGTGGCGGCATAGTGTTCCATACAGGTGTAACTTCAATTGCTCATATCTCTCAAACCAGGAAACGAAATCAAATTCCGTAAAAACCCCATTTGAGATAATAAAAAATACTTTCAAATGAGATATTTTTTACTCTCTGATATGATATATGGAGACTGTGGCACTTGCATGAAGTTTACTGAAAATTACTACCAAAAATTGAAACTGAAATATGTTTCAAAGCCTCATGGAGCCGTAACCTGAATATGGATTTATGCAGGAACGAAATAAAATACAGAAGTAAAAATAAACACAAAGATGTATCATAAATAAAACTTCATTTCATTAATATCAAATTATTGAAATATGCTTAGAGATAGAATGGAAATATACTCACTAGGGCGATGGTAGCTTATCTCTGAGAAGAGATGTGGCGGCTACATGCCTCTGAACTGTGTTACAATGAGGCTCAAGGGAATTTTTATTATTGAAAAATAAGAAAAACCCTAAACAACCAAAACCCTAACTCGAGGAGTTGTAACACCAAGATTTTATGGGCCCCGTTGGCGTTAGTTAGGTAGCCAACTTCCTGGGGTCGTAAATTGGTCATAGTATCTTTGTTTGGCATGTATGATATCTCGTTGGAAATATATCTTCGAGGACTACAACGTATAGGGCCTCAAAATGGCTCCGGAATTTCAAGACCTAAAAAAATGCTAAAAATAGTAAATATGAAAACTGATGAAACTGACAAATGGAATAGGCAGGTGGCCACCAATATCCACCTAGATCATTCCTCCCCCCTTAGGAAGCAATGGTCCCCATTGTGTGTAGAGCCTCCATGAGGTAGGGAAATTTTTGTTGAACCTGGTCCCTCGTCAACCACTTTCCATGGTGAAGGAGTTGGCCTGCTTTGAAGTGGGCATAGCTTGCGATGGGGTCTAGAGAGGCACTCCTTCTGCAAATGTAACCAAAATGTGTCACCCACCTATAACTTGTGTGGCGCTCGATGTTGATCTTGGCGCTGCTTGTACTTGGCATTAGATTTCTCCAAGATGTTGTGGACCTGTTGGCAGACGTAAGAGAGTACACATGTGGATTTTTTATGTGTGGTTGCATGAGGTATGGAAACATCAGGTAGCGGCACGCCTGGGGTCAGATCAATGGAGTGATTTACCTAACAATGTAGAGGAACCTGTGTGGGTGAGGATAAAATGTCCTTGTATTCCTCCACAACTTTGTCAATTTTTTGCTGCAGTGCAGGGGATCCCTCTTTGGAGGTTGTAGCCATAAAATTATTCTTGCCTTGTGGGTGAATTGTAATGAAAACAAATTTCCTGGTTTAGGAAATAATCTTACTACGTTGCAGTAATCAAAGAGATGGCAAGAGGTGGTACTACCTCCGGTATCCTGTACAAATTATTTCCCAAAGTGATAATAACAGAATGAGGCCTTGACTCATACATAGTGTTGGTTTGAGGGGTCTTGACCCGGGTTCATATTTGAGGTTAAACAACAAACGCCTACACTACTAGCCCTTTCGGCAATGACCCACTGGCACAGGTCAAGGTCTTACTCGAAGTAGTATGGGAGCATGTTAGAACCATGTTTCCACACCTCAAGAGAGAGAGATTTAATGAAGTGGGTGCCTTTAGATATAACCAAGCATACGCTAAGAAATCCCTAACCAGAAACCCTTAACAATATACGTAACAGAATAAGTTGCGCACAACCCGTAACTTATAATGTAATCAATTAACAAGAGAAATATGACTGAACATGACCAGATCTATGTATTCATTACTCTTTAAAGGATCACATCCACGTGTGTAATCAATTAGCTAGCAGTATTCAACATCACAGAAATAACAGAGGAAATAACATGAAGCATAACATATCACAGAGAAAATTGATATCAACAAAACACCCATCTATTTATTAATACTTCAGATCCTTACAGACTCTTCACCAGGCTACGCACACAGCCACTAGGGTCCGCACACAGTAGGAATTTGGGTCTCTGTGCACACAGCCACTAGGGTCCGCACACAGCAGGACTTTGGGTCTCTGTGCACACAGCCAACAGGAGCCCTTACCTAGAAAAGTTTGCACAAAATCCTCAAAGCATATATATCATTAACACGATATGAGAAACTTATCTCCAAACTGACTCTTCGACTCATCCTAGACTCTTACTTATGCTTTTAGCCTGTGCTATAATAGGGTCCGCAAACCATGGTTTGAGACCTCTAGATCTACCCATTTTTCCCATTACAATGCATGAGGAACTTTGAATTGCCCCAAAGTCCCTTAAATTGTGCTATGCACGACTAAAATATTCAAAATATTACAAAATTATTTCAAAATTGCATTCAGGGGACCTCGGTCCAACAAAACCCAACACAATCTTGTGACTCGTCTCAAGTCGCAACGGCAGTGGGGTCTTCATCTTACTCCAGATTTGTTCAATGGAAACGAAAAATGGTGGAAGGACGCCCTCACTCTGCGCAACTGCATTCTGCATGATCTCGACCAAATTTTGCGAAGTTGGCCCTTGAGTAGCCTAGGTGACATTGTCCAATGTCTAGTTCAAATTTTTGACCGCAGTGTCTAGGTCCTGTGATAGCTTCATCGCTTCATCTGCCTAAGGCTTGAGATGATCACTGAGTACTTGCTTCTTATGTCGGATATCCTCGATTTCATATCTGATAACATGACTGGTGTGAAGGTCCGCCAATCGCTGTGCTGCAACAAGGGTGGGCATGGTGAGTTCCAGCTGATCAAATTCCCACTCTTTGGGATGCAACTCCTAAGTGAATTTTTGGAGAAGTGGGTCACGTTGCACTATTGACCATAGCTCCATAGCAGTGTCTAGCAACTTAGAGCCTTTAGATATGTTTGCCGAAATAATTTCGGTGGCTTCCTTAACCAATGCAACTCTCTGGGCTCACACCTCCCGAGGGGTCTCAGGCTGCAGCTTCGCATGCAACGCAGTAATATGTTGCTCAAAATCAGCTTTGACCGTTTGCATGTCGGTCCTGGAAGCCTTCAAAGTAGCAACCAAGATCTTATTTTTCACCTAAGGCATAGTAGAGGCGAGAATGACAACTTCAGGGATCTCTCCGCACATCCGGTCAATTAGATGTTCCAACTCAGCTTCTTGTGTGACCACTGCTTGTTGTACTCCCTGTGTTTGGGTGGATTCTGATGCCTTTTTCACGATCATCTACTCTGCCTTGCTTAGCTGCTACTACACACGTGATTGTCTGCTTTTTATCTCAGGTTCCGCCATATTTATGAAAGCCACAATGCGTAGGCTGGGGATAATAAATTCCATCGGCATGATGGCCTCTTGTCCATAGACCATCCTTAAAGGAGTCTTCCCAGTCAGCTTCTTACATGTAGTCATATAGGCCCATAACATCGAAGGGATGCACATGTCCCAGTCATTCTGATTGGTACAGACCTTGGTTATTGCATTCTCCAAGATTTTGTTGAAAGCCTCTACTGTGCCATCAACTTGTGGGTGATATGGGGTGCTTTTCGCATGATGGATCTGACATCATTCCCTTCAAGCTTCAATAGTTTCATTAAAAAAATGCGTACCTCTATCTCTTATTAAGATCTTCGGGTAGCCAAACTTTGTCAGAATATGCTCAAAGATGAAATGCATTGTGGTATATGCAATACACTCCTTAATAGCCTTCGCCTTAGTCCATCTGGTTACATAATCAGTGGCAGTATTGATGTAACATGCGCCAGTCTTCTTTCTCGAGGGATTGATAGGTCCCACAAATTCGATAGCCCGTTTATCGAATGCCTACAAGGCCATCTACGGTTGCAGGGGAATTTCATCTCTACACGAGGGCTTTTCGGTTCAATGACATGCATCATATGCTTGGCAGTATTCTTGTGCATCATTATGAAATGTGGGCCACCATAACCCTGCATGCAACACCTTCTATGCAATGGCTTTCCCTACGTAGTGGCCTCTTGCCACTCCTCCATGAGCCTCAGCCAAGATAGCTTGTCTCTCATGTTCTAATACATACCTCCTCAATACCTTATTTGTGCCCAACTTATATAATTTACCTACAATTATAGTGAAATCAGTTGTGCGGGCCACCAATTATTTCTTCTGCTACACTGAATATTCTGTAGGTGTTGTCCCAGTTGTCAAGAAGTGAATAATTTTCGCCAAGTGCTCATCAAACACCTTGATAGCGAAAATTTGGCATCGGGTAATCCTTCCTCCAGACTAGTTGGCTCTTCTCCATTCTCAATTTGAGACAAGTGATCAGGTCTTGCGTTTAGTCTCCCAGGCTTCACAATAATCTGAAACTCATACTCTTGAAACAGTAGCAACCATCTAAAAATTCCCCCCCCACGCCCCCAACATAGGCTTATTGACCAGGTATTTTAAAGTTGAATGGTCAGTCAACATTTTAAAGTGTCCTCTCAATAGATAGTGCTTGCATTTCTACAAGGCATACACCATTTCCAGTCCTTCTCGTTCGGTAGTAGAACAGTTGTGCTCTCCGCTAGAGATTTTCCTGCTAGCAAAAGAAATTGGGTGATCAATGTCTCCTTCACCTGGCTGCACTAAGACAACCCCAAGAGCCATTCCTAATGCATCCACATGCACTTGAAAAATGTTAATCCAATCTGGAAATATTAGAATAGGTGTGATTACCATCTTTCCTTTAGCAGCTCGAAACTTTTCTGACACTCCTCATCCCAGAAAAAGGACTTATCCTTCTTTATTAGCTTTTCCATTGATGTAGTGATCAAGGCATACCCCTGAATAATTTTTTTGTAGTAACCCGTGTGCCCTAAGATGGAGCGCAATTGTTTCTCATTGGTGGGGACTGCTTAATTGATGATAACCACAATCTTGGTTGGGTCAACCATCAATCCCTACTGACATACAATGTGCCCTAACAAAAATCCAAAAGGTGTGCAGAATATGCACTTCTTCAGGTTCAGTGAAATCCAGTGTTTTTTGTAGGTATCCAACGTCATACGCATGTTTGATACATGATTATTTACCAATCCGAGTACTCTCCAATCATCAAAATAGACCTCCAGAAACTTATGGATGAATTCTTTGAATTTTCTACAACTACTCATGAGAAATGGCAGGGGGATTCTTCAATCCGAATGCCATGAAGGTGTACTGGAAGGAGCCCCATTCGGTTGCAAATGTTTTCTTACTCCGGTCTTTAGGTGCAATTATGATCTGGTGGTGTTAGGCCCCCGTAATTCGACAGATTGGTAATGACCAAATGAACAAGGGTAACATCAAACCAATATTTGGAGTCCTAGAACCTAGCCTTCCTGGACTTAGAGAGGGCTCTCTCTATGTTTATGTAAAGTTGATGAATTTGATTGATTTCAGGTTTTATTTTAGGCTAGCTATTAGGTTTAGGGTTTGTTTGTTTGTTTGTTTGGGTAGGTGGCTTATCAAGCATAATAAGTATAGTGAGAGAGGTTCAGACCATTAGGCTATGGAGTCTAAAAAGGTCTTGACAAGTTTAATAGTAGGACAAGGGTGTATCACAGGGAAAATCTAACAAAGTCAAATAGATCTAAAGGCTTATGTGAATGGAGGTGAACAACAAATTGTGAACATAGTAGGTGCAGAAGGGTAGTTAAGAATCCTTCAACAAATACATCAACAAGAATGACCTTTATGTTTAATAAGCATCAAGAAAGAATCAAAGACAGGGCATACCAATAACTCTTTTGATCAAACCATAGCATGTAAGCATTAATACAACGATCCATTGAACTATAGAAGGCAAACAACTTGTAAATATTCTAGTTATTTCACTTTTAAACTAAGAAAACATGTAAGATAAACATATAGCAGAGATAAAATAAGAGGGAACTCCTGACTTCATCAATCAATCTATTAAGACCTGCAAAGAAACATTTTAAGATGACCTATAGGGCATGGAAAATCATAAACCCCATTAGCTAAACCTAATCAGCAACACTTCAAAGTAAATGACCTTAAAAACAATGTTTAAGTAATAGCAAAGAGGGCTAACCATAAATCACTTTGAAATTGTATTCATTGAATCATTTCTAAGATAAACAAGCATAAGTGGGTCTAGAGAGCAACTAAGAATTCTCTAAATTGACCTAGCAGAAGAAAACATATAAGCAGAGAAGGACAAACAGAACTAAGGTGCCTCTAAACAACATTTCTTAGCCTAAAACTTCTGCCCTATTGCAGTAGAAAGATGAAAAATATGATAACACAAGAAAACGTGAACTAAATAGGAACACATCACCATTTAACAATGCTCAGGAATCCTGCAAGAAAGCCTTCTCCAATGTCAAACAGTCCAAGCCATTCACAAAAATCAAAGCCAATTTGTCTTCAATATCCAAGTATATGTATTACTCTCAATAATTTCATAACCAACAACATACATTGAGACCTCCATTCTCTATTTATCTAGCGAAGGAGGGCCAAAACCCTAACTAGGGTTTTAGCAACCATTAATACACCATAAATGTTATTTATGTCCAAAGAGGCCATGCAAGGCTCAAGGCACATAATATCTATAACAATAAATGAAAGGTAACTCAAAGATAACTCCTCAACCAACTCTGGATTGATTTGCCTCAAAAACCCCAAAATATATATTTGCCATAAATGAGTGTCTTTTGTTGACTTTTGCAAATAAGGGCACAGTAGTGAGGTCCAAGGGCGCATCGCTTGCACTCAAAAAATGGGGCACCTTGCAGCTGAATTTGGAAGGCCTTCCCGACGTCGGAATGAGCTCCATGATAGCTCCTTGGAAAGCCTGTTGAGTCTACTTTCCAAAAATTCCCTCGGTTTTCTGATTGGACTTCATTTACCTATTGAAAAACCAAATCTTCCAAGACTGCTAAGGGCACAACACCAACCCTAAAAATAGGGTAGAAAGGTGGTTTTTTGCATGTTTTGACCCTTTTGGGGGACCAAAACTACTCCAAATGATCTTAAAATTTATGTACATGATGTCCTTGGCCTAAGGAATCCAAAAATATAAATTTTTCCTCCAACGGATGCCTCAAGAAAAAGCGCAACGCCAACACTTGAAAACATTCCCTGTTTTGTAGCTGAGATTTGGAGGCCTTCCCTGTGTCCAAATGAGCTCCATGATAGCTCATTGGAAATATTTTCCAGTCTAGTTTCCAAAAATAAATTTATTTTTCAGAATGGAAACCATTTACCTACTCAAAAATGCATTATCCCAAGAATTCTGCAGGCAAGGGCACAACACTAAGGTCCAAGGGCGCAACGCTTGCACTGGAAAAAGTTCTGGTTTTGTGACCATGATTTGGAGGCCTTCCTGTTGTCCAAATGAGCTCCATGATAGCTCATTGGAAAGATTTTCCGTTCTAGTTTCGAAAAATACCTTTAGTTTCGTGATTGGAATTATTTTACTAGCTCAAAAACGCATTCTCCCAAGGCTGCTAAGGGCACAGCGCCAGCCCTGAAAACAAGGCAGAAAGGTCAAATTTTTCATGTTTTTGGCCTTTTTGGAGGACTAGTATTTCTCCAAATGAGCTGAAACTTGGTGAGTATGATTTCCTTGGCCTGAGGAACCCAAAAATGTAAATTTTTCCTTCAATGGATTCCCCAAGAAAAAGCGTAGCACCCTTGGCCCTTAAAAACAGTAAAAAACCAAAAAATATCAAAAGTTGCCCAAATTTTGAAATTGCCTTGCTTATGGTGTTTGGGATGCCTATAGATATAGATCAGCCAAGTTTTCAAGGTTTTATTTGTCTTTTAGCCTCATTGGGTCCATCATATCTTTCATATCCCTTATTTCCCTCACTGTTTGATTCTTCATTTGTTTGATTTCTCATGGGCATCTACCTCACTGACATTAACCTCATTGCTATCATTTGTCATTTCCTTGCTGCTTTCTCCTTCACTGACATTAGCCTCACTGATATTTTACTCATTGATATGTGCCTCATTTCCCTCACTGCACTTTTATGACTACTAACTTAATTGCCCACATCATCACTGTCCTTTGCTTCAAATTTCTCTACCCAACTGACATCATCTTCTTTCCTTCCTTCTTCATTGCCCTCTCCTATCTTTATGACATTTGACCACTCTGCTTTTAAGAAAAACCTAGGACTGTTGTGAAACTAATATGAAGAGGGTAATGGAGTGGCAATATACTAGTGAATGAAGTGAGTGACTGAGGGTGTAAATTAGGCAGAATGAGAGGCTAAATAATTTTGAAGGCAATCCAGCTAATATGTCAAACTTTGCTTTGAAAACACTTGCGCTAATGGAAATTTGATATAAAGGAGGGTATGTAATGTCAATTCTTTTGCAATGTAAGGTGCTAAGTGTTATGTCAAGGCCTTGATGGATGAAAAAATTTAAACCAATGCAACCACCTTAATTTCACCTCCTGTCTAGACTTATATTTTTCATGGGCAGATAAAGAAATGGAAAATAGTGATTTGCAAGTTCAAGCCTTAGGGTAGCCTCTTAGGGTTTCAATTTCTTTCAAATAAATCATCCAAAATACTTGAGAATGATGGTAGGGAACCCACTTACCTCTATCATAGATTTATAAAACGTTGGAGGAAACTTAAAAGGGCTCTGAAGTGGTCTGAGGGGTTAATTTTCTTAGGAAGCCCTCCTGGCCAAGGGCGCAACGCTCAATCCCAGGCGCGCAATGCCTTATTGCAGAGGGAATTTGGAGGCCTTCCCGGTGTCCAATTGGGCCTATGATAGCTCGATGGAACAATTATCCTATCTACGTTCCAAATATACCTTTTATTTTCTTATCGGAGTTGATTTGACCTATCAAAAGTTGATTCTCCCGAGAATGGTCAAAAAGTGTTAAATGATGGTGCAGAAATGCAGAGTGTTGGTGCAGGCAACTTTTGGAGGCCTTCCTCAACTCCAAATTAACATCATGATAGCTCATTGGAAATATAATCTAGTGTAATTGTCATTTGACGCATCTAGAAAGTGATTTGGACAATATAGCTATGCAAAAACTTGATTTTCCCAAGGTCACTCTAGAAGTGCAACAATTCTCGCATGACACTTGTATTTTTGACATTTCTCTAAAACCATAACACCTGTGTAAAATCTGAAGGAGGTTTTTATTCTTGGACCTACAGTGGGAAAAACCTCTCTCTCGTTTTGGTAAGAAATAAAGTTTGAAGCAAAAATGGCCCTATGAGTGACAAATGGCTTGGCTCTTGGAATGAATTCCTGGAAAATGATGGAGGCTTGATGTTTATGAGTTGGTATGGCTTCATGATTGCTAATATAACCTACCATATGGATCTTCTGCTCCTATGCCTCTTTTCCATAGCAAACCCTAGCCTAGTGGAAGAGAAAATTAGGGTTTAGTGCTTCCTCCATGTCATTTTATGCAAGGGGCCACTGTTTTGGCACTCAACTAGACTATCAAGTTCAAAACCCTAGTTCTCCTCAAGACCAAGTTTTCCTCCTCTGCTGTAAGTTGTCTTCCTTTAGGAACATACAATTTACCTTATAAATTTATTCTACTGATTGACCTCTTAACATTCCTCCAGAAGTGCCAAGTTACATTTACCTTTTGTAGAATTGGAATTTTACAAGGTAGTCTTCTTTGGAGACTTTCAGATCTTTTCTTGAATAACCATGTCTCAACATTTCAAGACCTATGAACCATATTATAACAAAGAAAAATAGTGTGTAAAACACCAATGATTGACTTTGGACCATATGAAACCGTAATTGACCTAGTGGGAGGATCCTTTGACTGAAAATTGGCTTGGAGTCTTCAAGTGTAAAAACAGAGTATTGACAAAGTGGTGTATTGAAGATCCAAATTCCATTGTACTTGATTTATCTAAAGAGCCTACAGAGATAGTTTTGAGACCATCAATGCTTGAGGAGCTTGGTGAAAAACATAGTAATGAGGTCATAGGGAGGAAAAAGGATGGAGATGCATGGAACAAGCCCATAAGGAGTCCTTTTTAAGAGTGGTAAGGTGACCATGGAATGGGAAAATGGTAGAATAGTGAAATTTTTTGGTATAAGGATAATGAAGGCAGTGAGATTTCTAAAACTCACAATATTCAGGAATCTTGTTTTTAGAAATCTAGAACTAATATTTAGTCATCTATAGATAGTAAAAATTACTGATGACTAACAGGTGGTACCCTGAAAATCCATAAGTGAATGAGTACACTTCTTGAACTCCTACATTATCCAAGATTTCATCAGAGAATGGCGTAGGGGAGGGGTCATGCACATAGGCATCATTTAGTTTGCGCAGGTCTATGTAGATCCTTATCTCTCCTTTGCTTTTCTTTTCTGGGACTTCCATTGGGCTTACCCAATCAGACTGTTCTACGGGCTCAATGATACCTACTTCCACCATCTTATCTATCTCATCCTTGAATTTCTACTTATATTTAGGGTTCAGTCGATAGGGTCAATGCTTGACAGGATGTGCATCTAGGTTCAAGGTGATCTTCATAACACCCAGATCTCCTACAATTCTCTTGAGCTCAAAGAACTTCATAGGAAATAGGTCCTAATATTTGGTCAATCGCTCCACAATCTTTCCAACAATATCATCATACCAATAATCCCCAATGTTGGCCAACTTAGGCTTCTCCTCCATCCCAATGTTTACTTCCTTCAACTTCAATGGCTTCGTAACGTCCTGTTAGGTCCCTATATTACTAGTATAGTCCCTTATTGTTGTTAGTGTAACCCCCTTATTTTTATTATTGTACCCTTGTAACCCCCATTTTATTATTATTGTGCCCTTAAATTATTATTGTTAGGTCGGCTAGGATTACATTGTGGCCCACTAGGATTACATTATGGCCCCATGGACACCTATATATAGAAAGGAGGTTTTGTAAATTGTATCATCCAAGAATTGTTCATTTATGTAATGTATTGGAGGTTTCCCCCTCTAAGTGGCTCATTTCTAAGGCGTTTATATCTCTTTTCTTCTCTTTTTGGAGCTGGTTACACAACATTTGGTATCAGAGCTTTGGATTCTAGGGTTTCGCTGCTCCAAACAGGTCATCGTGGCATTTTCGCTATAAATTTTTTTCTATGAAGTTTCAAAAGCTAAAATTTTTAGAGTATAAAGCAGAAATCCTGAGGAATATTGCCTAAAAATTTAAAATCTTGGTTCGTAATATTTTTGGAGATATCATCTGTGGAAGTTAGGTATTTTTTCAGGCTCCTAAAAAGGTCATCGTGGCATTTTTGCTATAAATTTTTTTCTACGAAGGTTTAGAATATGAAATTCATATGGTGCGAAGCTAAAATCCTTAGGAAATTTTTCAAAATATTTCAGAGCTTGGTTCACAATATTTTTGGAAATATGATCTGTGGAAGGTAGTGCTTTTTCAGGCTCCTGAATTTCATCTCAAAGAGGTGATAGTGGGAAAAGTTCAATAACTCTCTCTCTGGGGATCAGATTGCAGTGCCGTAAAAAGTGGTCACAAGTACACATAATTTAGTTTCTTGGTTATCCATTTCAGATACAAAGGACAAAAAAGTGACACGTGGAAAGTCGTACAAGTTCGCTCTACTGAACCAGTCCAGAATTAGGTCATTGTGGGATATTGGACACAATCTTGTCTTGGAGAATCCAAATCAGGTCAGACCTGTGGCATTTGAAAGAAGCTTCAGAGGGCTACTACAGGGCTGAATTTCAGATATTGAAGATTTTCAATTACAAAGATAATTCAATTTCAATATCGAGCTCCTCAAAGCAAGTAAAAGGTGTGTATTGTTTTCCAAATTGCATAAGTCTTGTTTGAAGAATCAAGTTGAATTGATTCCAAGGGTATCTTGTAGAATAGATATCAATATTGGATTCTAAAATGGCCCCTAAAAAGAATTCAACACCCATTAAGCCTTCGAAGGCTCTACTATGACTCATGAAGATGAAGAATGGCAACATGACATATCAAAATTACAAGAGCAAATTTCGCTCTCGCAAAGAACAACAAAAAATGAAATGGAAGTTTTGAAGAAAGGCGTGGAAACTAAGATGGATGGTTTGAAGAAAGGCGTGGAAGCCAAGATGAATGGTTTGGAAGCTAAGATGGATGGCATGGAAGTGGGCATGGAAGCTAAGATGGATGACATGAAAGACAACATGGAAAACATGAAGAATGATCTAAAACCATACATGGAAGGCTTGATGACAAGCTTAAAACAAGAAATGATTCCTAATGGTGGAAATATAGTAGAAGAACCTCATGATGAGAACAAAATAAATGTTAATCATGATTTCATAAACTCTAATGTTGGCGAGAAGAACCACCATATTCCAAAAATGGATATGAGGAAGTTTGATGGAAAGGGTCCTGTAACATGGATACTACAGATGGAGCAATATTTTGATCTCCATAACGTGAAAAACACACAAAAGGTATGCATTGCAACTTCACATTTAGAACAAAATACATTTGAATGGTATCGATGGCTTTGCTCCCGTAAAAAAAATTGTCACTTGGTCAATTTTTACGGAGGAAATGATAGCACATTATGAGGATACAAAGAGAAACACCTTCTTTAGCCAATTGATAAATCTCAAACAAAAGGGTTTAGTGGGGCAGCACATTGAGGACTTCCAAAGATTGAATATAAGGGTAACTGATATTCCAGAGGAACATAGGATTGATCTCTTCATAGGTACTCTAAAGGATAACATCCAACATGAAGTTCGTGTTTTGGAACCTGATTCATTGGAGAAGGCATTCAAGTTGGCAAGAAAAGTTGAATGTAAAATTATGGCGACAAGGAAGCCTACCACTCAATTCTATAAAGAAGGAAGTGTTGCTACGCCTAGATTTCCACAACCTACAAGGCTGACACCACAACAATTGGAAGAAAAAAGAGCAAAAGGGCTTTGCTACAGTGGTGATAGCAAATACACTAAAGGTCATAAGTGTGCTGAGAAGAAATTATTTTACATAGATTGTGAAGAAGAAGAAGAAAATGAACAAGAAGAGGATATACACCAGAAACCACCCCTAGAAGAGGAAGAAATGAATCCGACCATATCGTGTAATGCACTGGCAGGAATTACCACTCCTCAAACTCTCAAGATAGAAGGACATATAAAGAAGAAAAGGGTAATAGTGTTGATTGATTCAGGTAGCACCCATAATTTTATTCATTATAAGGTAGCCAAAGAATTAAATTGTTTCCTATACCCAGCACCAGAATGTCAAGTGATGGTTGCAAATGGAGGAACTATAAATTGCTCTGGAAAATGCCATAATATCAAGCTAAGCATGGGGGAATATGTATTGACTAGTCCAATGCTTTCCATTCCTATGGGAGGTGCTGATGTTGTACTAGGAGTACAATGGTTACAATCTTTGGGGACGGTAGATTTTAATTTTCAAGAACTTTTCTTGAAATTCTTTTCAGAAGGAAAGGAAGTCGAATTACGGGGTATTGAAGGGAAGCCAGGAAGGATAATAAGCTCTAATGGCATGACAAAGCTTCTAAAGAAAGAACAACGAGGCGTAATTGCACAATTATGCTCACTAGAAGTTCCAACATCAAAATCATCTATTTCCGCAGATCTCCAACAAGTCTTGGACAATCATTCCAAGGTGTTTGAAACTCCCAAAGGACTCCCACCTATTCGTGATCATGATCATGCTATTCATTTGATTCCAGGAAGTGTTCCTCCAAACATCAGGCCTTGTAGATATCCTTACTTCCAAAAAAGCGAAATTGAACGTATGATTGCAGAAATGTTAGAGGCGGGTATAATTCAACCTAGTCAAAGTTCTTTCTCTGCTCCTGTAGTATTGGTACACAAGAAGGATGGATCATGGCGAATGTGTCCGGATTATAGGGAGCCCAATAAGCTCACCATTAAAGATAAATTTCCCATTCCTGTGATTGATGAATTATTGGATGAATTACATGGAGCAATTTATTTTACCAAGTTGGATCTTCATTCAGGATATCATCAAATTAGAATGAAGACCGAAGATATTCCAAAAACAGCATTTCAAACTCATGAGGGTCATTATGAATTTTTGGTCATGCCTTTTGGCCTTACCAATGCACCTTCTACATTTCAAGGGTTGATGAATTCATTTTCAAACCCTTCCTTAGAAAATTTGTGCTAGTATTTTTTGATGATATACTAATCTACAGCAGGTCTTGGAAGGATCATGTTGAACATGTTGAAAGCTGCTCAAACTATTGCAGGAGAAACAATTATATGCAAAAAAATCCAAATGTTTCTTTGGAGTACAAGAGGTGGAATATCTGGGTCATATTGTATCTCATGAGGGTGTTAAAGTAGACTCTAACAAAATTAAAGCCATTAAGGAATGGAAAGTCCCCACAACCATAAAGCAGTTGCGAGGATTTCTCGGGTTAACAGGGTATTATCGCAAGTTTGTTAAGAATTATGGGAGAATAGCAGCACCTCTAACAACATTATTGAAGAAAGATGCATTTTCATGGACTCCTCAAGCAACTAAGGCCTTTGAACATCTTAAAGAGGCAATGTGCCTAGCACCGGTCTTAGCTACGCCAGACTTCACAAAAACCTTTATTGTGGAATGTGATGCCTCGGAAAATGGAATTGGTGCGGTTTTAATGCAGGAAGGAAGACCCATTGCTTTTGAAAGTCGTCCAATCAAAGGAAAGTATTTGCATAAACCTATTTATGAGAAGGAAATGTTAGCAATACTGCATGCACTAAAGAAATGGCGAACTTACCTAATGGGAAGACACTTCAAGGTAAAAACTGATCATGATAGTCTTAACACTTTTTGGAACAAAGACTATCTTCAGAAGAGCAGCAAAAATGGGTCACAAAGATGTTGGGTTATGACTTTGAAATAATCTACAAAAAGGAAAGCTTAATGTTGTTGCAGATGCACTCTCAAGAAATAATGAAGAGGTGGAAGCATTGCTTTGTGCCATTTCTATTATCCAACCAGATTGGATAACCGAAGCAAGAGATGAATGAAGAAGGACAAAGATGTATGGACACTCATTCAAAAGTTGCAGCAAGATCCTAGTACATCTGATACATTTAGTTGGAAAAATGATTCCTTATGGTACAAAGATCGCTTATATCTTTGTAAGAATTCCCAACTAAAACAAAATATTCTTCTCGAATTGCACACTTCTTCTTTAGGAGGACACTGTGATTTTTAAAAACTTACCACAGGGTGAAGAAAGAATTTTTTTTTCGATGGCCTTAAATCTAATATTCAAAATTTTGTGGCTTTAATGTTTGGTTTGCTAGCGTATCAGTGAAAATGCTTAAGACCCAAGGGACTTCTACAACCTTTATCCATTCTCGTTGTTCCTTGAGAAACAATTCTTGGCCGTGTACAAGAATCCGTGCTCAAGACATTAAAGATTATGTCACAAATGTATATATGTGTCTTCCTTCCATACTGCAGCAAAAATGACCCCATTTATGGCACTTTATGGATATCATCCACCATCCATCACATCATCTTTAAGGGAAAATTCGAAGGTTCAAGCGGTGGAAGATCACATCGAGCATCAGCAAGAAGTTCTCCAACTCTTAAAGGATAACCTGAATTTGGCACAAAATCGAATGAAACAACAGGCGGATCAACATCGTAGCGAGAGAAGTTTTGATGTAGGAGATTGGGTATTTTTACGGCTACAACCATACAAACAAATGTCCCTCAAGCAAGCAAAGAAGGATAATAAATTATCGCCAAAGTACTATGGTCCTTACAAGGTGTTTCAAAAGATTGGTACTATGGCGTACAAATTGGAGCTTCCTGCTTCTTCGCGAGTACATCCAGTTTTCCATGTTTCATGCTTAAAGAAGATTATAGGTGAAAATCTTCCAGTTCAAACAGTATTGCCAGAACTTGATGGGGAAGGGAAAATCATATTGGAACCTGAAGCAGTCATGGAAAAAAGAACTCGACAACTACGAAATCGATCAATTTCAGAGTATCTCATCAAGTGGAAGAACTTACCCACTGAAGATTCTACATGGGAGGATTAGAATTTTGTACAGAAGCACCCGAAGCTACTCAAGTGTTGAGGACAACACTTTTTTGAAGGAGAGGGGCATGTTAGGTCCCTATATCACTAGTATAGCCCCTTATTATTGTTAGTGTAAACCCCTTATTGTTATTATTGTACCCTTGTAACCCCCATTTGTTATTATTGTGCCCTTAAATTATTATTGTTAGGTCGGCTAGGATTACATTGTGGCCCACTAGGATTACATTATGGCCCCATGGACTCCTATATATAGAAAGGAGGTTTTGTGAATTGTATCATCCAAGAATTGTTCATTTATGTAATGTATTGGAGGTTTCCCCCTCGAAGTGGCCTATTTCTAAGGCGTGGATATCTCTTTTCTTCTATTTTTGGAGCTGGTTACACAACATGGCATAGTCAGGGACAAACTACCAAAGGAAGTTCACTTTGCCTTGAAGGCTTTGTGACTAGCGCAAGGTTTGAGGAATGGGAAGCACAAGAATGGCTTGAACTTTGCGGGGCTCAAGCTTTATACCATCTTTGGACACAATTAAGCCCAGGAGATAGCCGACAGGAATGCAAAAGACACACTTTAGCGATTTGAGACAGATATTATACTTGTGATATTGGAAAAATATGGTACACAAATCATGAATGTGTTGCGCCCTATGCCTAGAACGAGCAATGAGGTCATCAAGGTAGTAAAGGATAATATGAGCCAAATCATGGAAACAGTATGACATGGCCCACTAGAAGGTGGCTTCAGCATTCTTTAGGCCGAAAGGCATGACCGTAAAAGAAAAAGTTCCCCATGGACTAATGAATGTAGTTTTTAACTGATGAGCTCAGCGGATAACAATATGGTTATACCCAGAGAAACCATCCATAAAGGATAGAGCCTCATGCCAGGCACACTCATTGATTATTTGGTCAATAAACGGTGTGGGGAAGTTGTATTTGAGACAATAATTTCGCAAGTCGTGAAAATCTGTGTAGACACGAATGGTGCCTTGTTTCTTGAGAACGCGAGCTGGGTTAGAAACCCAAGTACTATATTCAATGAGATAGATAAAAAAAGCTTGCTTTATCTTATCAATTTCATCTTTGATAGCCTCTTGTATAGAAGGATTAATGGGTCTCACCTTTTGACGGATAGGATTGGCATAGGGCCATGTATCGATATGGTGTTCGACAATGGAGATATCAAGTTTGGGCATCTCGGAATAGGACCAGGCGAAAACATCACAGAATTCCTTGAATAGCTTAGTGTAAGACTCAATTTCTTCCGGGGCACAATGCGCCCCCAAGGCAATGTTTTCTTCTACCCCTGGTTTATCGAAAATGTTAATTTTAATGTTAGAATAAATATTGGACATATTTCCTTCTTCAAAAGAATCTGGTGTAGAAATGGGATTTCTAAACCAATCGACTTCATCGTGGATGAAGTATTTAGACTCAAAAACATATTTTTCATGGGACTGTTGGGGAAGGAAGTATGCATGATGATGCATATCATCCCAGGTAAAGTCAAGGGTGGTCATGGTTTCCATAATGTCTTCACTAGAATGACATATGGGAGGACTGGCAGAAGGGAGAGAACATGACGCGTCGGGGCTACCTGATGCATCATCATCAGAGATATGCTTCACATATGCATCGCTACGGAGGGTAGACGAAGAGCTAGTATATGAAACATGTACCAATTTGGAGACCAAGGTGTTTTCTGAGGGAGGTTTGACTGAAATAGAAGGGGATGCCTCAGAGGGGTCTTCCACTATGGTTCTGATGGATGATGACAGATAGAGAATAGCGACCAAAGAGTCCGTATTCTCAACATCAGGGGGAGGTATCACAATGGGTGTAGAAATGTCCTTTGGTTCTACTGAAGCATAACTCATAAGTAGAGGGGTAGAGGATCCACTACGAGCGGCATCTATTTCACAAATTTCCTCAAGGGTATCGCAAAATTCATCGAGACAGGGACAAAGATGAGAATAGTGGTCATAAATATCACACAAAGCATAGGGGTGGTTCGTGTGCAACGATTTATTTTCTTCGCTGAATCAGGTAAGGTAACATGGACCTTCGAGATGTCAAATTCAGGAAACATCTCATTGACCACATTTTTGAGATGAGGAAGCTGAGGAGAATTATGGGTGGCATGCCCAACAACATCACACAATGCACAAAAAGTTGTCTTCTTTGGATGCTTAGGAGTAGAAGGAGTTGTTTCAGGGGCCTTATCCTTAGGTTCCTTCTTTTTGGCTTTTCCTCCCTCACCGGATGATTTCACAATAGGACTAGGTTCATGTTGAGGTGGTTGTGGCACTGAAGCAAAGGGAGGGGTCATAGCGACTGGTTGGATTGGTGTCAAAGAAGTATATGGTTTGAACTGACTAGGCGGAGTTTTTTTTGGGGGATTGATGTACCAGACTAGTTCCCTAGTGAACCACTTGCCTTGGTGAAGGAGTTGGCTTTCTTTGAAAACTTGATATAGCTAGATCCTTTGCTAGCGGGTGTTCTTGATCTGTGTGTTTGTGATCCAATAATTTTTGGCTTGTTCCACACAGTATGGGTTTAAATTTGTTGGTGTGAGTTATTTTTCAATTTTGGATGTGTCGAACAATGGTGGAAGGTAGGGTCAAAGGCAATCTACATTGAACACTCGGTGCAGGCCAAGGAATGGTGAAATACTAAGCTTGAAGGCATTGTCCCCTACCACCTTGGTGATGGTGTATGGCCCATATCGGAGCGGGAAAAGCTTGCGGTGGGGCCCAGTGAGGCGCTCCTTCTACAAATTTAGCCAAACTTTGTCGCTCACCTGGAACTTGTGTGGCACCCCATGCTGATCATGTCACTAATCATACTTATCACTAGATCTATCAAATATTTCATGTACCTATTGGAAGATGTGTTGAATGTGCTCAATGAAGTTGTTCTCCTTGTCGGCTTCAGACTGAGCATGAGTCAAATTTTCCTCAGTAGCTGCAAATGGTATGGACACATCAATGGGACATAGTGGTTGGAATCCCAAGCCGACCTAAAATGGGTTGTGGCTATTTGAGTTGTGAAGAGCTTGATTATAGTTGTGTTGGACATAGGGTAAAATTTCATCCCATGTGTGTGGATTCTTTGAGTTGTACATACACAAAATTTGTACCATCATCCTGTTGACAGCCTTTGTTTGGCCATCAGTTTCGGGGTGGAAAGATGTGGACATAGTGAGCTTGGTGTCCAACATTGACCAAAGATTGACCAAAATGTACTTATCAACCTGCTATCCCGATCTGAGATAATAGATTGTGGGATCCTGAAGTGTACCGACACTCATTCAAAGAAGAGTTTAATAGTGACTTCTGCTATGATATTCTTCTTGCAGCACACCATAATTTCCATTTTAAAGAATATGTCGATGGCCACAAAAATGCAGCCATTTCCATGCTCATGGATTCCCAAGGTCGAACAGGGGTAGGAAGAGGAGTATAATGGCCTTGCTTCTTGATGGTGAGTTTGGAAATGGCACATGTATTGTAGGATATGATGTACTTCCCAACATCATGTCAAATTTTCAACCAATATAAATACATTTTCAATACTAGCACTATTTTCTCAACCCTGAAATGTCCAGAGACCCAATTGTAGTGTGCTTCCCAAATCGTGTTGGCATGCTCTCTTGAAGGAAAAAAAAGGTGTCCCATGTGACATAATAATGCATCCTGGAGGTGAAATTTTGGAAATTTATTACCCTCCAGGAGTGTATGGTATGTGTTGGTGAATTTTAGATTACTTTTGTACAGATGCGACCAACCTCAAGTTCCATGCCCAGAAGAGTCGAGCACAATGGTCAACACCACGATTTGCAATTAGCTAAGGCAATATGCAATGTTATTGATGCCTCCCTTCTTGTACTTGATGTTCAAAAGGAACTATTATAGGTGTGTGGAACATTTATGATGGTGATCATTCGGCAACTTCCCATGTTTTTTTATGAACTGTAAGGGTCGGTGATTTGTGTGGATTACCATTTCCTTCCCCAAAATCTAATGCTTCTATTGTCGAGAGAACTACATAATGGAATGCATTTCTTTTTCATAGGTGGGATACTTTTGTATTTTGTATGAAAGTGTCTCAGTGTGGTATGCCACTATGTGCCCTTGCTGAATAAGTACTGCCCCAATAGCATAGTAAGAAGCATTTGTCTCGATCTCAAATGGTTGTTGCAAGTATAGTAATGTGAGCATCGATTCATAGTAGAGGCGATGCTTCAACTTTGTGTATGCCTTCTGTTGAGATTCAAACCAAAATAAATTTTCTTTCGCTCCTCTCTTGGCGACTTGACTCAAAGGCCAAGTGATATGAGATAATCACAACATGAACCTATGGTAGAAATTGGTAAGACCCAGAAATATGTGGAGCTCTGTTAGCATGGTTGGGGTTGGCCAATCTCGAATGACCTAGATCTTGGTTGGGTCCACATGCACCCCTCGCTCATCAACAATGTATCTCATATATTGAACCTGAGTCATACGAAAAGTTCATTTCTCTAAATTGGTACACAACTTGTGTTGTCGTGGTGTTTGGAGGACCTATCGAATGCGGTGGAGGTACTCTTCCAAACTTTGGCTGAATATCAGGATGTCATCAAAATACACCACCACGAATGAGTTGGTTAATGGTTGCAATATGTCGTCCATCAGCCTCATGAAGGTTGTGGGAGCATTTTTCAACCTTAAAGGCATGACCAACCATTCAAAAAGTCCCTCCTTGTCTTTCAAGGAAATATTCCACACATCGGAGGGTTCAATTGCTACTTGGTGATACTCAGACTTCAAGTAGATCTTGTTGAAATATTTTTCCCCTTGAGTTGGTTCGGAAGGTCATCGGTCCTCAAGATTAGATACCTATTCTGGATAGTGACCTTGTTCACCCAATAGTCAATACAGAGTCTCCATGTCTGATCCTTCTTCTGCACCAACACGATCAGGCTCCCACATGGCAATGAAATCAGTTGTATGTGACCTTTCGAAAACAGCTCCTAAATATACCTCTTGATTTCGTCGTCCTCCAGAATAGAGCACTGATAGATAGGTCCATTGGGTAGTGGCACTTATGGGGTCATATTGATGGAGTGCTTTACTTGAAAATGTAGAGCTACCCCTACGGGCGAGGTGAAGATGTCCCCGTACACCTCCATGACTTTGTCCATCTATTGTTGTTGTGCGAACGATCCATGTCTGGAGGTCGTGGCTGCAAAATTCTTCTTGCTCTGAGGGTTGATCATCAGGAAAACAAATTTCCCAGTTTTGGAAATGAGCTTAATGTATTTTTTTGCAGTGATGAAAGAGATGGTGGTAGGTGGTGCTACCTTTGGTATCCTATACAACTTATTGCCCAAAATAATAATAACAGTGCAAGGCATTGAATCATAGACAAAATTTCACTTCCACAAGTATGGTTGGCCTAATAATACATCACATAAATCAAGAGGAGAAATATCACATAATACCTCATCCATGAAGGGCTTGATGTTGTAGGGAAGGCGACATTACTGGTTGATGCTGAGATATCGCCCTTGGTGAAGTCTTTCGATGGTGTACGAATGTGGGTGTGTTGTGGTTGGTAGGCCCAACCGCTTCATGAAATTTTCTGAAATGAGGTTATTTTTTCTCTTGTTGTCCATAATGAAATGAAGCAGTGGAAGAGGTGCTCCCCCTCCTTTGAATCTTCGGGTTCCTCCTTCTGGATCTTGGTGGTGGAAACAATGGTATTGGACTCTGCATCGATAATATGCTTCCCTTTGTCATTCCCCTTGTCAGTTTCTAACTTAGATTCGGAACATGCATCTCATTCACAAGCCTTTAGCTTGGCCACCAGTGATTGATTTTCTTGACACTCACTTATTTTTTGAGTGGAGCTCTTATGGAACTCACACCACTTTCTCATGTTCTTTGGATTTGCATTGTTATTCTTCACTTATGGCTTTGGCGAGTTGTACTGGGTCACCTCGCCTTGGCCTTGACCTTTTTTTGTAGTATTGAGGTGCCTTTCCCTTTCTTTTGATTCACAGATCCAAAGTCTTTATTCTTCTATTTGAATTCCTGCTAAATCTTGGCAGCATACGAGTGTGTTGTACCAAGAGAAGATATGTCGAGGAAATTCATTTCCTCCCTAATGTATCTTTGCACAAAACTGTGGTATTTCAACACCAAAAATTTCTATTAATATTTTCTACCCAATTTTTTGCGCAGGGTATAGAACAAATTCGTCACATCATGCACATATTGATACCTTTGCTGCCGCAACATACTCCATTGTATGTACTTGTAGTCATATCTCTCCATGAGATAATATTTTTCCTTAATGTCTTTATAGAAAGAATTCCAAGTGGGTGTGGCCGAGAATAGGGATGTTTTCCTCTCGTCCTTTTGTTCACAATACGTTTCCCACCAATCCTTGACATGGGGGATGACTTTCCAGAGTGGAAAAGTAATATTTTCCTGAATGGAAAAGTCATGAACCAAGAAATATTCTTCTAATAGATTCAACCATATATCTATGGCATCTGCATCTATTTGGCCCTAAAATATGGGAATTTCAATGTTTAATTATACCTTAAAAGGAGTGGCTCCTCCAGAGTGGCTACTAAATGAAGGTGCGCTCCCGGTGGGTAGTCGTTGAAGGATATGGGAAATCCTGTCCATCATCACATTCCTTTGTTTCTCAAGGGCCTCCTTGAGCAATATTTCAATAGGATCTCCTGGTCCCTCATATTTTTTTTCTTCCTCCATGGGATCCCATCAGGGTTGACGAGGCTGATCTTGCAAAGGTTCATCCAAATCAAG
Source organism: Pinus albicaulis (assembly GCA_034641835.2). NCBI lineage: Eukaryota > Viridiplantae > Streptophyta > Pinopsida > Pinales > Pinaceae > Pinus > Pinus albicaulis. The sequence continues at coordinate 1,054,824,821 of CM076582.1, forward strand.
CCCTAACTCCTTATATCCCAACCTTGTTGGGGACATGTGAAGAAAAATTGAGAAAGATTAGACCGCTATGATACCACTGATTCAGACTTATGCAGGAGTAAAATAAAATACATAAATAAACATAACTACAAATATGAATAAGGAATAACACTTCATTTCATTAATATAAAATGTTGAAAAATGCTTATAGACATAATAGAAAATAAACTAGATCGAGCGATGGTAGCTTATTTCTGAGAAGATATGTGGCAGCTAAATGCCTTTGGACTATGTTACAATGAGGCTCAAGGGCCTTTTTATTATTCAAAAACATGGGTAAACCATAAAAAACCAAAACCCTAACCCTAGGATATGGAACACCAAGAGTTTATGGGCCACGTTGGGGTTAGTTGGGAAGCCAACTTCCGAGGGTCGTAACTTGGTCATATTATATCCATTTGGCACTTACGATATATTGGTATAAATATCTCTCCGAGTACTACAAGTTTCGCCACAAGCCCTTGCCTATATATATAGGCATACTACAAACCTCAAAAAACGTCGTTTATGGGGTCAAAATTGCTCTGAAATTTTAGGACCCGAAAAATTACTAAAAATAGTAAATGCTGCTATAAGTAAGGAAACTGATGAAACTGAATGGAGGCATAGGTGGAATACATGGGTGGCCACTCATATCCACCTGGATCAATCTCCAAAATCTAACCCCTAGCTTGTGGATGGTCACAAATATATAGAATAGGATGGTAAGTTGAGAGTTCTTATCCATTTACCAATCCAGGCTTGAGATCCACTCTTGATGGGAGGATGAGCTCAAGGGATAAGGGATGGAAAATCCAAGGTAGGATAAGATAGGATTTTAAACTTTCATCAAAGGTAAATAATTATAACAGCTCCCGGAAGCTTATAGAAAAGGAAGCTTCATGATTCTTTTTATTTTTCCTAAATTTCTAGAATCAACATACCCCCAACAACAAGAAACTTGTTGGTGATCAACGTAGGTATAAAGAGGGTCAATCTTCTAGTGAATGTTGTCCAATGAAGGGCTAGGGTGTGTTGGACATAAAAATAGTTGAATGAAGTAGTTTCGGGAAGAAACTTAAGGGTTCGAGAGAGTCATGCTTAGGGCTTTGTGTAGGGAGGATGAAAAAGTGTTCAAAGGATGTGAATGATCCCATTGGAAGACATTTTGACCAAATGTGAAAACATGTCCTATAATAGATTATGCCCTAAAGAGAAAATTTGGAAATTATAGCTAATGAATGAAGGGATTTACCTTGTGACAAGTCAATATCAAGGAAAACCACTAAGATCATATTTTGTTACAATAAATTTAAATCATAACATGTTTTTGAAGAGAGGCATGCCCATACTCATCACATAAGCTAAAATTACATGTGCAATGATAAAAAAATGTGTCTAATGATGAAAAATGATGGGCCCATTACCATATGACTATTTGTATGATCATATCCATCATAATTTGTGATTTTGTATTAATCCTGAAATATAACCATGTGAATCAATGAGCTAGATTCAAACATCATAGACACCATATGATTACCGATGAATGATGTAAGCCATTAAGAAGCACTGGAGAAACCACCAATGATGTTAATGACTCTCAAGGTACTACATTAAAATCTGTATGGTGTGAATGAATGAGTTGAAGTTGGACACCACACTGAATCTTTCAGTTGAAGGCGATTGATGTAAACCTATCACCAAGAGAGAGGAGAGTTTCCATTGTTGTATGCAAGAAAAATAATGAAGGGTTGTTTCTAAGTCAACTTCCTACATAATTATTAGATGTTGATAGGAAGCGACCCATCGAAGGAGGGCCTGGATGTATCCCCCATCAATGACCCAAACCAAGTATCATGATTTGAGACAAAATGATGATGATACGAAAATGGATTGGGAACTATAAAGACGTAATGAAGGCTTTGTTGGATGGATAAATTGTTCTTGTGGACAAGGCAGATCTCCCTAGTATCTTACGATAACTAGCAACAAACAGACAGATGTAAACTACTTTCTCTAGATTATACTTGATCTAGAATTATCTATAATGAAGGATTTAGGACTTACCTGTAGTCCAACGCTGATCGTAGTCTTCTTTCCTATCGCTTTGAATACGTCTCCTTTTGGGATCTACAATTAAAAACATGAAAGAATCAGAAGCACCTACATAATATAGACTAATTCATAAACCATAAAATTATCTTGATAATCAAGGAATTCAAGAAATAAGACATTTAAATAAATAACTCATTGAGAAAACAGGATCCATTTGTATTATCTTTGATGAAAAAGGGAGCCTTACAGCCGTGTTCACCTTGATGTTGTACAAGTCCTTCCAGTGTCCAGAACAAGAATTTCCTATACTTTGACAAGCCTTTGCACTCTCTCGACTAACATACACATCAATGTGTAATAATTCCCATATGATAATTAGTTAAGAGAGTTTGAGTTTCTCGAGCAATTCTCCTCAAAAAATCTCAAAGCCTAACTCCCTTTGAGGCTGAACTATGGCCTCAATTTATAGCAAAAGAGAAGAAGTTGCAGCTCCAAATAAGAGGGGATATAATCCTCTTCCAAAGGGATTAAGTTCCACATACCAAGGTGATCCAGATTTATGCAAGAACGCAACAGAATAAACATATAACCATAAATACAAAGATGCAGCAGAAATAACACTTCATTTCATTAATATCAAAGAACTGAAATTTGCTTACAGACAGAATGGAAATAAAACTAGCTAGGGCGCTGGTAGCTATCTCTGAGGAGATATGTGGCTGCTACAGGCCTCTGAAATGTGTTACAATGAGGCTCAAGGGCCTATTTATTGTTGAGAAATAATGTAGAATTCGAAACGTCCAAAAACCCTAACCGTAGGAGACGAGGCGCCAAAACAGTGGGCGCCCGTTTGGGTAAATTGGTGGTTCAACTTCCTGGGGGCGTAACTTTGGCATCCAATCTCCGTTTGACGCGCTCAATAGCTCATTAGAAAGATCTATCCTAGGAATAAAACTTTCGGCATGAATATCATTCCAGAACAGAATGATATTCACTGGAGGCGCGATGCCCAAAAAACATCGTTTAGGGCCTCAAAACGGCTCCGGAAGTTCAGGACCCGAAAAATTACTAAAAATAGTAAGTTTTGTTGCAACTTGAAAATTGAAAGAACTGAAGATGGGGGTTCAAATGGAATAGGTGGGTGGCCACCAATATCCACCTGGATCATTAAGTCCCCAAAACGGCTCCGAGAGTGGAGGACCCGAAAACCTGCTAAAAATAGTAAGTTGTGCTGAATATGAAAAGCTGCAAGAATTGATGGTGCTAGTCCAAATGGAATATGTGGGTGGCCACCGATATCCACTTGGATCATTCCTCCCTCCTTAGGAAGCAATGGTCTCCATTGCGTTGATATCCTCCATGAGATGAGGCAAATTCTGTTGAACTGAGTATTAGATGTGTTGAAGATGTCATGGACCTGCGGGTGGACATGCTAGATGCATTTAGTAAATTTGGTTTATTTATCAGCCTCAGATAGTACATGTTTGCATTCTGTATGTGTAGTTGCAGGATGTATGGTAACATCAGGCAGTGGTGCGTTGGGAGTCAGATCAATGGAGTGCTTGTCCTGATAGTGTGGAGGAACCTCTATGAGTGCGGAGAAATTGTTATCGTGTTCCTCCCTGACTTTGTCCATCTACTGCAGCCGTGCAAGGGAGCCCTGTTTCGAGGTTGTGGCCACAATATTCTTCTTTCCCTGTGAGTGAGTCGTAAGGAAAATGAATTTCCTGGTTTGGGAAACAATCTTACTGCGTTGTTTTGTAGTAGTCAAAGAGATGACAGGAGGCGGTACTACCTCTGGTATCCTGTACAAGTTATTTCCCAAAGTAATAATAACAGCACGAGGCCTAGACTCATACACAGCATGTCGCCTCCACAAGTATGGTTGGCCCAATAATACATCAGCTACACCAAGAGGAGCAACATCACACAATACCTCATCCGTGAATGGCTTGATACTGTATGGAAGTCGGCACTGCTGGCGGATGCGGAGATCTCTCCCTGGGTGGAGCCACCGATGTAGCATACGGCCGTGGCACAGTGTTTGCAAGCCTGGCCGCTTCACGACCTCCGGTGAAATGAGGTTTTTGGTCGCCATCGACGAGAAATTGCAGTGGACAACCCTTTACCCACATCTACGACTGGAAGAGGCGCTCCCCCTCCTCTGGATCCTCTGGACCCTCCTTCTGGATCTTGGTGGTGGCCACAATGGCACTGGGATCCGCATCAATGATCTGCTTCCCTTTGTCATTGCCTTTTTCTGGTTCTAACTTAGGATTAGAAAAGGCATCTGACTCGGGTGCCTTTAGTTCGGTCACCAAAGACTGTTTGGCCTGACACTCGTTTGTACTGTGAGTGGGGCTGTTATGAAATTCACACCACTTCCCTATGTCCTTCTTTGGATTTGTGGTGTTGTTTTGAGTCGCATTTCTTTGGCCTTGCCCCTTTTTCTTCGATTCGGGGGCACCTTTCGGATTTGCAGATCCAAAGTCTTGCTTCTTCTGCTTAAATTTCTGCTCGATCTTTGCGGCATAGCGATATGCCGTGCCAAGCGATGTAATGTCGAGGAACTCCATTTCCTCCTGAATGTGTTTGTGTAGATAGCCGCAGTACTTGAGCACCAAATTTCTCTCTGAATCTTTAATACCCAACTTTGTGCGTAGGGTATGGAACAGATTCGTCAGTTCATGCACGTCTTGGTCCTTTTGTTGCCGCAGCGTGGTCCATTGGATGTATTTTTCCTCATAGCTCCCCACGTGGTAATATTGTTCCTTGATGCCATCTCGGAATGAATTCCAAGTGGGTGTGGCTGAGAATAGAGATGGTTCCCCTTCGCCCTCTTTCTCACGGTAGGTTTCCCACCAGTATTTGACATGGGGGGCGGCTTTGAGGAGTGCAAAAATAATCTTTTCTCGGTCAGAGAAGTCATGGAATGAGATATACCCTTCCAGCAAATTTAACCATCTGTCTATGGCATCTGCATCTATTTTTCCTTCAAATATAGGAATGTCAAATTTTACCTATACCTTGAAGGGAGTGGCACCTCCAGAGTGGCTGTTGGATGCAGATGCGCCATATGTGGGCAGTCGTTGAAGGATTTGAGCAAAGTTATCCATCATCGCATTCCTTTGTTTCCCTCGAGGGCCTCCTGAGCGCATTTTGATAGGATCTCCTGCTCCCTCATCTTTCTTTTCGTCCCCCATGGGCGTCCGTCGAGGTTTGCGAGGCTGATCTTGCAAAGGTTCCACCAGATCAAGCCCTAGCTCCTTATACCCCGACCGCGTTGGGGACATGCAAAGAAGGATCGAGAAAAAGCAGACCGCTCTGATACCACTGATCCGGATTTATGCAGGAACGCAACAGAATAAACACATAACCATAAATACAGAGATGCAGAGGAAATAACACTTCATTTCATTAATATCAAATAACAGAAAGATGCTTACAGACATAATGGAAATAAAAATCATTAGGCATCTGTAGCGTCCCGAGGAGGCGATGTTGCTGTGCTCTCAAAATATACAATGAGGCTCGAGGGCCTATTTATTGTTGAGAAACAATGTAGAATTCGAAACGTCCAAAAACCCTAACTGTAGGAGACGAGGCGCCAAAACTGTGGGCACCCGTTTGGGTAAATTGGTGGTTCAACTTCCCGGGGGCATAACTTTGGCATCCAATCTCCGTTTGACGCGCTCAATAGCTCATTAGAAAGATCTATCCTAGGACTACAAATTTCGGCATGAATATCATTTCGAAACAGAATGATATTCGTTGGAGACGCGATGCCCAAAAAACATCATTTAGGGCCTCAAAACGGCTCCAGAAGTTCAGGACCCGAAAAATTACTAAAAATAGTAAGTTTTGTTGCAACTTGAAAATTGAAAGAACTGAAGATGGGGGTTAAAATGGAATAGGTGGGTGGCCACCAATATCCACCTAGATCATTAAGCCCCCAAAATGGCTCCGAGAGTGGAGGACCCGAAAACCTGCTAAAAATAGTAAGTTGTGCTGAATATGAAAAGCTGCAAGAATTGATGGTGTTGGTCCAAATGGAATAGGTGGGTGGCCACCAATATCCACCTAGATTAGTTTGTAATAATTCCCATATGATTATTAGTTAAGAGAGTTTGATTTTCTCGAGCAATTCTCCTCAAAAAATCTCAAAGCCTAACTCCCTTTGAGGCTGAACTATGGCCTCAATTTATAGCAAAAGAGAAGAAGTTGCAGCTCCAAATAAGAGGGGATATAATCCTCTTCCAAAGGGATTAAGTTCCACATACCAAGGGGTAGGCTCCTTTAATGGAGGGATGAATGTACATGAAAGGAGCGAAATTCCACAGAATAATTGATTCTAGAAGCTTCCAGATTAACCCAGCTAGGCTTCCAAATTTTACTTTTGCCTTCACTTTACCTTTTACAGGGAACTGTACCTTAAATGAAGAGAAAGTGTGGCCGGTTCCATATGTCATAAAAGAAACAAATGCGGCACCGCAGGTGATAGTAAGAGAAAGTGCGGTACAAGTATTTTTATGACTTTTATAAGCTTTTCTCTCAATTTCAAGGCTTGGATTTAGGAACTTGATGTTTGTAGACTTCTAAGGGAGTATTGTATGAGTAATTGTGAACTCATACAGACAGTAAAAAATCATGGTGACAATTTTAGTGTAGCAGATTTCCCCCCTAAAGTGCGAATTCTGAGACCATTCAAAAAGTGATATGCTTTATCATTTTGAGGATAGCTTGTGATGAATGTACATGAAAGGAGCGAAATTCCATAGAATAATTGATTCTAGAAGCTTCCAGGTTAACCGACCAAGCTTCCACTTCGTTGCCTTCACTTTACTCTTTGTGGGAACCGTACCTTTAATGAAGAGAAATAAGAGAAAGGTAATGTTCCATATGTCATAAAAGAAATAAAAGTAACCAGTGATAGTAAGAGAAAGTGTGGTACAAGTATTTTTATGACTTTTATAAGCTTTTCTCTCAATTTCAAGGCTTGGATTTAGGAACTTGATGTTTGTAGACTTCTAAGGGAGTATTGTATGAGTAATTGTGAACTCATACAGACAGTAAAAAATCATGGTGACAATTTTAGTGTAGCAGATTTCCCCCCTAAAGTGCGAATTCTGAGACCATTCAAAAAGTGATATGCTTTATCATTTTGAGGATAGCTTGTGATGAATGTACATGAAAGGAGCGAAATTCCATAGAATAATTGATTCTAGAAGCTTCCAGGTTAACCCAGCTGGGCTTCCAAATTTTACTTTTGCCTTCACTTTACCTTTTACAGGGAACTGTACCTTAAATGAAGAGAAAGTGTGGCTGGTTCCACATGTCATAAAAGAAACAGATGCGGCACCGCAGGTGATAGTAAGAGAAAGTGTGGTACAAGTATTTTTATGACTTTTATAAGCTTTTCTCTCAATTTCAAGGCTTGGATTTAGGAACTTGATGTTTGTAGACTTCTAAGGGAGTATTGTATGAGTAATTGTCAACTCATACAGACAGTAAAACATCATGGTGACAATTTTAGTGTAACAGATTTCCCCCCTAAAGTGCGAATTCTGAGACCATTCAAAAAGTGAAATGCTTTATCATTTTGAGGATAGCTTGTGGACACCCCAGTCAGAATCCTGTAAAAACATTCAATGAAAAACACACACACACACACACACACACACACAGATATATATATATATATATATATATATATCATCGCTGAGGTAGGCATTCCCATACTCAGAGCAAAATCTAACTAAATCAAATCTTAACTAAAATGTTATGGTATAGAAATGATTCTAATATTACATCAATAATGTAGACACAGTATGGACACAACCATTCATTTATGAATAGTCTACTACATAATGAATAATAAAACTCCTTCCAGCCTAGATGGTGGAAACTATATCTAGGGTCTTGACTTCTGCTACCTGAACTAGTACGATTCTATCCATGCGATTGATTGTATCGAAGTCGAACATGGTAGAAACCACTTGATTACCAGTCAATGATGTGAACTGTTAACAAGTGTGAGGGAAACCACCAATAATGAAAATGGCTCTCAAAGTACTCAGTACAATCCATGAAATGTGAATAAATGATCTGAAGTCGAACATTTCATGGAATCATTCGATTGAAGGTCAATGATGCAACATGTCATCGAAGGCGAGAAACTTGCCATTAAGGCATGCAGATTCCAAGGCACTGAAGGATTCTAGATTAACTTCCTAGATGATGAGTTGTCATCGATAGAAAGTGATTCATCGTAGGAAATCCCACGACACGAAATCATTAGATCAGGTTTTGTAGAAATATTTTGCAAGGACTGACTCAGGGATGGTCAATGCAAATGGAGACAAATGCTTGCAATGAATGGTTTATTTGAACTATCCTCTTGAACACATAATGACACTACAGATTGTTTGGTAACAATTGACCTAAGACAATACCCAGAAACCCACTGAAGACTTTAAATATGGTTTGATTAACTGATAGGCAAAGGATTTCTCCAACCTAGGTAGAAGTGCGAAAAAAAGTGTCGTGTTCAAGAGTGGTAAAAAGCCTTTTAAACAAAGTGTGACAAACGGATTCATTTTCTCTCTTTTCCCCCCACCATTTCTGGCAAGTACCTCTTTATTTTTGACAAGCTTGAGGAGGATAACATTTTCTTGTTATATAAGCTCATCCTTCGGATGAGTCCAAATTATTTTAAAATTGAACCCTAAGGAGTCATTTGTTCCTGTTTGTAATCGACAGGTCCTTTACTGTTAAATTTTAATGAGTCCAGTATAGGAGAAACTCGGTGTTTTCCAATTTTAGGGAGTCAGAAGAAAAGACTTAAGAAAACTCTGTGGGTGTAATTTTTCGTAATTTAATCTCTCAAGCCCGAAAAAGGATAAAATAATATAGGAGAGAACTCTATTGACCATGATTTAGTCAACGTATACCTTTTTTGTAAATGGTCCATTTCAGTCCGGAAAAGGGGTAAACTTATACTAAAAGGATGACTGTTCATTTCCCTTAACGAGTTCGAATAGTCAAGTACTTAGAAATCTTTTCATCTTTAGAGAGTCTAAAAAGGGCTTAAAAGAGAACTCCAAGGTTTTCATTTTTTCGTAATTTTTAAGAGTTCGAAAAAGTGATAAAAGTGTACACAGTAGTTTCGCTTTTTCTGTAAGTTTTAACGAGTTCGAAAAAGTGATAAAAAATGTACTCATTATCTTTTTCATAATTTTTACCGAGTTCTAAAAAGTGATAAAAATTATACTCCTTTGTCAAAATGACCATTTCACCCAAAAAATCCTGTATTCTGCACAAAAACTCAAAAATTAAACAAACTTGTTTATGATTAATAAAAATAGTTTGGAAAACCACTTTTCAAAGTGAAAAATAAACAAAATAATATTTTATTTATTCAAAAAATATTATAAAAAGGAGATTTTGTAAATCATTTTTACCATTTTATTTCAGAGTGAAAATTGAGAGTGTTTGGTAAAAAACGTTCCAGAGAAGATTGCGGAAGATTCACCTGTCAAAATCTAAAATAGTCAGTTCCAGGTAATCCAAATCATCCTTAGCTTCATTTTTGTTCATTTACTTTCTCAATTTAGGGCTTAGATTTATTTTTAAGGAGGAAAATAGGTTCAAAAATTTGCTCACGGAGGTCCGCAGGTAAGACACATGAAACCTGGGGACCCCAATAATTTTACAAAGGAAAAATTGTCATGGTCCCACACCTTACATATAAGATACTTGCGGATCCATGCACTGTTTTTATGCATAAAGTGCCGAGGCACCATAAGAAAAAATAAAATGAACAAATATTCCAATTTAAACCAAATTTTCCCATTCAAATTGTTTTTAGCCTTTCAATTTGTCCATTGCAGGATATTGACAATGCTTGTGTGGTGAGAACGTGAGCATGAAGAAGTTGATGATGCAGCCATGTTACATCTGCCTACATTACGCATTTTGAGAGAATGCAGTTTGTACAAATTTTGGGCCATTCAAGGTATGAGGGCTCAAGTGGATTTGCTTACCTGGCTAGTCAAAAAATGGGACATACAGGAACAACGCTTTATCATTGGAGGACACCAGCTTGAAATTGAGCCAGAAGATATATACTTCCTCACTGGTTTTTCAAAGAGGGGCAAGCCACTCTCTTTGTTTAGGGCTACGGCAGGTGTCCATCCTGTCGCTAGCCTTTAGGAAGAATTTTTCAATGAAGAAGCAAACCCCAAGGATAAACATATTGACATAAAAACCATTATTCATCCTGAGCTGAAAGTGGTTTCATTTACAGTAACCAGGTTGTGTGGGAGCGTAGCTCCACATGTCGCTACAATATCCCAAATGAAAACTGCCATTGACTGCTTTAGAGGCACCATTTTCAACTACTGTGAGGCAGTCTTGGCCAATGTCAAAGGCCAACTGACTAGAGAAAAAAACGTGAAGTTGAAAAACTTCGGATATGGAATGATCATGGTTACATTATCTCTAGAGAGGATTCCTTTAATGGCCCCACAACTTATTGTAGTTGATCATGGTATAGTCAAAGAGCCTCGAATGGTTCGATGGGTTGCATTGATGACCCGTCACACTGAAGGCGGCGAGGTTGTTCGTTTTACCTCAGCATATTTTAATCAGTTGGAGAATCAAGTATTCATGATAGAAGATTTTCCTTATGCTGGGATAGATTTCAATGGTGACCGAGAGATGTCTCTTCCTCTAGGGACACAGTGGGATGAGTCATGTAAAAATATTTTTGACATGTTCTAAATTAGTTTTTATTTTATTTTTTGAATCGTCCAAAACTGATGACAAAAATTTCAAATGCAGATGTGGGTCTGCGTCGACCAGCCACTCTTTGTCCTTTTTATAGGAAGCCAGCTGCACCACCACCACCACCACAAGATCAGACAATAGAGGTCCTTACCGACTTGGAAAGCCATCTAGAGTGGTTGAATTTAGATATTCCAGAGACTACCATAGATAAAAATTTTCTCCCCTTACAGAGATATGTTATCAGGGTTCTGGGACTGTTCAAGATATTTCTGAGCAAGGTGGCACGGGCTATAGTGTTTTATCATGATCATCACCACGGATAGTGGATGATTGATTTTGTATACTTATATCATTTTTTGTATCACTTTTTTCCGATCATAAGGCATTTTGAACCTATGATCAAGGATGATGTAACATTTTTGAAAACACTACTCTTATGCTATGATATTGCTACTATTTTTAGTTATTAGTCTTAACATGTTATCGAATGTTATTTTGATCTACTACTTTAATTATTGCAAATGTTTTTTTATAACACTAGAAGCTATTGCACCAGCCAATGTGTTTAAATTTCTTGGAATATGTTGATACTCAATATAATCAAATTCTCGTTCCAAGAGACGAACTTTCAAAAATAATCTTAACAACACTGGGTTTTTAATTGCATATACTCTATTTAATTGTAATACAATGAGTTCAGAATCTAACCTAAAGATCAAAATTCGAATTCCAAATGAAATGGATTCAGACAATAACTCGATAACTGCACTATACTTTGCAATATTGTTCATCGTTTGACAAAGACTTACCCCATGCATAGATACCAACTCATCAGTGGGTGAATAAATAACCCAAGATGTGGAAGAAATGTTTCGTGTACTATGAAAAGCACCATCATCAAAACTAATGTATGTTTGAAGGGACGTCGACATCTGCAAAATGAAGAGTGATCCAGATAAGCAGGGATAGTGGTAAAAACACACTTAAACTAGGCACGCTTTCTAATCTACAACACACCAGTTTATGAAAATAACTAATATACAAGGAAGATCTCCACACAGGAATCAAGTGTAATATCTCTTCAGATAAAGCCCATTTTTGGGTTTTCCTAAAGTGACCCCGTCAAAGTCAATCAGTTCATAGGCCCCTTTTGCAAGCTGTTGCTTGACAATATAAGAACCATGCCACATGGGTTCAATTTTCCAGCGCCTAGCTTTTCATTAGCTTGATCATAAACCAAGACTAGGTCTCCTTCTGAGAAAATATGAGGTGTAACACTTCAATCATACTGAGCTTTCATTCATTTCGCATGAGTTTCGGTAGCTAATGTAGCGGTGTGCCGATTCTCATCTAATTGAGCTAAGTACAAAAAGTGTTTCTCCTCTTTAGAAGTGGATGGTAGTAACTCTATGGCTAGTTTGAGTGACGTTATCTCGCATTCAATCAGTAATACCGCTTCTAAACCATAAACCAGTTGAAAAGGGGTAAAACCTATCAATGTTTTTGCTGAGGTTTGATATGCCCAAAGTGCTAAAAAATCATGGTGTGCCAATTCGATTTATGAATTCTGATGATTCGTTTGATCATGGTGACTAAAAATTTATTGATAGCTTCAACCAAACCATTAGCCTACATGTAATATGGTGTAGAAGTGTCATGGCACAGGCCAAGTTGGTCAGTCAGTTCGGTCATCATGATGTTTCGAAAATGACTCCCATGGTCAGTAATTATTTCTTGGGGTACACCAAAATGGGAAATCACATGATTGAACACGAAAGTAGCTACATTTTTTCCATCTGCCGCAAATGTAGGAATCACCTCGCCCATTTGGTAAAATAATCTACTGCGAGAATAATATACCCATGCCCCTTGGCTGAGTGAGGGTTACATGTAATGAAGTCAATGCCCCATTTTACAAAAGGACCGACAACAATTATAGGGTGAAGAGGAGCGGGTGGTGCACGCATATTTCGATCAAATATTTGATAGTTGTGGCATTTTCGGATAGCAGAAATACAATCTTTAAATAAGGATGGCCAAAAATAGCCAGTGTGAAATATCTTTTGGGTTGTGGCATACCTAGAAATATGACCGCCACATGCTCCAGAGTGACATCCGTTTAAAACCTTTTCAGCTTCGTCAAGAGTTAGCCAATGTCAAAAAATAGAGTCTGCACCACAACGGTATAGTGTGTCACCAATAATATGATATTGCTGAGACTAGAAACAGATTTTTCATCGTTGTGACCATGAGAGTTTGGGCTGAAAAGTTTGGGTTTGGAGATAAATGATGATATCTCCATACCAAGGATCAATTGTACTGATAAGAAACAAAGATTCATCTACGTCAGATGTTCCACCACAGTTTCTGTTTCAATACATGGGAAGTCACACATAAGTTCAGCGACGACCAATGATTTCTTTGCTTCGGATTTTCAAATTCCAAATTAAACTCCTTTAAGATAACTATCCATTTGGAGTATTTTCCCCCTAGTATTTGCTTGGTCAAAATATACATCATAGGGTTACAATTAGAAATCACTGTTGTTTTGCGTAACAGTATGTAATGACGGAATCGTTGGATAGCTTGAACGGGTACCAAGGCCAATTTCTCCACATTTGAGTACTTGATCTCGGTCGGATGCGTATTGCGACTGAGATAATAAATCACATGTTCGTTGTGGAATTCATCTTCCTAAACTAAGACCATGCCAATCGTAGAATTGGAGGCTGTTAAGTATAAAAATAATCCTGGTTGTAATTGGGAGGATGCAATAACGGTGCATGGGTCAACGCATTTTTAAGAGCATCAAAATATCGATCAACGATCTCGTCCCAAAAGAAAGGAATATTTTTCCTTAACAACTGGGTAAAACCTTTGGTTAACTAAGCATAGTTAGGAATGAATCAACGTAAAAAAAATTATTTCCCTTGCAAACTTTTGAGTTGGCGAAGAGTAGAAGGAGGAGGTAAATTGATGATAGCCTCAACCTTCGATGGGTCGACACGAATGCCTTCCTTTGAGACAAAAAATCCCAACAATCATCTAGATTCAACACAAAAGACACATTTGTGAGGATTTAGGTGAATCCTATAATACCTACATCTCATAAAAATAGCGCGTAGATGAGTAAGATGATCTGCTCTGCGCGATGAATGAGTAGGTAAATCATCGAGATAATGTTGCACAATGTGTTTAATGTCATGAAGTGCATAATAAATTTCCCTCTGAAAAGTTTCACCAACGTTCTTAAGTCGAAAAGGTAATTTGTAGCAAGAAAAAATTCCCTAGGGACAAATGAATGTTGTTTTGGGTTAATCAGCAGGGAGTATGTTGATTTGATTGTAGCCCGAAAATCCATCCATAAATGAAAACATTTCACTTCCGACACAATCGTCAATAATTTGATCGATATAAGGGGTTGGATAATTGTCTTTTGGGAAAACTCGATTTATATCCATATAATCAATACATACTCGTATCATCCCTTATTTTTTATTAATAGGAACAATATTAGATACCAATTCCATTAAAGGAATTGGATAAAAAAAACCTACAAGAAGTAATTTCTCAACTTCAGCTTTAATAGCGGAAACTTTTCACGGATGTATCTGACGTAATCTTCGTCGGACAGGTTTAGCATCCAGGTATGTTTTAATTTCATGAAAAACAATTGATGGATTGATTCCTGACATTTCTTCATATGACCAGGAAAAAATGTCACGAAATTCATGAAATAGGGCTTTATATGCTTGGAGTTCATTTGGCGTACAAGAAGCACCTATATGAATGTTTTCAACAATTCCTGGTTTTACTGAGATGTCAATAGGAACTGTCATAGGGATGTTTGTTAAGTTCAATTCATAATCAGAATTCATGAGAGGATTCTGAGGTTCATTGACATAATCAGTTGTAAAAATGGAGGAAAAATTAGTGTCAAAATGATCGAGATCGGGTAAAAAAAAAGATCGATGATGTAGATCTTCCCATGGTAGTTCTTATATAGAAAAAAATTCATGAATATGCTCATCATTATTGAACACTTGTTGAATAGGATCTGGAATTGATGTTGAAGCTGAGCTCGATATCGAAAGTAATTCCTCATTGATCACATTCACTAGATCAGGTGTAGTTGAAGGAGTTTCAGAAAATGAATGTACTGCCTGATATGATAATTCAAAAGGACGCAAAGGCATCGCGCCATCGAAATAATCCAGTTCTAAATCTAAAGGTACTATCCAAGGATCATCAAAGGAAATAGTACTTGATGTAGTCATATTGATATTAGCAATAGGAGGTGGTACATCGGGAGCAGGTAGGGAAAAAGTTCCCGGTAAAGTAGAATATTTAATTAAACCTACTACAACATCTTTATAATGGATAGTCAATTTTCAAACTTGTTGGATGCTATCAGTAGCGGCTGGGTTAGATGAATAATATGAGAGCTGATCTATTTTAACGATCTTTCCTTTACGAAGAAACATGATGAGATGAAAGACCGATGATACAACAACAGTCATGGCATAATACTAACTACGACCCAGGAGAAGGTTGTAATCCAGAGAGGCATCAACCACTTCCACATCTAGATTAATGGTTTTTCCTTTGACCTCTATTGGTAGATCCTGTAAAATACCATACAGATGGAAACCTATTCCATCAAAATCTTTGAGGATAGTTGGCGATTGGTTAATTTTCAGGGAACCATGTGATTTCCAACATTTTAATGACATGATACACGTAGAAGCCCCTTCATCAAAAATAGTACGAAAGCAACATTTGTTTTTTACTATTATTTGAATCTGAAAAGCCATTTGATGGGGTAGGCGGGGTGTAAAATTCTCTAAATCGAAGATCATTAGGTTCGAATCCTGAAGATCTATGGCTCCTATGGCTGACAATAGTAATTTTCTTTGGGTTGGGCATGATTGGAGCACTTGCAAAGACGACATTACTGAAGGGGAAATTGACAAGTCTTCAAAAATATTGTAATTCTAAGCAGCTCCCGCATGTGGATTGAAAGTTGATTTACGAAGTACACCTTTAGTGGGCAGTTTGATTACTAAGTCAGGATTTGGTTTCTCGATTTGCAGTGGATCAGAAACTGAGGGAGATGTAGTTGATGCTGAATTGGAATTTTCTACTTTTTTACCACTAACAGGATTTTTACTACCATAATCTTGTGATCGCATCGCAACCCTCAAGATATATTCTAGCGTATTTGAGGAAGATCCAATAATATTACTATATTGAGCAGGACAATGATCCTTCAAGATAGCAGGTGTGGACTAACCCTTAACGAATGTCGATACCTCGACTCTATGCGGGCACTCTTTAGTAAAATAATACTCATCATAGATTAGACAAGGATAATGAGGTTTTCGTTTATCTTCAGTTGGTTTAGTTTTATCATTTTTATCTTTTGAAGATGAATTTTTGTTTTTATTCTTATCGTTCTTCTTACCACCAGTTTTAGGTTTGGCTGCAGATGATTCTACAACATGAATATCAACAGAATTTTCAACGGAAGAATCTCCTTTGGGTGAATCAGGTAAAGTTATAATAGGAGAAGTCGTCTTGGAATATTTCTTCTTACCCTTTCCAGTGTTAATAGAACCAGTTACACCATCAGTGCCATGAGAGCCTGAAGGAGTTGTAGTTAATTGACCAAGATTTGGTAAATCAGGGATTTTGTCATACAAAGTACCTAACTGTGTATATACAAGGTTAAGGTACTGAGCTTGAGCAATGACTTTCTCTTTTGTAACAACGCCTCCTTTGGCCACATCTTTAGTAATTTTGGGCAATAACGATTTCATGAACCATTCAGCTGAAATTTGGTTCGGAATAAATACTTTCAAAAAACTTCACCTACGTCTCCATTCATGAATGTGATCAGATATGTACGTAGATGTAGATTGTTTTAATGAGCTCAACAATTATGTACCATTGTCGTATCTGACAGGTAAGTGAAAATGGGTTAAGAAAGCAGTAGCTAGTGCATTAAAATTATTAAATGAGCCTCTTGGTAACTCAATGTACTATTTGGTAGCTAGACGAATGAGAGTTCTATGAAAAAGACATAACTGAATCGAATCATCGATTAGTGAATTGGATGGACACCAGAGATGATAAGTCATAACATGATTAGATGGATATTTTCCCGACTTACCTTCAAACTTTGGAATATGACTGGGAAAATTATTATGCATCAATGACCAATACGGAAGATAAACAATTGGATCATTCATAAGGCACGATAAATCAGGTAAATCTGAAGTTGCTATGAATGCTAACTGATGGCTAGGGTCTTGATAATCTTGTGTGATCAAACCAGTTCCAGGAGGAGGATATCCAGGATATCCTCGAATTGGATTTGCATTGGGAATTGAGAAACCTCCTGGATAAACAAGATTAACTAGACCATACTAGGGTTGTTGAGGAACTTGATAAGTATATCTAGGATACAGCTGATACTAATATGTTGGATTTTGTGTAGCATGTCCAAATTGATATTGCCCCTGGTACGATTGATAAGTAAATTGTGGTTGACTAGTGAGAACCGTACTCGTACCAAATTGTCCTGTAGGCATCTGAGTTGTAGTCTGAATTGTAGGTCCTTACTGTGGCACAGATACTTGAGGAATTTTCCTTGATACAGGGGTAGTAGAAACAGGAGCTGCAGATACTCTAGAAATAGGTGTGGTTGGTTCAACATAAGTTGCAGTAGTAGCATAAGTTTGAGGCAGAGTTCTAGGTGTACTAGGCCCAGACTGTTGAACAGAACTAGGTGTAGAGACTTGAATGGTAGGCTGGACAGGTTGCTGGGTTGGACCAGAACCTATGGGTTGTCCAGGTTGATTAGGTAACTGCATATTGGGTTGTAAAGTCTGTTGAATTTGAGATGGATCCCACACCATATTAAGTCTGGGGTATTGACCCATAGAAGTTTGTTCATATGAAGGACCATAACCAGGCTGAATATACGTTTGATACTTAACTGGAAAATTTCCAGCTCCTTGTAATAATGGTTGACGTTAAGGAGGTTGAAAACCTTGAGCTGGGTACTGACTGTGAGGTTGATATTGACTCTAAGGCATTTACGGAATCCGAGGTTGATATTGACCCTGAGGTATGTATTGTCCTTGGGGTTGATATTGACCTTGAGGTATGTACTATCTTTGGGGTCGATTTTGACCTTGAGGTATGTATTTTCCTTGGGGTTGATATTGACCTTGAGGTATGTACTGTCCTTGAGGTTGCTCCCTAGGCAGGAAATATTGTCTTACAATTTGACCTCCAGGTGGTAATAAATTACCCTGAGGTTTCCCTCCGCGCAGTAATTGACTACCTTGAGGCTGCCCCCCAGGGGTAACTGACCTCCTTGAGGTTTCCTCCCAGGTGGTAACTGACTTCCTTGAGGTTTCCTCCCAGGTGGTAACTGAATTCCTTGAGGTTGAGGATTTGGGATATTTCCAGACATCATAAAAATCTGTTCTGTGTTCAGTGTGCTAGTGTTTGTTTCATTTGTACCAGATGATAACACTTGTTGAATTGGTTGAGGAGTTGCTCCTGAGAAGGTACTAGAGAGCAACTGGTATCCAGGAGGAACAGACAAACCACCGTATAAAAATGTTTCTGGAGATTTAGAAAACATATATGACTCAACTGACATAACTAATGAAGGTTGATAACCTCTCGGTTTAGGGTAAAAAGGAATTCAGGATGGTGAATAAGTAAGACCTGCGTTTTGTAAAAAATATGTCAATGATAAATACCAAGCATTAGTTCTAAAAGGACTGTAGAATATTGATTCACGGTCTCTAATATTTAAATTTTCTTGGGTTTCGGGAAGAACTGCGTCTTCGTTTCGACCAACAAGTTCTTCAATACATACGAGACCAAAAGGAAGGTTTTCGGTAATGCGATGTCTTACTCTAGGTGAATCAGGATCACTAGAAGTTGGAGTAACAAATCCTGAAGATGAGTCTAACATAGCAGGTTCAGTTTCTGGCTTAGAAATTTCAGGTTCTTCAGCTAATTCACTGGTTGTAGAAGCAACGTCAGTAACTTCGGAAATTGAAATTGGCTCTTGAATATATTCTGTTGTTTCTGATTGATTTATTTCATGATAATCAGGATGAGTAATTATGGATGATTCTCCTGGTTCCGTTGATCTAATTCTACTGGTAGTATGTGGTACCAAAGCTCTCAGTCCTTCAAGTTGGCTTGGTGTATACTCATGGGTTTTCCCCTGAATTCTACGCGATTGTCTTGGAAATTCAGCCACGATTAAAAACTATTAATCACACACAATCAAAGAAAATTTCAATTAAAATTCCTAAAGTCACTAAGGAGACAAAAAAGTGATCAAACGATTATAAAATATAGGAGATCAAACCACACACAAATAGTAGATTCCCACACTAAAAACACTAGTTAGTGATGAAATCCAACATCATAGTATTTAATGTATAAATGGCAGTTAGAACAGTTACCTCGACAACTTGCTTAATGAAACATACCAGTGCAAGTTTCTCCACTTAAACCATCTCGAGTGAAGATAACCCTCCAGAGAGTCCAAGTGATTCTAGTGGACGTCTACTCCAGGTATAGTGGGATCTTTCCTCCACCGTCACCTTGGGAAAAAATCTTAAAGGTTATGGCCCCATTCGAGTCGCCAATTTGTTGGACAGATAAATCGTTCTTGCAGACAAGATAGATCTCCCTAGTATCTTACGATAACTAGCAACAAACAGAAAGATGTAAACTACTTTCTCTAGATTATACTTGATCTAGAATTATCTATAATGAAGGATTTAGGACTTACCTGTAGTCCAACGCTGATTGTATTCTTCTTTCCTGTCGCTTTGAATACGTCTCCTTTTGGGATCTACAATCAAAAACATGAAAGAATCAGAAGCACCTGCATAATATAGACTAATTCATAAACCATAAACCTATCTTGATGATCAAGGAATTCAAGAAATAAGCCATTAAAATAAACAACTCATTCAGAAAACAGGATCCATTTGTATTATCATTAATGAAAAAAGGAGCCTTACAACCGTGTTTGCCTTGATGTCATATAGGTCCTTTCGGGGTCTGGAACAAGCGTTTCCTCTACTTTGACAAGCCTTTGCACTCTCTCGACTAACATACACATGAGTGTGTAATCATTCCCATATGATAATCAGTTAGGAGAGTCTGAGTTTCTCCAGCAATTCTCCTCAAAAAATCTCAAATCCTAACTCCTTTTGAGGCTGAACTATGGCCTCAATTTATAGCGAAAGAGAAGAGGTTGCAGCTCCAAATAAGAGGGGATAGAATCCTCTTTCAAAGGGATTAAGTTCCACATACCAAGGGGTAGGCTCCTTTAATGGAGGGATGAATGTACATGAAAGGAGTGAACTTTCCACCGAATAATTGCTTCTAGAAGCTTCTAGATTCAACCAGCTGGGCTTCCAAATTTTACTTCCACCTTCACTTTAACTTTTACAGGGAACAACACCTTAAATGAAGAGAAAGTGCGGTCGGTTCCGCATGTTATAAAAGAAACAGATTGAGCACTACATGTAATACTAAGAGAAAGTGCGGTACAAGTATTTTTATGACTTTTATAAGCTTTTCTATCAATTTCAAGGTTTGGTTTTAGGAACTTGATGTTTGTAGGCTTCTAAGGGAGTATTTTATGAGTAATGATGAACCCATACAGACAGTAAAACATCATGGTGACAATTTTAGTGTAACGGGATTAAGAGTGGTGTAGTACATATTGACTGAATGAATTCTCTTAAACATATAAGTGACACTGAATGGAGTTGGAAACATTGACCCAAAACTGAAAATGGAGGCTTTGATATGGTATGATAAACCAAAAGAAAAGAATATTTCCCAACCCTAAAACCACGAAGATGAAGTGGAAGTGTGTCATGTTCAAGTATGAATAGATGCCATTAGAAAATGGAGTACCCTATTTTCCAAATTTCCCTGACGATATTTGTCAATACTTCTTTATTCTTTAATAATATTGAGGAGGATAACATATGGTCAATACATAATTTCATCCTTCGAATGAAACCCTCCGAGTACATTTAACGAACCTTGAGAAGGAGTGGTTCAGTCTTATCATGTTTGAATATTCCATCACAATTTTACGTTTTTATGAGTCCAACGGAGGTAAAGCCTAACATGTTTTTCATTTTTAGAGAGTTTGAAAAAGAGTTGAAAAAGAAAACTCCAAAGGTTTCTTTACATATATAGTCCCTTATGTCTGAAAAGGCAGAAAAAAATACCAAAGAGAACCTCTTAGCCATGATAAAATAAGGTATTCATTTTTCATAATTAGTTTATCCCAGTCCATAGAAGGGTTAAGCTTATACTGATTAGACCTCTTTTCATTTATGTTAACGAGTTCGAAAATAAAAGTGCTCAACAATATTTTCATATTTAGGGAGTTTTAAAATGAGATGAAATGTAACTCCTCTTGGAGGAATGAGTGGTATAAAAGGATAGAAACTATCTCCAGTCGTGATGGAACTCCTGAAAACATTGAAAGGTCAATAGGTTGGATAAGAAGACCACTTATCGTAATGGTTCCTCGGGAAAGCGTAAAACAAACAAGTGAAAATGTATGATTGAAAAAGTAGATAGTGACGATGGAATGAAAAAACCAAGGCTCATTTGGCATAAGAAATCTGACAAAAATGGAAATCACGGGGGTTAGGATGAGAATGGTTTCATTTTTACCGAATCTTGAAAAATTGGAAACTATGATTGAAATTGGTTTCATTTTATACAAAATCTTCAAACAAAGAAAAGCTATGCTTGAAATAAGTTTGCATGCCCCCAACATAATGACTCAGTTTGAGGTTCATGCCCCCAAATCTTCATTTCATTCACCTATGAAGACTACTAGTTACCAACACCTGGATGGAATTAAGGTTCATTCACTAGATTAAATGAAGACTCTACTGGAAATTTACGAGATCTAATCAAAGACACGAATTGGAAGGGGATTTGTCTCATTTTTTAACGAGATTGACATAAGAAAATAACTATTCTCATGAGACCTTGTTTCAATTTTTAATGAGCTTGACACAAGACAAGGATATTTTTTGTAAGACCTTGTTTCTTTTTTTAATGTTAAAAAGAAATTATCAGCCAAATAATCAAATTTTCAAGAAAATTATGAGAAAACCTAGGTACAACAATTCATTCTCTCATTTGAACATTTTTATTCAACAGTATATATGTCAACAGTTTGGCCATAGAGAAACTGGTCAAAGACTTATAAATAAAAGGATTGATCCAAAAATCAAGAAAACAAGCCAGAAACCTATGTTCTAGAAGGGAAAATAAATCACATAGAATTGTAATGTGGTTTTATATTATTAGAATGAAGTAATCCTTTTGTATGTTGACAATAGTTATTTTAGTCACATGTCAAGAGATAAAATAAATTTTTTTTCCCAGAAACTAGTCCACAAAGGTAATGTAAGCTTTAGGGAAAATGCACCTGGTAATATTGTGGGTAAAGGAGTTTTTGTCCTAGCTAATGGAAAAGGTAAATCGAAGGATTTTTTGTTTATTTATCGGATGAAATATAATTTATTAAGTGTGTCTTCGATGTGTGGGAAAGGCTATGATGTATTATTTAAAGCTAAAAAATTTCAAGTAAAGTCTGCGGGAATTGAATAAATAGTAGTTGAAGATGTTGGGACATGAAATAATGTCTATGTGCTAAAGGAAAAGACAAAGATGCGATTTTTCTCAAAACATTATGACAGATAGTTGTGGAATCGAAGGTTAGGACATCTAAATCTTTATTAGGTTTTCAAATTGGGCAAGAATAATGATGTTAGATATCTTCCAAAGATTTCAAATACATAGAACATTATTTGCAAGCCCTGTTAGATTGGAAAACAAGTTTAGTAACATTCAAGTCCAAGGAGAACTCATCAAATAGACCATTCCAATTGATATATATGGACTTATGTGGTCCTTAAAGAACTAAAACAACCTTAGGTAAACTAGATTTCATCCTTATCATTGATGATTTCACCAAAATGATGTGGTTATAATTTATGATAGAAATTTAGAGGCCCTTTATAAGTCTAAAAGTTTAAGTTCATGGCTGAAAATGAGATAGATTGTAAAATACAATGCATAAGGTATAATAATGGAGGTGAGTTTACATCAAAAGGGTTTGACGATTTTTGCAAGCTATATTGAATCAAAAGTAAGTTTACCATAGTAGGGCCTCCACAATGGAATGGTGTAACATAGAAAGCCATAGATTAGTTCAGGAACTGGCTATAGCCATCATGGAATATATATATATATAGAGACACACACACACACACAATAGAGATTTTGGGTTGAATCCATTCACTCAAAAATTGTGATTTTAAACAAAACACACATTAGACCAAACAACAATATGAGATCCGATATGTCTGACATGATACAGTCAATCATTTCAAAGTGTTTGGAACCAAGTGTTATATCAAAAAGAATAATTAAAATCTTGGAATGTTCTTGCAAGAGTTAAGGAATGTATTTTTCTTGGATATTCTTAGAATAGAAAGGGATATAAATGCTACAATAAAAATACAAGGAGAATAATTGTTTGCATTGATGTTAAATTTGATGAACACATTGATATTGAATACAACCATCTAGTAAATATCAACTCCAATAATATAGTAAAAAATTATGAGAAGTATGATGAGCCATTTCCAAATGAATATATTGAAGAACCCTTTAGTGTACAATCCCAATATCTTGCACAGTATGTTAAAAAACACTACCCAAAAGACCAAATTGTTGGTGACTTCAATATATGTGTGAAAACATGAAGAAGATTGTTAAATAGCCCCACTAAAGCACATGTATATTTTTTATCTTTGATGGAACCAAAGGATTTTTCTCAAGGCATACAATATGACAATTGGTTAAAAGCCATGAATGAAGAACTTGATCATATTGAGAAAAACCAGACATGGGAGCTTGTTCCAAGACCAACAAATAAGAATGTGATCGACACAAAATGGGTCTTTAGTAACAAATTGAATGAATAAGGTAAATTGGTAAGAAAAAATAATTTTAGTTTGAAAGGGCTATGCACAAATTGAAGTTTTAGATTTTGATGATTCCTTTTCTCCAATTGCTCGATCAGATTTTGCAAGTTTCAAGAAATTAAAGATATATGAAATGGATGTCAAATCTACCTTTTAAATGGAGAATCATAGGAGGAAGTTTATATTGAGTAGCATGATGGTTTTCATATATTAAATAAACATGACTATTTTTGCAAGCTAAAAATGACCTTGTATGGTCTCAACCAAGCTCATGGGATTTGCATTCCAAGTTGGACGATTATTTTCTCAAGTGTGGTTTTAAAAGAGGTGCAATTGATAGTAAATTGTATGTGAAATCTAATGATGGAAATTTTTTAGTGGTCGTTTTCTATGATGATGATATTATTTTTTCTAGTTACTCACATCAACTAACATGCCATCTTGCAACTGATATGAAGGCCGAATTTGAGATGTCTTTTCTTGGAGATCTTTCTTGTTTCCTTGGTTTGTAGATTTCACAATCTTAAAAAGGATTTTTATCTCCCAAAGCAAGTATATGAAGGAAGCTTTGAAGAAATTTGGCATGGAGGAATTTTATTTTGTAAGTACTCCAGTGGTTACGAGTTGCAAACTCAGTAAGATTGATGAATCACTAGAGGCGGATCATACTTTATATAGATATAGTATTGGAAGCCTCTTATATTTGACAACCCGAAGACCAGAAATCATGCATACAATTGGTATTTTTGGAATATTTCAAGAAACCCCTAGACATAGTCATCTCCTAGAAGCAAATAGGATTCTAAAACATCTAAGAGCAGCCAAGAACTATGGACATTGGCACCCTAGAGGAAAAAAAATTCACTAATGTTTTTTACTAATGTTGATTGGGAAGGTGATATAAATGATAGAAATATCAATACTGGTTGTCTTTATTTCTTGATGTATATCTTGTTTCATGATTGAGCAAGAAGTAAACCTGAATTTCTCTCTATGCTACTAAAGAATAATATATAAAAACAACTTGTTTTTGCTCTCAACTCTTATGGATGAAGAAAACTTTACAATATGTACAACTTTTATATGATAAATGTAACAAACCCCCAACTAACCCCAACCCAAACTAAGGTTAGAAGAAGATAGTTACTATGTTGACCTAATCTCTAAGGTCTAGTCATGGAAATTGGTTTCAAATTTTTTGACCGTTTCTGACTTACTTAAAAGGTAAAATGGATAATTCTATTATGTTCCCCTCATTGAGACCTTTCCAATGATGTAAAATTTTCCTCAATCTGAAATTTTTATCAAAATATATGGCCATTTAAAGCTAGCCTATCAAACAATGACATGCCATTTTATCTTCCACGTGGTACACACATGGTCGCTACCCGAGTTATCCACCATGCCACCACCCATGTTGTAATTCCACACAATTTCTCGCTTATTCATAACAGGTTGAAATATTAATCCCCTTTCTATGGTTGATGTAGTCCAACCCATACACACACATATATAAATATTTTTTCAAATGGACATGGGTATGGGCTGTCCATGGCCACATCACCCTAAAATTTAAATCCTAACATATCTGAACACTTCTCCCCATTAAAATTTTGAGGATGATGATTTGGGCTACTTGGCATTGCAATGCTCATGTTAAAACTTGACAACCCCTTTTCCCATCCACCAACACTTTCACACCACACATTGGTTGTCTCAATGAATAGGCCCACACACCACATCATCTTCGGACCTTCAAATGAATGGTTCTATGTGGTGATCCATCCAAAATATCTAGGGAACGAGGATTGGGGTGAGGTCACCAATTGAAAACCTATTTATTTGAAAACAAAGAGAAGTCAAGAATTTTATGGTTCTGATTTGATAGAGGACCCCCCTCCTCCGTGTGACGTCATGAGGGGATACACATTCATGGTTTCGTTACTAGTTTTTCCACTTGAATCCAATGGCTCTATCATGTCTCCACCCAATCAACTGTATCTGGGGGCCTAACCTAATTTTATATAGAGGAGGGGGGGTCTGATTTTGGATTCCAACCAGCCGTTGGAATTTATTATCCACAATTGATCTACACATTCTCTAAATCATTCCATCCTAGGTCACATGCACCATGTGATCCACCCTCTTGATGATATTCTCTATGGAGGATAAGCCATCGCCCCAATATCTCCATCGCTGCACAACTCACACTATGACCATGAGCACTAAACCATTTAGCAGGGCTTGGAGCTTAGACCTAGCTCCCTCCCTTTTAGTCACATGGTTATCCATGTGACCAAGGGAAAACACTCATGGAAATGAGTTTCTGAATGAGTGCAAATTCCATTTGTAGAGTGTATGAAATAATTGGCCCTCGAGCCCTTCATTATGATTTTGGTGAATATCTATTGACTAGACTTATAATATATGAATTCCATCCACCCAAGACAATGAATTAGAAAGATGGACCTACTGGCCTAATCATTTTTTTTCTTATAGTCAATTAATTAATCCATAGAGGTTATCCAATTTTTTTTACATAGGTCATACAGACAAATCCACAAACTTAGGACATTTATAGAAATAACCATTTCTAAAGGAAAAAAATCAATAACATTTCAATGTATGAATTCTACATTCCTCGCTATCAACATGTGCTAGTCCATAACTATAGGCTAAATATACCAATAGGAAAATATAAATAATTTACCCATCTACAAAGATTTCAATCTCTTCATATCCACGTAGGATTAAGTTATTTCAATACTATCACATCCATAAATAATGAGCCATTTGACAGGAAAAAAAGTAATTCCATAAAACATGTACATAAAATAGTGGAATTCTTGTTCATATAGGAAATAATACCCCCATCATTTACATTTTAATGTTTGAAAAAAATAAACATAGACATAAGAGGAAAAAACGTACCCTCATCATTAACGTTGTATTGTTTCAACACAATAAATATAGACATAAGGGGAAAGAACATAGAAAATGGGTGTATATTTATCTTATAAGAGATATGGAAACTAAGAGTGGGACTCTAACACTCCACCCAATGATACAGAAGCTATACCCACAATTGCTTGCAGTTTTCAACCTCGACTTAGATGTCTAAGTGGAGTGATTTTTAGGAATTTCAACCAACATAGTAACATACGAAAGATGCCACAAGAACACACTGCCTTCAACCACCAGCTTCAAATGTTATCATTCAGTATTTTTAGGAATTATCACATCCATGCCATGAAATAACAACACAAAGAGCTTCCAACTTGCATTCAGGGGAAGCGAGTCCACATAAAGGAAGTTCCATTAGTGTATAAGTTGTTGATGGGTAAAATATCGCCATTCTAGGTGGTTCATTAGTGAGTCAAGAACTAGAGCTTCAGCTGCAAGGCAACTCCTGGTGGTTCAACAATGATCATAAGCACTTGAGTGAATCTTGAAAAACTTGTAGGTTATTCAATCCACAAGCTTCTAGTGTGTTCTCCATCCATATAAGCAGTCCACTCATATCTATTTTCTCACCACCACCATTAGGGAATTTTTTCTTACAAAATTCTTAATTGATCCCGTCTTCTTTTTTCTTCCTGTGTGTATACACCTGAGGGTAATGAAAAATGTGTTCTTCTTTTTTCCACTATCCATGCATGTGAGAGAGAATGAGTGATACTTAGTTCTCCGCCTTCTACATCTCCACCTACGTCTCCTTATTTCCATGTTATTCAACCCTTTTCATAGTGCAACCATGCCTGTCTTTAAATTTTTGTCCTCTTCTTGCTTGTTGTTACAGCTAGAGGACACTTGGACTTGCCCTCTTCCTTTCAATTAAATTTAGTACATAGTCAACCCATTTAAAATGGCTCAACCAACTAGAACTAATATTTAAAACAACCGATTCACAAAGGAATATCCCTCCTCAAGCTATATGGAATTTTTGTCCCTTTCTCTTAGCCCTTTAATTGATTACAATTTGTTTACAAAGAAACAATGTTAATTAGGGGATGTCATAGTCCCCTCCCACTTGCGGGGAATACTGTCCTTAGTGTTCAATAACCATATACCATTAAACATGATTTAGACCCAACATTATTGATTGGGGAGATTTATATACATATATTTGTACAACATTTATATTATATTTAAATTTTTCTTACTTAACAAGTAACGAAGGATATGCTTTCCACATTTGGTCAGTCATTTCCCACGTGGCTTCCTTGGACCCAAAGTGCCTCCGTAGCACTTTGACTTGTTTTGTTTCTTTATTATGGAGCATGATCTACCTCTAATCTAGGATGCATAAATTTATTGGTTGGAAATACCTCTCTAGTTTTAGCTATAACATATACCAACCAATCATGTGTTTCACATCTTGCCCATATCTTTATGCAATAAATTTGGAAAAAATCATCCACTCTTATTGATGGAGACAAGGCTAGCCTATAGGCCACTAGGCCTATTCTTTTGAGTACCTCAAATGGCCCACAAAATCGTGGTGCTAATGTGCAACATTACCTAATTTTGAAGGAGATCTTATTGGTTGTAACTTGCAAGCGAACTTGTTCCCGATCTTGGAATTATTTTTTCTCTCTATGCTCGTTCACATAGATTTTTTTCCTATCCCATGCCACTTATAAATTTCTTCTGATAGATTTATTTTTCTTCTCTGTATATTTAAACATAACAGTCTTAATAATTAACCTATCCATTGTATTTCTCCAACTGATAGGAGTATTGAAACTCCTCCCATAAATTACTTTAAATGGGCACATTCTTATTGACTCTTGATACACATTTTTGGGATCGTCCATCACATACATTCTAAGAATATCTTCCAAAATCCTATTTGTTCTATTTGTTTTCCCATCAATATGAGGATGGTATGTTGTGTTGAATTCCATATTTTTTAGTGAAAGAGAACTCATTGTGCATAAGCTTTATCATTGTTCAAAATGAAGAGAAAATGATTCACATTGAAAGCTCTTTGCACTCTGCATGCAACGATGAAAGATCTCTATTTTCCGCACTTCACAAGGTATTTGATCATTTAAACGTATAATATATCGTAATGAGGATAGAAAAATGTTTTTATTTACATTACAAATGGCATAGATATATTTTCCCAACATGACACAATCCATTTCAAATCGTGATAGGTTCAACTCATTTTCATAAATCCAAAAGAAAAGATTTAATGAAATAGATTTTATTGTGGGAATGCTCAGAAAATCTGAACAATGAAAGCTCTCCAAAATTCACATATAAGAATGAAAGCTCTCCACTTTTCGCACTTCACGAGGAAATGAGAAATTTATATATTTTTATGATAGTAATACAAGATAGCAGCATAGGATTCAAAGTTCGTCATGTTGTGATATCCATTAGGCATTTCATTGGGTGATATGTCATTGCACGAAGTGAAAAAGTGTAGATAATTCTTTCATTGTGCTTCTTCTACACTCTACAAAACCTTAATCAATTCATTAGTGGTAGAGGGTTGTATCTATCAATCTCGTTATTAAATATATTTTTTATAACTATATAACTATCTAGGTTAAGGTTTTCCATATTGCTTTAGAATATATGAAATGTTAAGTTTCATATAAAGCTTAAGATATTTAAGTTTCTCATAATTTTTATCTATATGACATATATGTTTTCATGGTGTCTATAAAAACTTGTTTTTTAAATTTTGAAAATTTTTATAAAAAATAATTTTTTTAAAATATTTAAATTACTTTTCAAAATTTTGAACAATTTTAACTAACGAGATAGTTAATTTTTCAAAAAAGTATGAATTTTTATTTATTTATTAAAAATGAAGGTGATTTAAGATATATTAGTTATGTTGATTTTTACATGGTCTTCTTTACCAATAATTTCTTTTGATGTTTTTACATTGATTCTTTTGGACATTCTTAAACTTGATAACATCATTAATAACATTATACATATGACATAAACAATGACAATAAAACCATGAATGAGAACTCAAACAAGGAACATATGATATTAACCTAGGAAAACCCACAATTGGAAAAACCCCAAGTATCAATTTCCTTAAAGAATCAATGCAACAAGATATACATCAAAGTCAACTAACCAAAAAGATGACAAACCAAAAAATACCAATTCAACCCTTCACATTTCTATTCATAGAAGCTCTGGAACAAGGTCAAGAACATGTCCTCCAAGTGTGCTTTAGAACTCACACTAAGCCACAAAGATTAGCCTCTTTCCATAGAAAATAAACTATAGTATTGTCGTCCCTTTTCTCTAATATATACTTGAGTCTCGACCCATTTTACATTAGATATATTCCTTAGTGTCTTGGCCCATTTACATTATATCTATGCATCAAGGTCTCACACCTTTACCTTAGATATAAACCTTCGGATATCAATG
Organism: Pinus albicaulis; assembly: GCA_034641835.2. Lineage (NCBI taxonomy): Eukaryota > Viridiplantae > Streptophyta > Pinopsida > Pinales > Pinaceae > Pinus > Pinus albicaulis. The sequence goes on from CM076582.1 coordinate 1,054,855,177, forward strand.
CCTTTCCACAGATTTATAGTGCCTCATTTATGCAAGTTATTTGTCCCCTTCTTGCCTAATATCAACAATTTATCTAGCCTTAGACCAATGAGTTATCTTACCTAAAATCATATCCAAATTGAGTCTTTTGGAGAGTAAATAGGCTTGATTTATATTTTTTCTTCCATGAGAAGGGGCAAGTCTCTTGAGCATACTAACTTTATCCTAAGAGGTCTGACTTGGTCTTTGTGGCAGTAAAATTCAAATTCAAACCTTTTTCATTTTCTAGCTCTTTGATGCGCCTTACAATATTTTTCTTTTGAATAGAAAATAATTCTTACATTCATGAATAACATGTTTCATATAATTTTTTTTACAAATACTTTTATTTTTCAATTTTACAAATATTATCAAGGCCAACAATACCTACAAATTTCAACAAGTTCAACCATATAAATTAAATAGTTAATAGATAAAAATAAACTACCTCATTCTAGAAAGATAACAAAACAACTATTATAAGAAAAATGACATCAATTAAAATTTTAAAATTAGAAGTAAATTATAACATACCTCAATTTACTTAACAAAAAAAATTCTCTTGTATTAAAGTTACCAATACTTTATACATAGTGAATACATAAATTGTAACATATCTCAATTTACTCAAAAAAAAAATTCCCTTAAATTAAAGTTACCAGTACTTACCTTATACATGGTGAATATAGGGTTTAGTTGAATACATTAATACATACATCTTTGTCTTGAACATTTTTCCTTTAACAAGTTTTGTTTTTCTCTATAGAATTATACATCTCCCATAATCCGAAAAAGGGGATGTCTAGTTGGCTTCTTAATAACTAACATTATCACCAAACATTATTTAGATACATTATTCACTTAGGCATAACTTGTTGGTTAGCTTGATTATACTATATGATCCCCTTAATTTCATATATTTTTTTGTTTTATGTATAGTATATAACATGTAGCAAATAACACACACCCTCGTTTGCCCAATCCCTCTAACATAGGGACATAGGTTTATGTACATATTACACAACCATGGCTTAGATTAAAACCTTACCCTCACATGTGGTTTACATTTATATATTTGTTGGTATATCATATTATCCTAGACTTGGTCCTTACTCAATCGTTTGTGCTAATGTAGGATTTTACACTTTATATTGGTTATGGTAAATTTTAATGGTTCACACTTAAGTACAATGCATGCCTCATTACCCATGTGATCGATGTGATCGTTGCCACTTGGAATCCTTCCCAGCTTCCATCTCACCGCTCTCACATGATGATAGATATTTTGATATGATCAAAATAAGGTTATGTGTTTGACTGTTTTGGCTAGGGTTGATTAAACCTTTTTCCTTTCCTTTGTTATGTTTTGGCTAGGGTTGATTAAACCTTTTTCTTTCCCTTTGTTATGTTTGAAGTTCTCGACCGTTGTGGGTTTGATTAAATGGAGAAGGTATGGTTTTTGACCTTTCCCCTCTTTCTCTTATCTTAAACTAGTGTTGCCTCATTTTCTGCACACGTTGTTGACTTATCCCATCTGATGAGTTTGGCACCACATGGCCAAATCTGCCAAGAAATAGTGGTCATAATCTGGGTTTTTCTCTTAATGACACACTTATTTTCCATTTTCTTGATTTCATGGCTTTTTTAGTCTAACCATCCATTGTGTGTCACTTGCAGGCTAAGAGAATAGCTAATTTCGTTATGGGAGAGTCAAGACCCTTCTTGTTGATTTTAACTTTATTCTACTTCCGATGGGTTTTTCACTAGGCCTGGCTTGAGGTGGATTCTTTGAAATACCATTTGTTTGAGGGTAAATCTTCTACCCTTACTCGTACACATATTTTCTGTAAGTTATTGTTTATTTAAATGTACTCTTAAATATTTTTTCTACACCCAGGTCTTTTACAAGGAAAATAATGGGTTTTGTGGAAACTTCTTCTGGGAGAGGTTTCTTGCACGCTTTAGATAAATTTCGTTATTCATCATCCTTCTTATTCCATGGGTTTTTTCTTGTGCCATGGCTTTTGTAAGAACTTTTATATGCAAAGATATGGTAATTTTGACCCATAGTTGAGGAATTCAGGCCTAGCCAAGAGCTGCATATACCGGCCAAAAATATTAGATAGGGTTTACCCCTTCTTAAGTGCTTTACTCTGTTAATATTTTCCAAGGTTTCCTTTTTTCTTTATCCCGAGTTCTGAGAAGAAATTTAATGTAAGTATGTAATCCATTATTTCACAGGTAGACTATATGGTCTCGTGGCAATCATTTACATGTATTGTACTTCTCCCTTACCTCTATTACTTTGACAAGCTTGGTTATGTTTATTTATTCATGTCATGGTTTCTACTAATATACTAACATGATCTGTCTTGTCTTTTCATAGGTATACCTAAACCTTAGCTTGTCTTTTGAGCATTCTATTAAATTATTCTCTGGCAAAAGGGATACCCCTGACTCCTCTCTAACCTTTGGTCTAGAGGTTGGATGCCATGCATATTTTATTTTTCATTTAATCGCCCTGTTGGATCATGCGTCTGTGTAATTTTAATACACAGTTAAATTCCTGGACAAGACTCTTACATTATCAATTGAGGTTCTTTGGTGAACCTCTATAACTCTGTTTCTTGTATGGCTTACGAGTTGGTTGTTGCCACTCACTCTACTACATCATACTCATACATTTTCCTTATATTAATATACTGGATATCAGGCTTTGTATTGTACTCATAATATATGAGCACATATGATTTTTGTATTCCAATGACATTTACTTGCTATACACTGTTTTATCTGGCTAATTTACAAGACATTAAAAATCTATATCTATGTATCATTTTATTTACTCTTTTCTTGTTCTTTAGTGTATATTAATTATGAACTTTGTCTTTCTATGGCTGTGTAGGAATTTCCTACTTCCTTATAGTTATTTTATAAATAGATTAATATTATCTAATATGTGTCCCTTGCCTCACACTACAATGATCTCTACTTAATAAAACATATTTTTCAGCACTAATGCTATACCACTCTAATTTTCTCCATTCAATGTTTAATATATTACAAATTGGGCTACTGTGATAGTTCATGTGGTTCCGTTGAGCAGACTTAGATTACATAATTCCATATCAACAAAATTTAGATATTTCCTTGTAGGATTTCATAGATGTTCAGCTTGGGTATCTATAAAATTTGTAGTAAGATAATTGTATTTCCTTATTTGTTTTATCAATATATAAATGTATAAACATATCTCTTGAGCCGATACCATTTCCATTACACCGATCCATGAATTAGTAATTTGGTATTGTGTGGCTCTTCCTTAAACTATTATGCCATTGATGACTCTCCTCCATTCCATGGTTTAAATTTATAACTATGCATGATACATGTATGGCTACTGTTCAGTTTACGTATTCCTACCTGTGTGGAACTTAACCTATGTAGTTCTGATTGTGTAGACTGAGTGTATATATACATATTGTAGAGTTATCTTAACCTAAATTAGCAAGGTATATTAATCTCCTATAACCAAGTCCTTCTTAGAAAAGGATATTTTCTCTATTATAATTTCATGACATCCATATGAGCATTACAGTCTCCATCTCTCTGTGTTATTGCAACCCTCGATTTTCAGGTCTCAAGTCTTTGTTTTTCACTAAGAATTAAATATTAGACAAAGTCAAGTTTTTTGGATCCACAAATTACCAAATTTCATTAAGGCAACCTTCTAGTATTCCATAATACGACAATGGACGTAATTAAGCCTGGATTATCATGTTTCTGAAACTAATTTTTTTGTTGAGTTTCATGATGATGAACCATACTGGTTGGTTCCAAAAGATTTGACAAAATTTTCATATATGTGATTTTCACCAAAACTTCATTATTGTTTAAGTTTCTCATTACATCCACTTTAAGAAAAAATAGTGATACAATCTCTAATTCATAGTTATTCATTACTTCTATCAGTATTGTCATGCATATCATTGAGTGGTTAGTTTCTTTCCCATATGTACAACTAAATAAAATACTCTCATCAAGCATTTCCATTAGACATAACATAAAGCTTCCTAAAACTTACTTAGATAATGAGTGATTATTTCTTTACTTTAACATATTAGTGTCCATACATTCATATACACTGTAAATATTCCCAAATTTCCCATTAGACATTAACAAAATTCCCATAAGACATTAAAAAAAGTCACTATTAATTAAGTTTTATAGCCTATATAATCCATAGTTAGACAAACAGTTACTATAACTAAAATGTTTCATACTTAGTACAAAAGTCTACTTGGAATTTATATTTATTACAAAAGTCACTGTTAATAATTAGTTAAGCAAGCAATTACTATAATTAAACTAAACAGTTTCAAACTTAATACAAAAGTCTACTTAGAATTTCAAACTTATTTGAGAATAAGTAAACGGTTTCATACTGAATACAAAAGTCTACTTACAATTTAAACTTATTTGACCAACAATAATTCTCTTAGGGAACAATAGAACAAGTAGAACGTTCCTCCCAATCAACCATTTGCACATTTCTCAACTTAGGCCCAGGACATGCTCCTCGCTTTACTCTTGGTATCTTCACAACCAAAGTTGTCTAAATTATTTCTAACGAGTGGTATTTATTATTCTTTTACTACCATATTTTCAGTAGTTTCATTCTAGGTCTTCACACCTTTTTTTCTTGGATTTTTTTTTTTTTTTAAATATAAGATATTTTTTTTTCCTTCATAAATATATATCTTTAGTTGTGCCTATATTTATATTTTTACCTAACCTAACATTACCATTTTTCTCTAACAAAACTTATATTTCCACCCAACATAACCTTTCTCTCCAATTATATTATTTCTCTGAATCCAACCAAAATTCAACAACCAAAATTTCCACTTCCATATATAAAAATCATAAAATAATAAAACTCTCCAGCAACACTTACCCAACATTTTCACTTCCATATAGAAAAATCATAAAATAATAAAACTTTACCGCAACAATTACACAAGCGGTATCACATTAATTATTTAACTTAGAAACCTTCTTTTTTTTGTCAATTTGGTAGTGCCTTGCTATTTTCTATTTATATTATGAAATAAGGTTACAATAGATAGTAGTTTTGTGACCTCAACCTACCCGGAGGAAACCAGGACTGTTGGCCACCTTAATGCATTAAAATCCGTCCAAAATTGAAAATGTTCCATTCTTCTATTTGCCGCATTAGCTAGCTGACTATTTAAACTATTTCCAAGGTAACAGTTTGAAACTAAAGTCCTGTCCAAAAAAACAAAATGCATATACAAAATTAAACTGAAATCCTATCCATCTGATGATTCTATTGGAGATGGGTCCTATCCTGTGGAACCTGGCATGTCTGCTTGTTGCATCTATTGAATCTGTTTCTCTATTCTTCCAACACAATATTCAATTCTCCCAATATGGTCGGTCGCTTGGTACTGAGTGACCTTGATGTGTTGAATTTGAATATCAATGTCCTACAATAATTCCAATGTTTTTGGCTCTTTCTTCTCTCTGGCTGGATGAATACTCTAAATAGCCTTAGCTAAAAGGAATTTCATAATCCAATAAGTATGGACTATTTTATTGAACAAAGAGAGGCAACCTCGAGTGTTCCCAGGATCTAAAACGAAGTCCATGATTTCTACCTTTGCTTCAATGTCTTCCTCATTACTCTAAATTTCTCTTTCCCAACCCTGAATTTCCTTTCTGGCTTAAGATGAATTTCTAAGGGAGTATACTAAGGAGAGGTTCATTAAGACCTCTTGCTTTGTCTTCTTGCCTCTTTTATTGTTCTCAGCTTCAGGTTTTATCATCTTCTGTTTCCCTTTTTTTGTAGTTTGGGCCACTGTTTTTCTCGTTTTCCTTTTAACCATTTTGTTTTGCTGAACAATAATAAGACTGAGCTCTATAATGAGCAAATAAGAAAAAAGGATAAAAATTAAACTTTCAATCTTGTGAGCATGAACATCATTTGGATGGTTATGATTCTCTTCTTGACTTGGGAGATGAGAAATATTATCATCCCTGACAATAGCGTGGACATAAAGGAAAACCCAGAAATGATAGAAGGTCCAGTCATTAAGAAAAGGCCAACAAACATCAAGGAAAATTTTATGAAGGAGGCAATTTTTCAAACTAAGATCCTGAACAGCTGAAAAACCTTGAGAGAATAATAGGGTAGAGTCCACGCAGTCTGACATCAGCATACTCTGCCTCCTATCAACATTTACTTTCAGAAGAAAAGACAACCAGAGCTCATAGAACAAGCCAAAAGTAAACTGAATATCCTACCTCCTGCTAAGGGATTTGAGAAACATTACATGACAACAAAAGAAGGATTTCAGCCTAGAGGCCCGCATGAGATCACAATTTTCCTTTTTGCCACTTCTAAACCTCAAATATCTGATGGAGCGAACACAATTACTCTTAACCAGATGGCAATAACTCTTCACAGAGAAGTTGAAATTGGAAATACACTACCAACATGACAAGGATCTCTAAAACAAGGCTCAACTGCCTTCAAAGGAGTGAGCTCAGACCAATTAATTACAAGCCCAGTTTTACTCTCAGATTCTTCCCTAACCTGATACATTTCGATGCTATCACTAAAGAACATAAGATTGAGATGGAAAAGAACATAACCCAAGAGTAAAACAAGCCTTCTGCAGATTGTGGATGCTCCAGTCCTCTCCTGCCTCAGTTCACAAGCTATCACAAAGGAAGTTTTTTTTTTTTGACAAAACAATGTGCAGCACTTAAACTCATCCTTTAAATGGCTTTTACCTCCCGGTTCTGACAGCACAGGTTGGCTTAACATATTTGTGATCATTCCCTTATCCTCCGCATGCGTCCATAATCATATTCTGGATAACTTATACATTCCCAATTAATGTGCATGAATGGCTTTTGCCACTTGGCTTATATGCTTGCCGGCAGCCTCGTTCTTTAAGCACCCCAATCAGGGATCTCATGACCCAATAGATCTTTTTCAATAATTATCTGGAGAGAATGTAGTTCAATATCCCAAGTTCTATCTGTTGGTGTTACATCCAAATTTCTACCAACATTTCGACTCCTAGAATTTTCTAGATAGTTTGCTACCTCATTGCTTGTTCGACGAACATCTAAAGGTATCAGATATTGGATTTCGTGAATGAGAGATCCTATTTCTTTAATTAGATTTTCTGTCCTCCATCGTTTACTTATATTTTCTTAGGGTGATCCTTGCTATAGTTTCTTTAATACTCCGATGACCATTGCCGAATCTCCTTCTACAACAAGGCGTTGAAAATTTTCTCTTTTTGCTATCATTAAGCCCTGTTTAATTGCCGATAGCTCAGCTTCATTACTGGTTTCATGTCCTATATCCATAGAAAAACCCTTGCAGGCTGCCCCTCTGGAGTTTATGAAAATCCCTCCAGCTCCTGCCTACCTAGGATTTCCTTTTGATGCTCCATCGTAGTTTAATTTGATGAATCCATTCTGTGGTACTTGCCATCTTTCCTGTTCAATTCTTCTTGGGGGTATAAATTTCCATAAATTAGATGAAAAAATTTGGGGTTTTAGGTTTAGATTGGCCATGATTTGAGTTTCGATACCATCTGTCTTCCACTCATCCTCTGCCCAATTGTATGTCAAAATTGTTTCACAAATATTTTCAACCATGTTCTGCCAGATTTGATCCTTATTATTGAATTTCCCTCTAAATATCCTATGATTCCTTTCTTTACATATCCCCCATAACATAAACCCAGGAAATAGTCTGCATGCTCTATTCAATACTTCGCTTTGGAACCCTCCCTTCTGCCACTGAATTATTGTTGTATTTATATTTGTGTTATCTCGATCCATTTGCAGAAATATCCTTTCAATATTATTCCACATTATTTCAGCGATTTCACAGCTATTTAGAAGATGTTTTATTGATTCATTTGTTTTCCTACACATGTAGCAGATTGAAGGACCATAAATTCCTCTTTTTTGCAACTAATCCCAAGTTAGGATTTTCTTGTGACTTAGTAGCCATAGGAAATACTCCACTTTTGGCCAATGGTTGACACCCCAGATTTTTTTCCATATAGTTTTGCCATTGTTATTGATATTATTAGCATAAATCTTATAACCCTCTTTAATTGTAAACATGCCTTGACTTTCATACCCCCATCTGAGTATATCCTTTCATGTTTCCAATACTATTCTTCTTGTACTCAATTCTTTTTCAAGATTGTTCCATTTTCTTGTTTCCAGTGTGCCTAGCCAGTGAATTTTCTCTTTCCATCTTCTCCATTGGTTATTTTTATGTTGGCACCAATAGTTATTAATCAATCTATTATTTGGAGTGTTTTTGAATAGGAAGAGGTCCCCTACGTCGATCCTGTTGAAGAGTTTTTCTCCTTGTTACCAAGAATCTTGCCAAAAAAGCGCTGATATTCCTTCCCTTACCTCCCAATAACTATGTTAATGAATAAGATGTCTATTCTGAGAAGCAAGATTCCATATTGTAGAGCCTTTTGGGACACTCTCAATTTTAAGTTTTCCTGTTAATGATTGTCGCATACTGTATTTCTGTTCCCATATGCATTTTTAGAGGTCATGACCTCCTTCAATCCATCTCCACCATAATTTAGCTCCCATGGTTTGATTTAAGACATAGGGATCACGAAGTCCTAGGCCTCCTGCAGATTTTTATTTTATGAGTTTTTCCCATGACATAAGTGCCCATTTCCTGTATTCTTGCGCTCCTTGCCGAAGGAATTTTTTAAAAATTTTTACTAATTTGTTGAAAACGATTTTAAGTGCCTCTATGCTTGATAATTGATAGATCGGAAGTGATTGTAAAAAATATTTGAGAATTAGTAGGCGACTTGGAGCATTTAATACTCGAAATGCCCAATTTTGCAGCTTTCGGCCAATTCTAGTTATAAGATCTTTCGAGACAACAATTCGTAAGGAGGAAGTATTCAAGGGAACCTCTAAATACCTCATAGGGAATGTTCCTATCTTGAATCCTAGGGTTCTTGCCAAAAAATATTGCACAGGATCATAATATTAAAGAAATATACATTCGATTTATCATTATTAACAAGCGTACCTAAAGCTTCCATGAATAATTTCAGAATTTCTAAAATTACTCTTGCTTCTCTCAGCAAGGCCTGAAAAAATAAGAGGATATCATCAACAAACTGGTGATGTGTTAAGGAGAGATCCGGACCCCATAATTTTAGTCCTTGTAGCTGTCCTTCCGTCAAGTAAGCTTTAATTAATCTTCCTATTCCTTCTGCTACTAAAATGAATAAGAAAGGAGAAAGTGGATCCCCCTGTTGGTGACCTATAGATATATTAAAAGGTTGAGATGGAATTCCATTTATTAGGATTGAAAAGTTTGGAGATGATATAAATGAATGTAACGATTGTACCCATCTATCATCAAACCCGAAAGATTTCAGGACAGTTAGCAGATAAGGCCAACTGATGCAGTCATATGCTTTGGAGAGATCTAGTTTTATAAGCATACCTTTCATCTTGAGTGATTTTAACGAGTGGATTGCCTCCTATGCTGTAACAATTCCATCCAATATTTTCCTTCCTTTGAAAAATCCTGTTTGTTCCGGGGATATCAAGCTAGGCAAAGTGGTTTAAGCATGTTCACCATGATAGTTGATAGAATTTTATATATAACATTACGTAAAGATATGGGTCTGAACCCAACAGGAGTGTTCGAATTTTCCCTTTTAGGAATAAGAGTTATGAATGTGGCATTCAAAGCTGGAAAAACATTTCTATTCCTCCTTGATTCCTCAGTTATCTCCCATATATCTTCACCCATGAAGTTCCACGCTGCCTTAAAAAATTTAGTTGTAAAACCATCTGGTCCAGGGGCCTTATTTCGCGGCATATTAATAATTGCTTCCTCTACTTATTCCATATTGATCTCTCTCAGTAATGCTAAGTTCTGCTCTCTTGTGACCATTGATGGAATATTTCTCGTTATTCTTTGAATGGCTTCCTGTCTATTCTGATCAAGCTCTGTGAGAAAATTTCTAAAATGATCCACTAGTATTTTTTCCATATCCTCATGTTGAAGTAATCGATTACCCAGTTCATCTTTTAATGAGAAAATTCTATTATTTTGTCTCTGTTGTACCATAGTTTTGTGAAAAAAGTTAGTGTTTCTCTCCCCTTCTTTTAACCATTGAACTTTGGATTTTTGCTTCCATAATATCTCCTCTTGATTCCTTCGTTCTCCGAGGAGACTCAGAGTTCTTCCTTCTTTTACTAATAGGTCCTCTATTCTTCCATTCACAATCATAGTTTGTTGAATATTCTCCATTTTTTCTTTGAGTCTAACTTGGTCCTGTTGGATGTTGCCAAATTCTGTTCTATTCCATCTTTTAATTTATTTTTTAATTGTTTTAATCTAAGTTGAAAGGAATGCATTTTATTTCTTCCTGTTATTTGATTAGTTTCCCACCAATGTTTAGCTTTATCAAGTTATCTTGGATCTCTCAACCAGAATAGATCAAATCTAAACGGTCTATTCTTCGGTCCTTCTTTTATATCAATATCCATATGAATTGGATAGTGGTCAGATCCGAGTGTTGGAAGAATCGCTGCCTCATAATATACGTCAAGACTTACTAAAGCTTCCAAAGCAAGGAATCGATCTAACCTTGCTGCAGTTTGATGTCTTTCTCCTCTTCTATTATTCCATGTATACATACCATTCACCGTGGGAATCTCCACCAGATGTAGATCTATCAATAGGTCCCTGAAGAGTTCCATTTCTGGTTCTTCTCTCCTTATTCCACCCTTTTTTTTTGGTCAGATTTAATAACTTGTTAAAATCCCCACAAAGGAACCAATATTTTTCCTGGTGAATTTTATTTACCTTCCTTATGTCTTGTAAAAATGCTTCTCTTTCTCCTGGGATTGGAGGCCCATAAACTATTGATATTTTTATCTTTTCATTTGATCCAATTTTCCTGAAAGTACCAGATAAAATTCCCGGAAGTCCTATCCATCCTTCCACTACAATTTCTACAAGGTTCCATAATATAGCTATGCCTCCTGCCGTTCCTCTTGAATCTATAGCCATAACCTCAAAATGAGGTTTGAACGAGTGAATAATTGTGGACATTTTTATGCCTGATACTTTAGTTTCTTGGATCATCATTACTTGTGGTTTCTCTGTTTTCAATCTTTCCTTGAGGTATCTTTGTTTTCCTTTACTATTTAGGCCTCTTATATTCGAAGAGATTACTTTCATTGGTTAAATTTTGGGAATTTGTTGGAATACTATTGTTAACGGCATTATCTTACCTATATTTATTAGCATCTCACCAACTAATTGTATGGATTCTTGTAGTTCTCTCCTGCCCCTCTTCTTAGTTCCTTTTGTCTGAGGATTAGGTCCCTTAACAACCATTTTTCCTAGGTTCATTTCTTCCATTTTTTCTTGGGCTGTCAAATACCTTTTGAATGTTTCTTTATACATATTTTTCTGTTCTGTAGGAACAAACCTATCATCCAGATTCTTTCATTCATTCAATAAATGTTTTAACACTCTTTCCTCTGCAGTCAATTCTTCTTTATTTTGTTCTATATCCATTGGTATCTATTCCATTTGTGTATTATCCTCTGTTTCAATATGATCTTGTGATGCTTTGCATTTTGCTGTCGTAGGTTTTTAATTACCCACCCCATGGCCCAGCTACGATCCATCTTCTTTAGCATGTGACATTTCCCCTTCCTCTTGTAGAACTTCATAACGATTCATTGATACTTTTTGCGTAGGTTGGTTCATCATATTTTTCGAAGCCTTATTATTTCTTCATTTTGTTGAGACTGTAACAAATCCATCGTCTTTCTCTCGGCCCTGGTCAGGAACATTATGTTGACGGTTGGACTGTTGTTCCACAATATTTAGAGGGCATGATTTGTAAATATGCCCATACTCATGGCATCTTCGGCAGTGAAAGGGAATATGTTCGTAGTCAAAAAGTTGTAGCCATATTTGACCATCATATTCTAGTTCTATATTTTCAGGCAATGGCTCAGAAATATTCATATATACACAGATTCTTGAAAAATAAGTACAACGGCCTCTTCGAGTGGTTTCTGCTATTTTAACAAAACTGCCTAAAGAGTTACCTATGCCTTCAAAAATATCAGGGTCCCAAAAATCCATGGGGAGTCCAAACAACCGCACCCACACAGGTGTGGCAAGAAATTTTTCTTGGTCTGGATTATAGTATTCTTCCCATTTTCTAAGAAAAAGCCCAACATTATTATAAAAATATGGACCTCCTTCAAAAATTCTTTCCTTATCTAACAAGTTAGTAAAAATGACTGTAAAAAATTCTCTGGCCCCAAATTTGAGATCAATATGACCTCTGGGTTACCATTTTATTTGTATCCATTTCAATAGATCTTTTTCTGCAGGCCAAATACAAATAAAATTACATATCAGAGCGTGATCCTTCATATAACTTCTGTATTCATCCAGTTTGTTTGCTGGGATAATGAATCTGGGTTTCTTCACTGCTCATGGAGAACATTGGCCTTCCATCTTCGTTTGCCAATTTTCTCCCATCATCGGAGCTGTCTTCTGCTGAGAGCCTCCAACTTGATGTCTGCTCAATTGTTCTCCACTGGTTATATTACGGTAGGAGAGGGAGATGCCCCCTCCCGAAGCTGTCGCCATTGACGCACCAGGATCTGTGGACAGGCCAACCTCACAGGACTCAGAACGATTTTCCAAACCCTAATGGATCGCCATTTTCTTAGAGCTCATCTTCTTCCTAATTCGCTATTATTAATAACTTAGAAACCTTTTAGTGACAAAAAACATCACAAATATTAATTTATAAAATACAAATTTCTTAATAAATTTAATGAACATCTTTTGTTAAACAATAAATTTTCATTTATTAAATCTTACTTAATAATGATATAAAAAACATTTAAGATTTAAAACCCATTTTAAAACAATCCCCTCTTCTTCATTAAATATTACATAATATTTTAATAAAAAAATATCAAAATTTAAAACCCCTTTCCATTCCATATAAACTAGCCTTTCGGCGTAATTATTGACTCCTCCGCAATTATTGAGTCTTACTATGACCACTTAGATAGTGTAGAAAAATTGTTATTGACCTAGAATTATTTAACTAACAGTCCTGCAGAGTTAGATTCGATTTTTCTTGATCTGGCTGTATGTGATTGCCAACAAATTTACTGTGGCAAGCAGGATTGATTTCGTCACTTTGAAATTATAAAATCGACATGGTCCCATGAGGGTAAAATATTGACATATACCTAGAATTTTTCACCTAACAGTCATCCAGAAATTCAAATTTTTCAAATGCGCGTATGTATCATTCAAGGTTTTCCACGTTCGGTTATGGGAAATGGCCAGCAAATTTACAGTGGGGAAGCACGCCGATTCATATAATGACATTGAAGTTATAAAATTGACATGGTCGGATGAGGCTAAAAAATAGACGGTCACTTAAAATTCGTTACGGAGCAGTCCTGCAGCAATAAGATTTGAATTATTCAAGCGAACACATGTATCATTCAAGGATTTCCCCGTCGGGTTGTGGATGATCTCCAGTAAAAGCATGGTGTAACAATGTTAATTGACATCTCTCCCACATTGGAGACGACTACTATTCTTTCAGCACGAGGCGACTGCCTCGATGCCATGAATAAGTTAATCATATGTCATCAGTACACCAAAGCCCTACGGGAATGGGGTTTATTTCATTATCATGAAGACGGTGATAAAATCGTTTGGGAAGGGGTATGAAGGGGAAGCGTTGATAGTGAAAGAAGTGTATTTTAGCATCATTTTGAACTAATTATTGGAGAGGACCCTGTCCCCTTCCAAGAAGTACTTGGGTTGGAAAATTCCCCTCAAGATTTTCTTATTTGGTTGGCTAGTTTGGAAACGTTAACTCTTTACATGGGACAAGTTTATGAAACGTGGGTTCCATGGGCCACGATGGTGTTCATTCTGTCATGTTTAGGAGGAATCAACATCACATATATTTTTATGGTGTTTTTTCTTTTTCTCTCATTATATCATTGGATCGGGACGGTGTCTGGACAATTTCATAAACACTTTCGAGATATGGAGAGCATCTAAAGGTAATTATAAATCTCTGCCTTTCTATTTGATGTTAGAGTTCTGGCTTGCACCTAACATTTTTATTTTCGAAAAGAAATAGATTATCATCACTCATATTCATGGGGCCATGACGGTTTGGTTGGCTCCCCAACCTCATCATGCTGCATCTACAAAGGATATGTCTATCAGGCCACATCCTATAACCTTGCCGGCAATGTCCTTGCTGGCAATGTATTTTGATGCGGAACAACAAAAGGGATGCTATGGATGTAGGGTGTGGATTAAAATGGATCGTTATAAGATCTTTTGGAACTGAGAGAAATGCATTAACATCAAAGTGGAGCTTCTTGCTTTATGGATTGGATTGTGGGTGGTATATAATTTAGGCTTACAATCTATTAATATTTATGGGAATGCAAAAGTTTTCATTAATGATATTGCTGGTAAAACAATTTTTCAGCCAAGAGGATTAGAGGGATGGATCTTTCCGGTGAAAAATCTGCTCCATAATCTCAACGATCCACCCATATTACAGATATATATAAGGATATCAATTCTCGTGCAGATCTCCTATCAAAGTCGGGCCTCTCTGTTCCTATAATAAATATCTACATATGTCATATTTAGGGGATCAATTGCTCAAAATTATGTGGTTCATCTACCATGATTCCTCCTATTGCTATCGGGCCATTGGTTTTGGTCATAATTCATTTTCTCATAGGTACATTCTCATGATTGCCATTGCAGGTATTAGTCACTTTGGTACAATGATCTATGGTTTATCTTGGCACTGCTGTGACGGGACTCATGCAAGCGAGCCATTCAAGTGAGCCTGTTTATATCACCAAGTTCTTGGTTACAACTATAACAATGCCTTTTTTGGTTTGGTTTGCGGTTGTGGTCTATTGTCTACTATAGGATCACATGTGGGCTCATGTGGTTCTTTGGTGCCTCTATGGGACCAATTTTGTATGCACATCTTAGTATTTATTTCATCTCGAGGGTTCCACATCCGTCACTAAGCAGACCATGTTTGTGATGAATCTCTTTGTTTGTTGTAATTTTGAGAATTCCTAACAATAGAAATGGAGAGAATAATCTCCCCTCTACAACATAGAGAAGTTAAGACAAATTTCTGCTAGAGACAGAGTTTTCAGACTTTTAAAACAACTTTTATTCCAAAAAAAAAAACTGATACAAGTCTTCCTCTAAACAGAGGGATAAACAACAATGGTGACTGCTTCAGACGCAGTGCACAAAATGACTCTCTGTCTCTCAAATATCAACACTGCTGTGTTTTCCTCTTTCTTCCGCGCTGCTGTGCGAACCAACCAAAACTGCAACAATACAATAACACGATATACAGGCTCGCGGGCCTTTTTGGCTTTTATATACCGCGCATATATGTTAAAACATTACAAAACATGTATGAAACTTAATACAAAGAAATAAAACCAAAATAAAAAGAAAAACCTTTGCGGAACTTTAAAAATCAAGTGTACAACGTGCGAGTGGGGACCACATCGCAGTCGGCCATCGCAATCAGCGATCGACGATAACAAACAAAACTTTGCGATTGAGTGACATGCGATGTTGCGATTGCGATTGGATCGCATCGCAACATCCGATGGAACACTTGCGATCCACACAATCTTTCGATTGCGATCAAGCGACGGATGTGATGGACCATTAAACTCCACTTCATGAACATCATCGGATCCGCCACTTCAATCGGAGCATATAACAAAAACCTCCGATCTTCCGATTTCGATTAAGGACCGGATGTGATTCAACAATAAACTATGGTACATAAGATCATCAGGTCCGCCACTTCAACAAGGTGCAATCGGGGCATACAATAGAGAAGTTCTGATTTCGATTTGAAAACCAGATGCGATTGGCGCATAAATTGTAATATATAACCGGATCGGGTCCGGCCTTCAATCGGGGCTCATAACAAAAGACCGCCGATTGATCCTTGCGATTGAAACTTGCGATTCCATTGATTTTCTACCACGTGGTCAAGTGGACCCACAGGCCTCCGCTGCTGTGGTGGGGGCGATTTATAATATATGTTTTGTTTGTATTAAAATGTTTCGCTTGTGGAACTCTTCCATCAACAAGACACTTGGTTTTAGAACATATGTATTGAGATTGCGATTTGCGATTGCAATCGCATCGCATCGCGACTCCTCATCAACAAGACACTGCTTCAAAAATAACTTGCGATTCCGATTTAGAGCTTAAGTGGTGGAAACCACTTGTCCCGCCAAATCAGAAATAAAGGACTTCTGCCTGTTTAATTCAATTTCCATTCATTTTGGTTGTTGGGGGCCTTAAATTCCTGAAGTGATTGGTTTTTAATATCTCTGTTCCTCCGTAGACAAAAACGGCTCTTCCCATCACCTGTTAATTCTCCTCTGCAATCTGTGGCTGCGGACCATCACAATTTAATTTCATTCATACGGATTTCTCCATGCTTCTTCAATACAGAGTGTTGTGCACTCAAAAGTCTACTTCTGTTGCCTTGTACTCTTTTTCTTCTTGCCCAAGGCTGTCAATGACTTTAATATTTTCAACACTCCCCCTTAAAGTCAGTTGCTGGGTTATCCATCATACCCAAGCATTTTCTTAAAAATTCAAAGGTCTTCTGTCCCAATGGTTTAGTTAGAATGTCTGCATATTGTTCCTCTGTTTTACAATGCTGTAAAACAACTTCTCCATTGTTTACCAATTCTTTGATATAATGAAATTTTGTGTCTATGTGATTTGTTCTTTTATGAAATACTGAGTTCTTTGACAATGCAATAGCTGAGCTATTGTCACAATAAATCACAGTGCCCTTTACCTGTTCTTGGCACAAACTTCTCAACATCCTTCTCATCCAAACTGCTTGACACGTTGCTGCTGTAACTGCCACATATTCTGCCTCTGCTATAGATAATGCTACAATCGGCTATTTCTTAGAAGCCCATGAAATGGCTCCTGAACCCATATGAAAAACATAACTGGAAGTGCTCTTCCGATAATCTACACTTCCAGCCCAATCATTGTCCGTGTATCCAACTAATTCTGAATTTTCTGAAGTAGTATATAAAATACCAAATCTTTTAGTTCCTTTAACATACCTCAGAATTCTCTTTGCTGCTTGCCAATGTGCTTCTTTTGGCTTCTCCATAAATCTAGAAATTAAACTAACATCATGCATAATATCTGGCCTAGTTGCAGTCAAATACATGAAGCTGCCAACTATGCTTTTATACAAACTTGGATCAAAATCCTTGTTGCTGTCATCTTTACTCAACTTCAATCCCATTACTGTGGGAGTAATCGTAGCTTTGCACTCTTGCATATTAAATCTTTCTAAAACTTGATTCACATATTTTGCTTGAGAAATAAAAATCCCTTTCTCATTTTGTTCTACTTCTATTCCCAAGAAGTATCTTAATAAACCCATGTCAGTCATTTCAAATTCATCTTTCATGACTGTTTTAAAATTCTCAATGAGGTAATCATCATTACCTGTAAAAATTAAATCATCAACATATAAGACAACAATCAACAACTTACCATCCTTTTCTTTGATGTAGAGGGTGGGTTCTCCCTCACATTTTTCAAATCCATTCTCCAATAGATAGGAGTCTATTCTGCTGTACCACGCTCTTGGTGCTTGCTTCAGCCCATAAAGAGATTTCTTCAATTTGCAGACCTTATTCTCTTGGCCTTTCTTCTCATATCCGAGAGGTTGTTCCACATATACCTCTTCCATTAAAACTCCATTTAAAAATGCGGATTTTACATCCATCTGGTATACTTTCCATTTGTTTTTTGCTGCTATGGACAACACTGCTCTTACTATCTCCATTCTTGCAACTGGTGCAAAAGTTTCATCATAATCAATCCCTTGTTTCTACTTGTATCCTTTGACAACAAGTCTGGCCTTGTGTCTTTCTATTTTTCCTTCAGCATCACTTTTGGTCTTATAGAACCATTTAACTCCAATGACTTCTTTACCTTCTGGGAGATCAACCAACTCCCATGTTTTGTTCTTCTCTATGACATTAATTTCATCATCCATAGCTTCTATCCATTTTCTATCTTTAATCGCATCTTCAAAATGAATAGGATCGTCAACTTGAAAATACAAAGCAAATAAGGAATTCATACCTTCATTTGCTGCTCCTTGCTCATAGATTTCTCTAATGCTTTTGAACCTTGTTCCTCTTTCACTTGGCGTAGTTGTGCTTGATGAAGCACTCAATTCTGCTCCATGTGGTGTGCTCGGTGAACCACTTCCGCTTCTTCTCAAGGGTGTTCTCGCTCCTGCTTGAGGCGTCCCTTGCTGTCCTTGCGCTGCTGGAGGTTGTGCAATGAATGGGTTGTTTATTTCAACCACATCTCCCTCATCTTCATCATGAGATAAACAGTTTTTGACATTGAATGTCTTCTCAATACTTCCATCCCACGCTTCCTCTTCAATAAATTGCACATCTTTGCTTATCACAAACTTCTTTGTGGATGGGTTATACAATCTGTATCCTTTGGAATCTTCACAATATCCAAGGAAAATGCACTTCTCCCCCTTACTATCCAATTTCTTTCTCAACTTGTCTGGAATGTGTGCATATGCCACACATCCGAAAACTCTCATGTGGGTGACTCCCTGTTTTCTGCCAATCCACGCTTCTTCTGAAACTTTGTTCATCACGGCTTTTGTGTGGCATCTGTTCAAAATATATATAGCACAGTTTGCTACTTCTGCCCAATACTCATTCGGCAAATTCTTTGCCTTGAGCATGCTTCTCACCATCTCCATTATGGTTCGATTCTTCCGTTCAGCGACTCCATTCTGTTGCGGCGTGTACCTGGTGGTAAATTGCTTGTGTATGCCGTTCTCTCTGCAAAAACGCAGAAACTCCTTTGATATGTATTCTCCTCCTCTGTCGGTTCTGAGGAATTTAATGTGCAGTCCGCTCTGTTTTTCTACAAGAGCTTTAAAATGGAGAAATTTTTGAAAAAAATCACTCTTATATTTTAAGAAATAAACCCACACTTTTCTTGTGAAATCATCTATGAAGGTCAGCATGTAATTGCTGCCCGAAACTGATGCTGTCTGCATCGGCCCACATAAATCTGAGTGGATTATCTCCAAAGGTACTTTCGTCGTTA
This sequence comes from Pinus albicaulis, assembly GCA_034641835.2. Lineage (NCBI taxonomy): Eukaryota > Viridiplantae > Streptophyta > Pinopsida > Pinales > Pinaceae > Pinus > Pinus albicaulis. The sequence goes on from CM076582.1 coordinate 1,054,874,534, forward strand.
TGCTTTTCCCTGAGGGAAAATTTTCTCTGTGTTGCTTTCCCAAGATACAGACTTCACATAGGCTATCAGGCTTCTCAATAAATGGCAATCCTCTTACCATTCCTTTTCTGTGCAGCAGATTTAATCCTCCGAAATTGAGATGTCTAAATCTTAGGTGCCATAACCAATTTTCATCTTTTTCTTCCTTCTGAAAGGCTTCTTGTGTTACGGCTACAATGCTTTTTCCTTTTCCCTTCAAGTCAGTGTTGAGCTTGAGAGGAAACATTCTATTGCTGGTCATTTGAATTTCAGCAATGATTTTATTGCTTGGAGGTATATGTTTTATGGTGCACACATCATCTTTGAAAATTACATTATAACCTTTGTTTATGAGCTGCCCAACGCTCAAAAGATTACATTTCAGACCTGGAACATAATACACATCAGGGAAAAATTTCTGCTGCCCATTTCTTGCTCGAATACTAACTCTGCCTTTTCCTTTGACAGAGATCTTAGTATCAGTCCCTGTGGTTACTTCAGATTTAATCTCTTCATCTATATTGGAAAACATTGCTCTATTTCCAGTCATGTGATTACTACACCCTGAATCTAAGAATCAAACATCATCTTCTCTATCCTGTGCTACATTACAAGCTAACAGCACATTACTTGGGTTCTTTTCTTCTTTTGCTACATTAGCATTCTGCTTATTTTTCATGTCATTTTGCTTCTTTCTACATTCATTGGCATAGTGCCCATATTTCTTGCAATTATGACATTGGACATTGGATTTGTCATACCTTTTTCCATGAGCATGTTGGTGTTCATGTCCACCTTGCTGGCTGTTGCCTTGGCTGTGGCTCTGACTTTGACTGTTGCCCCTTCCATGTGAATGTGAAGGGCTGTTCCTTCCACCTCTATTCTGGCTTCTGCATCTTCCTCTTCCTTTTCTTTGACCTCTTCCTCTTCCTGAAGGCATCTGGGTCTTGAAGGCGTGCTCAAGAGATGAGTGTTCATCTCTTCTCAATCTCTGTTCATGAGTTTTTAGTGAGGCATGAAGTTCATCCACTGTGAACTGTGAGAGATCTTTGGTCTCTTCTATGGTGGTAACAATAACATCAAACTTTGAGGGTAAACTCCTCAAAAGTTTCTCCACAATCCTCCTTTCTTCAAGATTTTCTCCATGGGATCTTATTTGATTTACAATCCCAATCACATGTGTAAAAAATGTGTCTACACTATCTGACTCTTTCATGCAAAGAATTTCAAAATCTCTTCTCAGCAACTGAAGTTTTGCTATCTTAACTTTCTCCATACCTTGATAGGCTACTTTCAGAGTTTCCCATGCCTCCTTGGATTTCTTAGCTGCTACTATCCTTGGAAACACACTCTCATTCACATCTTGATACAAATAGAAGAGGGCCTTAGCATCCTTCTTCCTATTGTTCTTCAATAAGTCCTTCTCTGCTTGAGTTAAGGCATTAAAAGCCTGCTCATCAGCTGGTTCAGTAAAACCATCTTCTACAAACTCCCATAAGTCTTGTGAAACAAACAGGGCCTTCATGGTAATGGCCCAATAATCATAGTTCTTTCCATTAAATTGTGGAAGCTGAACATTTCCAATGTTCATTCCTGTGCTTGGTCCAACCATTGCCTTTGAACTGAACTCTGAACTTTAAACAAACTGTCTTTCCTTTTTCTGAAAGAACAAACTCTTTTAAACAACAAACAACAACTTTGTTATCTTTGAGAAATACCTGAACTTTTGACTTCTGTTGAGCTTTCACACTGCTGGAGAAAATGCTTCAACAAGTCTTCTTCTTCTTCAGCTTCTTTGAAACCTTCAAAGAGCCTGACCTGGCTCTGATACCATGTTGGAATTTTGAGAATTCCTAACAATAGAAATGGAGAGAATAATCTCCCCTCTACAACACAGAGAAGTTAAGACAAATTTCTGCTAGAGACAGAGTTTTCAGACTTTTAAAACAACTTCTATTCCAAAAAAAAACTGATACAAGTCTTCCTCTAAACAGAGGGATAAACAACAATGGTGACTGCTTCAGATGCAGTGCACAAAATGACTCTCTGTCTCTCAAATATCAACACTGCTGTGTTTTCCTCTTTCTTCCGCGCTGATGTGCAAACCAACCAAAACTGCAACAATACAATAACACGATATACAGGCTCGCGGGCCTTTTTGGCTTTTATATACCGCGCATATATGTTAAAACATTACAAAACATGTATGAAACTTAATACAAAGAAATAAAACCAAAATAAAAATAAAAACCTTTGCGGAACTTTAAAAATCAAGTGTACGACGTGCGAGTGGGGAGCACATCGCAGTCGGCCATCGCAATTGGCGATCAGCGATAACAAGCAAAACTTTGCGATTGAGTGACATGCGATTGGATCGCATCACAAAATCCGATGGAACACTTGCGATCCACACAATCTTCCGATTGCGATCAAGCGACGGATGCGATGGACCATTAAACTCCACTTCATGTACCTCATTGGGTCCGCCACTTCAATTGGAGCATATAACCAAAACCTCCGATCTTCTGATTGCGATTAAGGATCGGATGCGATTCAACAATAAACTGTGGTACATAAGATCATCGGGTCCACCACTTCAACAAGGTGCAATTAGGGCATACAATAGAGAAGTTCCGATTGTGATTTCACAACCGGATGTGATTGGTGCATAAATTGTAATATATAACTGGATCGGGTCCGGCCTTCAATCGGGGCTCATAACAAAAGACCGCCGATTGATCCTTGCGATTGAAACTTGCGATTCCATTGAGTTTCTGCCACGTGGTCAAGTGGACCCACGGGCCTCTGCTGCTATGGTGGGGGTGATTTATAATATATGTTTTGTTTGTATTAAAACGTTCCGCTTGCGGAACTCTTCCATCAACAAGACACTTGGTTTTAGAACATATGTATTGCGATTGTGATTTGCAATTGCGATTGCATCGCATCGCGACTCCTCATCAACAAGACACTGCTTCAAAATAACTTGCGATTCCGATTTAGAGCTTAAGTGGTAGAAACCACTTGTCCCGCCAAATCAGAAATAAAGGACTCTTGCCTGTTTAATTCAATTTCCATGCATTCTAGTTGTTGGGGGCCTTAAATGCCCGAAGTGACTGGTTTTTAATATCTCTGTTCCTCTGTAGACAAAAATGGCTCTGCCCATCACCTGTTAATTCTCCTCTGCAATCTGTGGCTGTGGCCCATCACAATTTAATTTCATTCATACGGATTTCTCCATGCTTCTTCAATACAGAGTGTTGTGCACTCAAAAGTATGCTTCTACTACCTTGTACTCTTTTTCTTCTTGCCCAAGGCTGGCAGTGACTTTAATATTTTCAACATTGTTTGGCTTCTATATGGGCTTTGCACCTGTGATACTTTATGATTGTTTTCCTTGTTCTCCTTGTTTCTCATCTAAACAGCGGAAATGATAATGTGTATAAGACACTTGTTGATCGTCTAAGCAGGAGAAATGATAATATGAATAGGACAACAAGTGGTTGCTCAAATAATTTTTGGCATAGTCATGATGACCCATCATTTGAATAGGTACTATTTATCACTGATATATAAACAACGTTTTGTCTTTTTCTAAAAAAAGAAAAAGTGAATCCATCAGAAATTGGTGTTTAAATTCATCCGGAATGACCAAGTTTAAAACGTAACCTCTGGTGTCTGATTATCTGACCTCTTCTACATTCTGTTTCAAAAAAAATTACGTGTAGAAATTGGTCTCGTAACCGCGGAGAGGTATCAACCGGTGAATTACATGTGGCACGTTCTTGGCGAATGATTATTTGGTTTGATTTGAAGATTATGTTAACCGGATTAACCATAGGTCTCGATTTTAAATGCAACTATAACGTTACATCCCTCTTAGAACCAGAAGTTTTACACGCTTATTTATCTGGTCAATTTTAAATCCTTGAATGCTTGTTTTTTCTTACTCCTAAAACTGAGCATATTTAGTTACCGGATTATCATCAAACCTAATATATCTCATGACACTAACTAAAACAAATAGTCACATAACTCATATGTTCGTTTGGTCAACATCTATCTCCATTCCATTTCATTTCATTTCATTTTTTCTTTTTGTTTTTATATTGAGTTTATTCGTTCAATTATTAGTTTACTTGTTTAATTATTAATAGTGATTTATTTGTTGTTTAAGATTTGAAAAATTTGAGGTGAAATTTTGATTTGTGTTATTTCAACTATTTTTTAATTATATATAGATTCAACATCATAAAAAACACTCTTAAACACTTCAAACTTGTGATTTCAATAAATTACTACTAAATTTTAAAGAATTTTAATTTGAAAAATCAATAAAAAAATTTCCAAAAAAATATCACCAAACACAAGTCAGTTAACTAATATGTAATAAAGTTAATTTTGATTTTGCTCTATGTCCGAAATGACATGAGCTCAAATGTGACTTTTCTACAGCCTCCATATCAATGCTATATGGAAATGTACAATGAACATAAAAATTTTTTTTAAAACTTTAGAAGTGTACCATGGAACATACTAGTACACATGTCGTTGAAAAATACATACATGAGAATATTGTTGCTTTCCGACATGGGATTGATAGGGACTCAAGACCCGTAATCCGAGTGCTGAGTAACAACATTATTAGCGCAAGCATATTATTAATATATTAATTTAGTTGATGTTGAGATTTTGTATATATTAATTTGGCTAAAATCTCATGGATAATGCCAACAATAGGATTTGTTCCTAAACCAATTGCATGAAATCCTGATGAGGAGATATTCTATCCTATTTTGTTGTGATAGAATTTATTATTCAATTTCTTCTCTACATCTATAAATTGTAAGCCTGTAGAGGCAAATGTGTGTGAGGTGTGAGGAAGAGGAAGTGCAGATGTGCAAATCTGTTGTTGTAATCTCCTGTTGAGTAATAAGATTGCCGATACCTCTGTTTGGTGGATGTAGCCCAGATTGGTTAGGTGAACCACATTAAATTTTGTCTCTTTGTTTAAGTTTTGTTTGTTAATATTAGTTTATTTTCCTCTGTGTATACTCAACAATTGGTATCAGAGCAAGTTTTATACGTTGTATGTTTGCTAACAGTGAATTTCGAAGGCATAATTTCAAGGATTGAATGCAGTGTGCTCGTTTCGAAGAAAGAGAAAAACTGCCATCAATCTCTGTGGCCGTGGTGGTGTGAGTGCAGAGCAGAGCCGCCGTCCGTGTGGAGAAAGACCATTATTGCTATTGAAATCATTGTTGTGCAATCGGATGAGGTAAAGCCGTTGTTTATTGTTGTTTGCAGTTGTAGTCTTATGTGCAGAAGTCGAATTCGAAAGCAGTGTTGAGGGTCGAGTTCATATCTGTGAGGGACGAGTTAAGAAAATCCTGTCATCACTGGAGCTGGCTTAATAATTAACATAGTTAACTTGCGGCAGTTGTTAACATATTTTCTGTTATTGGTGGACATCACCGTGCATCGTGGCAGTTAAATGTTTAATATCACCAGTGGAGATAGTGGCCAATTTTTTGAGTGGATTTTCACCACGATCCGTGCCAGCTTGAGGATATACACGCATTCTGAGGGAGTTACTTGAACGGAGAAGAGCTGCAACGTTATGTGAGATCCAAAGCTGTAGGTTTCATGGCGCCGGTTTGGTTTGGTGATTGATTCGCAAAAAATAATGTTTATGTTTGTATTTTTGTTGAATATTTTAATGAGCATGAAAGGCACATCGTTGTAAAAAGGTGAGAGAGATTGGTTTTTTAATTGGAATTTTTGAATATCATAGTGTGGGAGTGATATAGATTAGCCTGAGACTTGCAAGTTTGCTTTATAAAGGTCAGGCAGAATTCAAACCAGTTGGAATAACATTTAAGGTATCCTTAAATATTTTGTTGATAAGCCGTTGCATGTGATGATAATGAAAGTATTGTATGAAGATTTCTGAGTTTCATGAAGAAATTTAAATTAACTATGTCAAAAACTCAAAGTGCTTGGTTTGAGATCAAGAAGTTTAATGGGAGGAATAACTTCAAAATCTGGAAAGTCAAGATGCACGATCTACTCGTACAACAAGGTGTGGCAAAGGAACTTTTGGAAAAATCCAAACAACCTTACACTATGACAGATGACGAATGGACTGACATCGATGACAGAGCACTGAGCGACATACGATTATGTTTGGCGGATGATGTTTTATTTAACATCGTGTCAGAGAAAACTGCAGCTGGTCTATGGACAAAGTTAGAAAAATTTTACATGACTAAATCCTTAACCAATAGGATTCTTCTGAAAAGACAGTTGTACATCTTCCGCATGAAGGAAGGTACGACAATAACTAATCACTTGAATACCTTTAATACTCTTTTGGTGCAATTAGATAGCATAGAAGTAAAATTTTATTCAGAAGATAAAGCTGTAACTTTATTATGCTCTTTGCCTGAGTCATGGGATCATTTTGTTACTTCTATAAGTCTTAGTTCATCAGAAACCCTTGAATTTGATGATTTTGTTGGAGCTATGTTGTCTGAAGAAACAAGAAAAGGGGTCAAATTCAGAAACCTCTACATCAGAAGCAATGATGGTTAGAGGTCGATCTAAATAAAAATGCTTCAGTCAGAAAAACAACTCTCGGTCAAAATCGAAACAAAAGAAGATTAAGCTAAAATGGTGGTTTTGCTGCAAATCAGGACATTTGAAGAAGGATTGTTGGAAGAGATGGCAAACATCCAAAGGAGACTCTTCAATAGAAAATAAAGAGGCAAACACAATAGATACAGGTTCAGGTTTGGCATCCGGTTCAGGTATAAGTGATGAAGTTCTATCAGTTAATTTGTTAAATCATGATCAACATTGGCTATTAGATTCTGGTGTGTCCAATCACATGTGCATTCATAAATAATGGTTTAAATCTTATAAATAAATCAATGATGGAGTAGTTTACATGGGAAATGATGTCTCATGTATTGTCGTGGGAATTGGAAGCATCCAGATTAAAATTTTTAATGGGAAAATAAAAATTTTAACTGATGTAAGACATGTGCCTAAACTCAGAAAAAAATCTTATTTATCTAGGAGTGCTAGACACAAATGGATATAAAACTTTTATTCAAGGTGGATTAATGAATATTTACAAAGGAATCTTACTAGTAATGAAAGCAAAGAAGGTTGGAAATATTTTTTAGTTAGAAGGAAGAACGGTGTCAGATCATGCTTCTACTGTACCTGAATACGACAGTGATTCTATTCGACTATAGCATCAACGGTTGGGCCATATGAGCGAAAGAGGATTAAAAATCTTATCTGATCATATGTTACTTCCTAGTTTAAAATCTTCTAAGTTAGATTTCTGCAAACATTGTATATATGGGAAACAAAGCAAGCAGAAATTTAAAACTGGAAAACATACTAGTAAAGGAATCCTTGATTATATCCATTATGATGTTTGGGTTCCATCTCCTACAACCTCATATGGAGGATCGTCATATTTTGTATCTTTCATAGATGATTTTTCTAGGAAAGTATGGGTCTATATGTTAAAAATAAAGTTTGGTGTATTAACAATTTTCAAGCAGTTTAGAGCATTAGTAGAAAACATCACTGGAAGAGCCATTAAATGTTTCAGACCTGAAAATGGTGGTGAGTTTACTTCAAAATAATTTGATAATTATTGCAAGGAAGTTGGGATCGAAAGACACAGAACTACTGCTTATACTCCTCAACAAAATGGAGTTGTTGAACGCATGAACATGACTCTCTTAGAAAGAGCAAGAAGTATGCTAAGTAACGCAAATTTGCAAAAGGAATTATGGATAGAAGCAGTATCTACGGCTTGTTATTTGATAAATCGATCACCATCAACTACAATAGGATGCAAAATTCCTCAAGAGGTATGGAAAGGTCATCCTTATGATTATTCTAAACTAAAAGTTTTTGGTTGTGATGCATATGCTCTAATTCTGAAACATCAGTGTTCTAAATTAGATCCTAAATAAAAAATATATATCTTTGTTGGAAATGGTGATGGGATTAAGGGATATAGGTTGTGGGATCCTACTACTCACAATATCATCATTAACAAAGATGTTAAATTCAATGAATCTTCACTCAATAATCCATATGTAGATATTAAATTGAAACAGGAAAATGTACCTAAGTTTCAACATATTCAGTTTGAAACCAGTTCAAATAATGATGATAGTAAAGATGAACAAGTTTCAGATGAAGATCATGAAGAAGTTCCTATATAGAGAATAATTAGCAAATTGTGGAAGAACCAGAAACATCTTTGAGAAGGTCCACAAGAATCAGACATCCTCCTAAAAGGTATGATGATTATGTCACTTCAGTTGCTTTAACCACTAATGATGATGAACCTTTATGTTATCAAGAAGCTGTAGAAGGTTCTAATAGTGATAAGTGGAAAGAAGATATGAAGGATGAGATGAAGGCATTAGACAAGAATGCCACATGGGATCTGGTAGAAATTCCTAAAGACAGGAAAAAATATAGGATGTAAATGGGTTTACAAATTGAAAAGGGGTGTTGATGATAATGAAGACAGGTATAAAACAAGGCTGGTTGCGAAAGGTTTTTCTCAGAAAGCAGGAATTGACTTTCATGAGATATTTTTACCAGTTGTTAAAATTGTTTCAATTCGGATTATCTTAGCATTAGTTGCTTTACTTGATTTAGAATTACAACAACTAGATGTTAAGACTGCATTCTTACATGGAGATTTAGATGAAGAGATTTATATGGAACAACCTAAAGGGTTTGCTCAAAATCACAACAAGAAATTTTTCTGCAGGCTCAAGAAATCATTGTATGGTCTGAAGCAGTCGCCTCGACAATGGTACAAGGAATTTGATTCTTTCATGATGAGCCAAAATTATATAAGGAGTGAATATGATCATTGTGTTTACTTTATGAAATTAAGTAATGGCCTATTCATTATCTTAGTGTTATATGTTTACGATATGATTTTAGCAAGAAAAATAATAAATGAGAGCAACAGGTTAAAGGCTCAGATGGCTAGGACGTTTGATATGAAAGATCTAGGAGCAACAAGACAGATTTTGGGCATGGAGATTTTCAGAGACAGGAGAAATGGTAAGTTGTGGTTATCACAACATAAATATATTGAGAAAATACTCTTAAGGTTTGGTATGAACAGTGTGAAGCCAGTTTCAGTCCATTTAGCTTCCCATTTTAAGCTTTCTTCAAGTTTATGTCATAATACAAATGAAGAAAAGGAATATATGTCTAGAATACCTTATGCTAATGCAGTAGGAACTTTGATGTATGCGATGGTCTATACACGACCAGATATTTCACATGCAGTTGGGGTTGTCAGTAGGTATATGAAAAATCCAGGGAAAGAAAACTAGGCAACAGTGAAATGGGTGCTTCGATATTTAAAAGGCACAAGTGATTATTGTATCACTTATGACACAAGTAGTGAATTTGGTTGCGGATATGTTGATTCCGATTTTGCAGGTGATTTGGATAAGAGAAGGTCAACTTTAGGATATGCCTTTACTCTTGCAGGTGGAGCTATTAGTTGGATGTCAAAGCTACAAAACATTATTGCTTTATCCACTACTGAAGCAGAATACATAGCTGCTTCACATGTGTGCAAAGAAGTGGTTTGGTTGAAAGTTTTGTTTGGTGAGTTTGGTAGGTTGCAAGACAACATTAAGTTATTTTGTGATATTCAAAGTGCAATTCACTTGGCTAAAAATAAAGCCTATCATAGTAAATCAAAGCATATACCTATAAAGTACCACTTTATAAGACAGGTTATCACTGAACTGGGAGTCTCTGTTGAAAAAGTGCATACAAAGGAAAACTGTGCAGACATGTTCATGAAACTAGTTTTATTAGAGAAGCTATGATGGTGTGTGGCTTCTCTTGACTTGCAGAAAAAATGAAAATAATAAACAGGAACGAGGTATCAGGCTAATTGTTGTCAAGGTCGAGATTGTTGAGATTTTGTATATATTAATTTGGCTAAAATCTCATGGATAATGCCAACAATAGGATTTGTTCCTAAACTGATTGCGTCAAATCCTGATGAGGAGATATTCTATCCTATTCTGTTGTGATAGAATTTATTATTCAGTTTATTCTCTACATCTATAAATTGTAAGCCTGTAGAGGCAAATGTGTGTGAGGTGTGAGGAAGAGGAAGTGCAGATGTACAAATCTGCTGTTGTAATCTCCTGTTGAGTAATAATATTGTCGATACCTCTGTTTGGTGGACATAGCCCAGATTGGTTGGGTGAACCACGTTAAATTATGTCTCTTTGTTTGCGCTGTGTTTGTCAATATTAGTTTATTTTCCACTATGTATACTCAACAGTTGATATAACAATACGGATTGTGAATGTTATTAGCGTAAGCGTATTAATATATTAATGTGCTAGATATAGTTTAAGGGTTTAAGGTTTATCTATATAAATATTTATAAAGATAAAAATAATAAGAATAAGAGTATTATTGTTATGAAGTAATAATTATTATTATAAATAATAATAAATATTTAATATTAAACGTTATTTATTATTATTTAATTTTAAATTATGTAATATAAATTAATTATTTAATAATAATAGTACTAATATTATTAGTCATATTATTTAAAAATATGATTTAGTAATATTATAAAATTAATGGATTATAATTAGAGATTATAAATTAATAAATAAAATTCACGAGATTATAAACTTAATGGAGGGGATTATAAACCCAAGAGAATAATATTAAACTCAAGGAATAAATATTATAAACCCAACATATATAAATTCAATATTATAAACAAAAAATATGTTAAATCTAATGGATTAATAAACCTAAAGATTTAATATTATTCTCTAGGGTTTAATATTATTCCCCGAGGTTTATCTACCATGGATTTATAATATTAATCGCTGGGGTTTAATATTATTCCCTAAGGTTTATTTACCCTGGGTTTATAATATTAGTCCCTCGGGCTTAATATTATTTCTTTGGGTTTTTAGTATTGATACCTTGGAGTTTTAGTATTATACACTAGGAATATGAATCCTTATATTAATAAACCATAGGGTTTTATGTTATAAACCCAAGGGAATAATAAACCCAACATATTAATACTAAAACTCCATGGTACTATGAACCCAATGAAATAATATTAAACCAAAGGAATTAATATTATAAACCCCAAAGTAAATATTATAAACCTTAAAATAAGAATGGTGGACCATGGTCAATTTTGATATTGAGACAATTAATGTCACAATGTGACATTATACCATGGTTGACCAAGATTGATTTTCATATCAAGACAATCTTTGTCACTGTGACGATGGAGCATGGATGACCATGGTTGATTTCCATATTGAGAGAATATTTTTCACAGTGCGATGTTGAACCATGGTTGAACATTATTTAACATGATTGATTTTACGAAACATGGTTGACCTTCGTTGACCATGATTGACCAGGTTTAATGATGATATAATAAACCCAAGGGAATAATAAAACCAAGAGATTAATACTAAAAACCTAAGCGATTATAAACCCAAGGAAATAATATGAAACTCAAGGGGATAATATTAAACCTTACATTAATAAACCTAAGGGAATAATAAACCCTAGGAATGTGAACCCATTAGATTAATAAAACCATGGGGTTGATATTATAGTCCCAAGGGAATAATAAACCGAAATGATTGATACTAAAACCCCAAGGGATTATGAATCCAAGGGAATAATATTAAACTCAAGGGATTAATATTACAAACTCAAGATATATAAACCATATGATAAATATTACAAACCCTAAAATAAAGAATGTTGACCATAGTTGAACATGGTTGATTTTCATATTAAGAAAATCCTTGTCAAAATGTGATGTTGGACAATGGTTGTCCACGGTTGACAGAGATTAATTTCATATTGACACATTATTTATCACAATGCTACATTCAACCCAACGAACAACATGAAATGTGAATATTATTAATTTTTACGAAGGTTAAAAAACATTTTTAATATTTCATGTTAAAGTCGAATATATTTGAACGTTTATAATGTAGAAAAAAATTCTTTTGATCACAATCGACCAGATCTTTAACCTTGGTTAAGAATGGTACAAATTATGTATATACACTAACAATTTTGAATGAAAATATTGAGGTAAGAAGATAAAATGTGAAGGTAAAAAGATAATTATATAATATGTAATTTTATTAGATTTTCATTAATTCTATAATGTAATATTTAAATTTTATTTTGAAATATATAAATTTAAGTATTATGTTTATCTATGCCATATATATATATATATATAATATGGTAAGAATTTTTTGAATAAATAATTGTGAAAGAGACTTATTCTAGATTAATATACTACCAGGGAGATGTTCAAGTATATTGAAAGACAAAAAGCTTCATATAAATATGCATATTCGGTTAGTTTATTTAAAATAGTTATAAAACATCAATAATATCACTCTCATTGTGTTGACATACCTTATTGTTGATATGACAACTTAAAAAAAATTGGAATGTAACAAAAACAATAAATAAAATATTTCAATGTTATTGTGAAGCAACATTCCTTATTAAATTCAATATTAGATTACTCAATTCAATATTCTTTTTACAAAACTCAATTATTTTTAATTATTTTTTCTCGACATGATATGGGAAATAAAGTTAAATCTGCGGTGTTAAAGCACTACTAAGGAATGATTAAAGGGAGTAGAAAATCTAGAGCCAAAATTTTATTTTGGTCAAGAAAGATACAAATAATTAGTTGTTTAATGTTTATTGAGATGAAATAATTCACAACAAATTCAAGATTATAGAGTTCTGCGTTATATTAAATATGAAATGATATTTTAAGGTCCAAGAAACTAAAAATACTTTATGAGACAACGATAAATACCACTCAGAGCAGACACGCCGAAATGAAGGCAACACCACGATAGGCCGCTCTGAGCCCACTTGACTTGAACAAAACATAACTAGAGTTAGATGAGAAAAAACATATAGCTAGTGTTTTCAATACTAATATGTTCAAACTGATTCAATACCCCTATAGTCATGTTACAGGCAGCAAGAGTGAATTATTTCCTTTTCCATTGTCTTTAATGCCACATTACCATTGCCAAGAAGAATCATTGACCATTTCCACTCTACTACCATGTTACATACACTTTTTTGCACCCCCTCTGATCTGAGTCCTTCATATTATTTATATATATAATTCTTCAAGTGGGATCTCTCATATGAATATGATGCCGTATAGAATTCCAAGGTTGCATAAATCTCTGCTGTTCTAATGGGGTGAAACTAATGGGGTGTATAAATCTCTGTCATTTTACTTGTTTTGGGAGATTTGGCTTGCTTGAAATAGACTAATTTTCTTAGGATGTGCCTATCAATTTATGCTATATTCATGGGCCATTATGAAGTGGATTAAGGATCATGATCTGGACCTCTCCATTATTAAAGATCTCTCCCATCACATTCATCCCCATCCAATCTCCTTATGTGTTGTATTCTTTGATGGGGTTGCATCGGGGGGTGTATGTGGTTGTGGTGCTTGGATAAAGATGGAAAACGAGGATCCTTTCCAGATGTATTGGAATGGGGGGATGGGCTTAAACAATAAGGCAAAACTCTTGGCTTTGTGGAGTGGTCTATGGATGTCTAAGGAATTGGATCTACAGTCTATCTTTATATATGGGGATTCAAAATTAATTATTGATGGTATCAGTGGGAAAGCCTATTTCCAGCGAAGAGGTTTATAGGGGTGGATTGAGCGTGTACATGGGCTACTATCCAAGCTTAATGCTCCATCTCTGACTCATGTTTACACGGAGAACAACTCTAGAGTGGACCAACTATCTAAAAGTGGACTAGAGGCGCCACTAGGGCACATATTTGTGTCTCTCATCAGGGGGAGGCAGAATATCCATCAACAGGAATTCCCAATACCATGAGGGATACTTCTCAGGTATAATGTTTTGCTTATTTTTCTGGAATGGTGTCATGAGTGGATCACTTTTAGCTTCTTGTTATATTTGGATGCTTCTACATTTTTCACATCCGTCGTGATCAAGCGAGCCTGTGAATGGTGGTATGGAATCTATGTATTGGCTCTTTTTGGTGAGAAGTTTCCATATATTACTTTTCTACCTCTGTATATATGTAGGTATCGACTGATGACATTAGAGTTGTACTTATTGGTCTTAATGGCGGTTTTGTTTTTTAATATGAGTATGGTTCATGATGAACTCGCGATATAAATACTTAGTCAGTACAACACAATGATTTACAATTTGAATGTATTGTATGGAAAAATTTATAGTCTGATAAAAGCTGTGAGGAAAACAATGGCAGGTAATAGATGGCTGCATAATATAAGCAGTCATTTTTTACTTTCTGAAAAAAAAAAAAGAAGAAGAAGAAGAAGAAGAAGAAGAAGAAGATTTGTAGCTTCCCATGCTACTTCGGGATAGTTCAATAGTCAAGATGGGTTGACCTTTAACTAAAATAAATACTTTCACCAAACCCAAGAGACTTGAGAGAAAATATTTGATAAAACCCCAAATAACCAATCTATGCTGAGCTTAGCTTCCTATTTACGAAATAGAGTTTTTATTTCTTATTTTTTTAAACTATTAATTTAAAATAAATTTATTATAAAATATTATGCAAACCACCAAACTATTAATATAATTGTGTTATGAATCTTATTATTAAATTAAAAAATAATACGTTGATTGTTTTATATAAGATAATACCTTTAAACTATTATGTATATGATGAAATTCCAAATTCAAATCTCCAATTAATCCATCTCGAAAAAACTTGGAAGCACACAAAACATCATCACCACTTGAATGGTTATCATTCAGATCACATTGAAAACAAAATTGATGCTGACATAGGATTCCTTAACCTACCAATCCTGCCGAGTCAGATTGGACTACTATTCAAATGTGCCTGTCTCATCAAGGTTTCCCCATCCTACTGTAGCATATTGACAGCAAATTTACAGGGCCGAGGATGACTAATTTCATGACATTCAAATTATGAAATCGACATCGTTGCATGGGGCTAAAATATTGACATCTACCTACAATTCTTCATAGAGTTATCTAGATCTAGCTTCAAATTAGTCAAACGCGTGGATGTGTCATTCAATATTTTCCCCATCAGGTTGTGGATGATTGTCAGTAAAAGTATGGTGTACGAATTTTAATTGAATTCTCTCTCGCACATTGGAGATCACTAGTATCTGTAGAAATTTGAATAATAGCTTAATTATTCACCAAGATTATCCTGATTGCACACTATTTAAGCTTCATGCATAATACATAACCTCTTCTACAATTGATCATCAATATGCGGAAATAGAAGCAGTCGCATGCGCACATTAAAACATAATCAAGCACACATATCAACACAATATGTAATGGGGAAAGTTTACAGATGAAAACCCCCAACTATCTGTATATTATAATGATAGACAACATGATCTGTATACATAGCACAATACTCCTCACAAGTACTCAGTACTATCTCCAAAAAGTTACACACAAACTAACTGAGATTTGAACAAGTCATGGGTTCAAATCTCCTCCACAAGTCTGCCTGCCTCTACTGCGCAATCCAAGTTGATTAATGATGAGATCCAAGTTCGAATCTCCTTGGCTCCAACTGCGCAATCCTCATTGGCAATCTCTATCAATGTGTGTGCAAATCTCATGCACAGTTGTAGTCACAACTGATAGTCACACTCACCGTTTCACCCACCTCTAACACTGGTCTCCACTGAAATTTCCATGCATTGCAGTTAACTGATGTGTTCTTTAGTTGATTTATGAGTTAATAATTAGTGAATTAATTAATAATTAATTCACACCACTCATCGCTAGTGTATTTTTCAGTTAGACTAAATACAACTAGTTCAACTAAGTTAAACCGAACACAACTCCACCAAACTCTCCCACATGAGTTCTAACTGAATTCAACCATGCAATAGCTCAACTAACCCCTAGGAATAGCATAATTTCTTCTGTCAGCTGCATGTGCCACATCCAAGCATCAAACTGAAGTGCTCCAAGATGATAAGATAATGTTTATAGTCTAAATATTATTAAGGGTTAATAATATTTCACTGTTCTATTTTTAGCCCGGCAGTCTAAAAATAGAAACCGCCCAATGTCTAAAAATATAGGTCCATCTATTTTTACCAACTTGACCAATCATCCATAAATAGCATCCTGCAACTCATAGACCATGATCCATATGTCTAAAAATAGACTTCGCGCCAAAAATATCCTGCTGGCCCACTTAGTGAAGGCGACTTCATTTCACTAAGCTCCATCATCTTGTTGCATTTTCAACAGTATCGTTGTGGCACGAGGCGGCTGGCTGAATGCCATGAATAAGTGAATTCATTAGAAATTTGAGTCTAAATTCATATTCGAAATTGACATGACCAAATTTACAACGTAATCTCTGGTGTCTGATTATCTGATCTCTTCTACCGTTCGTTTCATAAGTTTTAACGTGTAGAAATGCTTCTGAGAGGTATCAATAGGTGAATAACATGTGGCACGTTCTTGGGTAATGATTATTTGGTTATATTTAAAGATCATGTTAAACAGCGTAACTATAGGTCTTGATTTCAAGTGCAATTATAAGGTCACATTTCCTTTAGAACCAGGAGGTCTACACCCACAACAAGAAAAGCTCTCTTTTAGCACCATAAGTTAGCACCACTTACTTTATGTGGTGTTAATGTGGTGTAAATGTTTATGTATCATATTAAAAATGGAGTATATCACCATAAGTTAGCACCACTTAAGTTATGTGGTGTTAATACGGTGTAAATGTTTATGTATTATATTAAAAATGAAGTATATCACCATAAGTTAGCACCACTTAGGTTATGTGGTGTTAATGTGGTGTAAATATTTATGCATTATATTAAAAATGAATTATATCGCCATAAGTTAGCACCACTTACGTTATGTGGTGTTAATGTGGTGTAAATGTTTATGTATCATATTAAAAATGAAGTATATAAACACCATATCTGATGGACAAGTTAGCACCATTCTTACTATGTGGTGTTAAAGTGAAATATTTTTCTATTGATTTTATTGGAAGTGGAGTATATCACCATATATTTAAAGAAGTGGTGTATGCTATATTTTCAATCTCTATAAAGTAGGGTAGTTAACTTTGTGTTTGCCATGTTGGCATGTACAAGTGGATTTATTAATGTGAATTGTCACCATAACTATAAAAAAATTACAAATATTTATATTATGAATATACAAATTAGAACTAAACGCACAAATATTTATTTTATAATATATTTTTTTTTTCATGTTTAGTGTAAAACTAAAATTCAAAGTAATTGTTTTCTAAATATTCTATTTGAATTATTTACTTTTTATATTATTCTCATGAGAAAATAAATACACAAAACCATATTAAATAATTATTTATTTTATGAATAAGCCAATTAAGATAAATATTTTTATATTACTGTAATTTCAAAATAAAATAAGGGTGAATTCGATGGAGTTGGGTTACTCTTTCTTGGAAGAACCTCTGTTCCAAAGGTTGAAAATGTATCTTTGAGAGGGTATTTTTTAAGCCCTCCATCAAAGCTTTTAAAAGGTCCATCTAGGACTAAATAAAACCTTGAATTAAACTAAATAGCTCCATCTTCAATATGAACTTGATCTTTTTGAACTCTTTTTGAACTCTTTTCTTCAGCTGGAACTTGATCTTATCGAACTAGCTCTTGTAGTCTAGGAAGTCTTGGGCTAATTTCACCAGGCTCATAGAGATCTGCTCCAAGGCTTTTCCAAGGATGCTCTTCATAGACCAATAAAGATACAATGTCTGCTTGAATTATGTTAATCTGCCCCTTGTTTGTCCAAAATCTGGTATTAAACCTCTCCATTCCTTAGTATCCATCTTTGTCTCTACATGTCTATTTATGTCAGCTTCCCATTTTTCAATGAGCTTTTGAATTTCCTCTGATGTGTTCTCGTGGTATGCTTTCACTGCCTCTTGGATCAAATCGATTGCAGGCATCCTTCCTCTCGGCTTGCTCAGGCATGAGTTGGGTTGGGCTTCTACCGCCTTCCCTTTATCTTTCCAGCCACGGCCTGAAGTGGCAGGGCTCTTGGAATGGTCGCGACCTGCAGGACTCTTGGAGAATGCCATCCCACAGTCTTTGACTAGGTTTCTGGGTAGGTAACCTATCAACACAATCAAACAAAGGCATAATTCCATATAATGAAAATGATTAAAGGTGCATGCATCCCAGTTATTAGAAGAAAGGTGACCCGAGGGCCTCTTCCCAAGACTTCTTCCATACTTGTCCCTCTGCAGACCCATCGCCCTCATACCCTGCTTAATTTCTGCCACCCCTTGTCCTTGACAATTTCATGCACCCCATAAATTATCCCCATAACCCAAAGATCTCATTCCTTTGTTCAATATCCTGACCTCCCTTCTGGTGTCCTCTCTCTCGTCATACCTCCCACCCTCGAAATTGACAAAGGAGATGTCGCTGCCCATTGCTCAGGCCTAGGTGGAATTCCCTCTCCCATTCCTCATGCGCACTGAGCCCAAGTATCTCAAGGTGGTATAAACCAGAAAATCCTTTGAACTAAACACAACCCATGACTGCTCCTTAACTCTATACCTTGGCAAGATTGCTCGACCCCTCACCATTCCATCTTGTTGGCATCCTTTTCCTGACAGACTCACACTCAGGTGGAAGTTGAGGCCATGCCCAATTCCTACTATGACACAGAGGCAGAGACCCAAAAAAACCCCAACCTTCCCCCAACGAGATTCATAATGGTTTTGCTCTCCCCTACCCAATAGAAGACTATACCAGTCCAACTTAACCATCTTATGCTCCCATAGAGACTGGCCCAAAACATAAAACATAAAAATTGCATGAACAAGGGAGAGGAAACCAAGCAGATACCTGAGTTTCATCGTGGTGGAAGTGCAATGGAGGTTTGTTATCCCGCTGTCATTCCTGCACCAAAGTCTTTCGTCATAACAAAACCCCCACACCTTCCTCCACCCTGTTTTAAGCTCCATGTACGGGCCTCTATCCCAGTACCTCACCTCGTGTTGTATGTGATAGTACAGCCTGTCGCCCTTGCCACTCATGTGGAAGGTCGTTGGATTCAAACCTAGGGACACTACCATTAACATTGATGGGAGGGCCAATATTCTTCGTTACACCCTGATCGGGGAGCTGAGTCCAAGAACTGTGGGTGAGCTCTGCCCTCCGACCTGTCTTTCTCTTTGATGCTCTGCAGCTTGATCCATCATTCTTCCCCAAGATTAGGAGGCATGCTTAATTCAATAGGTTCATTCAGGGGAGCACAACCACAATTTTCCAGGAGGTCAGCTGCTCTATTTCCTTCCCTCTTTACATGGGTGATAATGATATAATAAAATTTCTTGTTTGTATCCTCCAATCCCTACACATGTGAAAAATTATGCCATCTTTGGCTTATTTTTCCCCACTTCATTACTTGATTAAGTTTTTCGAGAGTGTTTGTAACCAACTGAGAGTCTCCTTCGATTACTAGCTTTCTGTATCCTAGCCTGACGGCCAAGAGGAGACCTTGGTTCACTCCTATGAATTATGCTTCATTGTTTCTGGCAAAGCCACAGGAGTCATCATATATGAACCTTGTTATGCCATGTTGATCTCAAAAAATCCCTCCAACCCCTACTTTCTCCGGATTGCCTTTCGAGGTCCAATCAAAGCTGAGTTTGATGAATCCTTCTAAAGGAGGTTTGAAGATCCTGATGGTGTCCCCTATGTCGAGGATAGTTTTCCAAGAAGATGGGGAGACCATGCTAGGTGCTAGGTGGAGGCCCTGGAGAATTATTTCTTCCCGAAGAGCCATTTCCCAATCATCTGGCATACATTTCTCCGAGAGGATGCGCTGGTAGAAAATGATGAAATTAGTGACTAGGTGACCAAAAAAGTTCGTCACCACAATTATTTCAAGTGAGTTACTACTAAATTTGATCAATTTTAAGTGACCGAACTAAAAATGACTAATTTAGTGTAGGGTTAAAATATACGACTAGATAATTTTATTATATCGGCTAGCGCGCGCTTTGACAAGTCGAGAGCGAGATGACCTACCTGCGACATCCAAGCCGCCATGGCATCAAGAGGGGGACCCGAGGCTCCCCTTCCTCCTCCTCTAGAAGTCCTTGCATTCAAGAAACTGATAGGAGCCAACAACAAGCACCCTATCAATTTTTTTAGACTCAACATTATTGATTGGGGAGATTTATATACATAGCTTTGTACAACATTTATATTATATTTAATTTTTTCTTACTTAGCAAGTAACAAAGGATATGCTTTCCACATTTGGTCAGTCATTTCCCACGTGGCTTCCTTGGACCCAAAGTGCCTCCACAACACTTCGACTTGTTTTGTTTCTTTATTATGGACCATGATCTACCTCTGATTTAGGATGCATAAATTTATTGGTTAGAAATCCCCCTCTAGTTTTAGCTATAACATATACCAACCAATCATGTGTTTCACATCTTGCACATATCTTTAAGCAATAAAACATGGAAAACATCATCCACTCTTATTGATGGAGACAAGGCTAGCCTATAGGCCACTAGGCCTATTATTTTGAGTACATAAAAGGGCCCACAAAATCGTGGCACTGTAGTGTACCTATGGGGGGATAATATAGGGTACAGAGGGAGGTACCCAAGGGAATAATATGATGTATTAATATAAGAATGATAAATAAATGGGCCATAGTTAATAAATAAAGTGGTTAACCCACATTATGTAAGGGACCACATGTAGAGAGGGAATAAACTGATAAGCTCCTGCAGCAATAAGATTTGAATTATTCAAGCGAACGCATGTATCATTCAAGGATTTCCCCGTCGGGGGTTGTGGATGATTTCCAGTAAAAGCATGGTGTAACAATGTTAATTGACATCTCTCCCACATTGGAGACGACTACTGGATCACATGTAAGCTCACGTGGTTCTTTCGTGTCTCTATCGGACACATCTTAGTATTTTTTTCATCTCGGGGCTTCCACATCCGTCACTAAGAGTACCATGTTTGTGATGAATCTCTTTTTTTGGCTTGTATATGGACTTTGCACCCAAGATACTTTATGATTGTTTTCCCTGTTCTCCTTGTTGCTCATCTAAACAGGGAAATGATAATGTGGATAGGACAACCAGTGGTTGCTCAAATGATTTTTGACATAGTCATGATGACCCATCCTTTGAATAGGTACTGTTTATCACTAATATATAAACAGCGTTTTTTCTTTTTCAAAAAAAGAAAAAGTAAATCCATCAGAAATGGGTGTCTAAATTCATCGGGAATGGCCAAGTTTTAAACGCAACCTCTGGTGTCTGATTATCTGACCTATTCTACATTCCGTTTCAAAAAAATTTACGTGTAGAAATTGGTCTCGTAGCCGCGGAGAGGTATCAACCGGTGAATTACATGTGGCACGTTCTTGGCGAATGATTATTTGGTTTGATTTGAAGATTATGTTAACCGGCAACTATAACGTTACATCCCTTTTAGAACCAGAACTTCTACACGCTTATTCATCTGGTCAATTTTAAATCATTGAATGCTTGTTTTTTCTTACTCCAAAAACTGAGCATATTTAATTACCGGATTATCATCAAACCTAATATATCTTATGATACTTAACTAAAACAAATAGTCACATAACTCATCTGTTCGTTTGGTCGACAGTTATCTCCATTCCATTTCAATTCTTCTTTTTGTTTTTTATATCAAGTTTATTCGTTCAATTATTAGTTTACTTGTTCAATTATTAATAGCGATTTATTTGTTAGTAAATATTTATTATTCATTATATGTTTTTAAAGAGTCTGAAAAATTTGAGAGAAATATTTATTTGTGTTATTTAAACTGTTTTTTAGTTATATATAAATTTAACCGCATAAAGAATTTTTTTTAGACACTTCAAACTTGTAATTTCAATAAATTACTGTTAAAAATTTTAATTTGAAAAATCAATAAAAAAATTCCAAAAAATCTCACCAAACACAAGTCAGTTAACTAATATGTAATAAAGTTAATTTTGATTTTGCTCTATGTCCGAATTGACATGAGCTTAGATTCGACTTCGCTGCAGCCTCCATATCAATGCTATATGGAAATGTACAATGAACATAAAATTTGATTTTAAAACTTTAGAAGCGTACCATGGAACATACTAGTACACATGTCGTTGAAAAATACATATATGAGAATATTGTTGCGTTCCGACATGGGATTGATAGGGACTCAAGACCCGTAATCCCAGTGCTGAGTAACAACATTATTAGCGCAAGCATATTATTAATATATTAATGTCGTTGATATAACAATACGGAATGTGAATGTTATTAGCCTAAGCATATTATATTAATGTGTTGGATATAGTTTAAGGGTTTAAGGTTTATTTATATAAATATATAAAGATAAAAATAATAAGAATAAGAATATTATTGTTATCCAGTAATAATTATTGTTATAGATAATAATAAATATTTAATATTGTTTGTTATTATTTAATTTTAAATTATGTAATATAAATTAATTATTTAATAATAATAGTATTAATATTATTAGTTATATTATTTAATAATATGATTTAGTAATATTATAAAATTAATGTATTATAATTAGATATTATAAATTAATAAATATAAATTCACTAGATTATAAATTTAATGGAAGAGATTATAAATTCAAGAGAATAATATTAAATTCAAAGAATAAATATTATAAACCCAACATATATAAATTCAATATTATAAACAAAAATATGTTAAACCTAATGGATTAATAAACTTAAAGATTTAATATTATTTCCCGAGGTTTATATACCATGGGTTTATAATATTAATAGCTAGGGTTTAATATTATTTACTAAGGTTTATTTATTTTGGGTTTATAATATTAATCCCTTGGCTTCTTATTATTTCCTTGGGTTTTTAGTATTAATCCCTTAGAGTTTTAGTATTATACACTAGGAATATGAACCCTTATATTAATAAACCATAGGGTTTGATGTTATAAACCCAACAGATTAATACTGAAACTCCATGGTACTATGAACCCAATGAAATAATATTAAACCAAAAGAATTAATATTATAAACCCCAAAGTAAATATTATAAACTCAAGGGATTAATATTATAAACTCAAGGTATATAAACCATAAGATAAATATTACAAACCCTAAAATAAACAATGTTGGCCATAGTTGAACATGGTTGACTTTCATATTGAGATAATCCTTGTCAAAATGTGACGTTGGATAATGGTTATCCATGGTTGACAGAGATTAATTTCATATTGACACATTATTTATCACAATGCTACATTGAACCTGACGAACAACATGAAATGTGAATATTATTAATTTTTATGAAGGTGAATTTTTTTTTTTAATATTTCATGTTAAAGTCGAATATATTTGAACGTTTATAATGTAGAAAAAAATGCTTTTGATCACAGTCGACCATATCTATAACCTTGGTTAAGAATGGTACAAATTATGTATATACACTAACAATTTTTAATGTAAATGTTGAGGTAAGAAGATAAAAATGTGAAGGTAAAAAGATAATTATATAATGTGTAATTTTACTAGATTTTCATTATCTATAATGTAATATTTAAATTTTATTTTAAAATATATAATTTTAAGTATTATGGTTATCTATGCCTATATATATATATATATATATATATATATATATATATATATATATATAGTATGATAAGAATTTTTTGAATAAATAATTGTGAAAGAGACTTATTCTGGATTAATCTACTATGAGGGAGATGGTCAAGTATATTGAAAGACAAAAAGCTTCGTATAAATATACATATTCGGTTAGTTTATTTAAAAAAATTATAAAACATCAATAATCTCACTCTCATTGTGTTGACATACCTTATTGTTGATATGAAAACTTTAAAAACGATGAAATGTACTAAAAATAATAAATAAAATATTTCAATGTTATTGTGAAGCAACATTCCTTATTAAATTCAATATTAGATTACTCAATTCAATATTCTTTTTATAAAACTCAATTATTTTTAATTATTTTTTCTCGACATTATATGGGAAATAAAGATAAATCTATGGTGTTAAAGCACTACTAAGGAATGATTAAAGGGAGTAGAAAATTTAGAGCCAAGAGATTATTTTGGTCAAGAAAGATACAAATAATTAGTTCTTTAATGTTTATTGAGATGAAATAATTCAAAACAAATTCAAGATCATAGAGTTATGCGTTCTATTAAATATGAAATGATATTTTGTGGTCCAAGAAACTAAAAATAGTTTATGAGATAGAGACAAAGACCACTCAGAGCAGACACGGCGAAATGAAAACAACACCAAGATAGGCCGCTTTGAGCCCACTTGACCAACACACCCAAACAATTGAGAAGGAAGTGAAAAAAACATAACTAGAGTTAGATGAGAAAAACCATATACCTAGTGTTTTCAATACTAATATGTTCAAACCGATTCAATACCCCTATAGCCATGTTACAGGCAGCGAGAGCGAATTATTGCCTTTTCCATTGTCTCTAATGCCACATTACCATTTCCAAGAAGGATCATTGACCATTTCCACTCTACTACCATGTTACATACACTTCTTTGCACCCCCTCTAATCTGAGTCCTTCATATTATTTATATATATAATTCCTCAAGTGGGCTCTCTCATATGAATATGATGTCATATGGAATTCCAAGGTTGCATAAATATCTACTATTCTAATGGGGTGAAACTAATGGGGTGTATAAATCTCAGTCATTTTACGTGTTTTGGGAGATCTGGCTTGCTCAAAATAGACTAATTTTTTAGGACGTGCCTATCAATTTATGCTATATTCATGGGTCATTATGAAGCAGATTAAGGGTCATGATCTGGACCTCCCCATTATTAAATATTTCTCCCACCACATTCATCCCCATCCAATCTCCTTACATGTTCTATTCTTTGACGAGGTTGCATCAGGGAGGGGGGGGTGTATGCGGTTGTGGTGCTTGGATAAAGATGGACAACAAGGACCGTGTCCAGATGTATTGGAATGGGGTGATGGGCTCAAACAATAAGGCAGAACTCTTGGCTTTCTGGAGTGGTCTATGGATGTCTCATGAATTGGGTCTACAGTCTATATTTATCTATGGGGATTCAAAATTAATTAGTAATGGTATGAGTGGGAGGGCTTGTTTCCAGCGAAGAGGTTTACAGGGGTGGATTGATCGGGTACATGGGCTACTAGCCAAGCTTAATGCTCCATCTCTGACTCATGTTTACAGGGAGAACAACTCTAGAGCGGACCAGCTATTCAAAAGTGAACTGGAGGCGCCATTAGGGCACATATTTGTGTCTCTCATTAGGGGGAGGCAGAATATCCATCAACAGGAATTCCCAATACCATGAGGGATACTTCTCAGGTATAATATTTTGTTTATTGTTTTGGAATGGTGGCGTGAGTGCATCACTTTAAGCTTCCTGTTATATCTAGAAACTTCTGCATTTTTCACATCTCTTGTGATCAAGCGAGCTTGTGAATGGTGGTATGGAATCTATGTATTGGTTCTTTCTGGCGAGTAGTTTCCATATACTACTTTTCTACCTCTGTATATATGTAGGTATCGACTGATGACATTAGAGTTGTACTTATTTGTCTTAATGGCAGTTTTTTTTTATATGAGTATGGTTCATGATGAACTGACGATATAACTACTTAGTCAGTACAACACAATGGTTTACAATTTGAATGTATTGTATGGAATATTTTATAGTCTGATAAAATTTGTGAGGAAAACAATGGCATGTAATAGATGGTTGTATAATATAAGCAGTTTTTTTTCTTTTCAGAAAAAAAAAGAATCAGATTTGTAACTTCCCATGCTACTTCGGGATAGTTCAGTAGTCGATATGGGTTGACCTTTAACTGAAATAAATCATTTCACCAAACCTGAGAGTCTTCAGAGAAAAAAATTGATAACACCCCCAAATAACCAATCTATGCTGAGCTTAGCTCCCTATTAATGAAATAGAGTTTTTATTTTTTATTTTTTTAAACTATTAATTTAAAATAATTTTTTTATAAAATATTATGCAAACCAACAAATTATTGATATAATTGTGTTATGCATCTTATTATTAAATTAAAAAAATATAACATTGATTGTGTTGTATAAGATAGTACCTTTAAACTATTATGTATACGATGAAATTTCAAATTTGAATCTCCAATTAATCAATCTTGAAAAAATATGGAAGCACACAAAACATTATCACCACTTGAATAGCTATCATTCAGATCACATTGCAAACAAGATTGATACTGACATATAACTCATTAACCTACCAATCCTCCCGAGTTAGACTGGACTACTATTCAAATGTGCCTATCTCATCAAGGTTTCCCCGTTCTATTGTACGATATTGATAGCAAATTTAGAGTGCGAAGGATGACTGATTTAATGACATTCAAATTATGAAATCGACATCGTTGCATGGGGCTAAAATATTGACATCTACCTACAATTATTCACCTAACAGTTCTCTATATCTAGCTTGAAATTATTCAAATGCGCGCATGTGTCATTCAATGTTTTCCCTGTCAAGTTGTGGATGATTTCCAGTAAAAGTTTGGTGTAGGAATTTTAATGGAGAAAAGCTATAATGCAACTTTTTGGGAGATTCTGATCACCCAAAAAGTGCATTATTCTGGCATCGGGCATAGTGGGCCCCAGGAGCCGTTACCCTGCTGCCTACCACGACGTCTACATCTGTTAGACCTCCGCTATCGCGTCTCTATTCCCGTCTCCGTTAGGCTGGCTGCATGCGTTCATTAATGGCACTCCCAACCACGACACCCTTCCCAGCTCTCAGTGCCCGCCAATTTGACTTTAAAATTTTTCAACGATTTTCTGTGATCAATGCCAGAGCATGAGCATTCTCTGTTCTCTGATTAACGATTGCTGCCAGCCTAAAACCCTGTCCAGGTATGTGATCTATCTACACCATTCGTGCTTTGTATCTAAGCTTTAATGATTTGAGAAATGGCTACTCGAGAAAAAAAAAACACTAGCATAGACAACATTCTGAAGCTGAGCGTAGTCTCTATGAAGCTATATAATGATAGAACAAACACATAGCTCTTTCACTGTTTTAGAAGAGCCTTTCCTGCCACAACATTTATCATCTATCGGCCATGTTGTGTAAACAACTGACTCGTAACAACAGATTCCTTCAATTTTAGACGTAATTACAGTATCTATAGGGTAGCCTAAAGATAGGATTTATGTTATCCGCCAACCCTCTAGTAATCTATTTTTCTCCCATTTCCTTCCATAATTAAAGTGCGCATGCATTTTATAAAGTTACCCCCTTGATTAGGAACACAATTGTAATAAGGTGGATCGGTAGAGCTTCATTTTCTTGATGGACAGGGACTCCTGCTCATCAAATACTAATTTTATAATAGATTCAATGTGTAATAATTTTACTGTTTGAACAGGACTTCAAATATATGTTGATTTATAACGTCTCCTAAACCTCACCAATTCATTTTTCCCTTGTATTCTTTTCAGAAATGAAAATATGAAACTAAAGATAGGCTAGCAAAAAAGGTTTGACAGTTGATTTCGAGTTGGCTGCTATTCCAGTAAAAAATATCAATAAGAATTGTGAGATAGGTTCTTATAGTACCCATGGCTGACCCCGCAAGCAAGATGGGCATTTCTCCTTTTTCACTACTTTAAAGTTCATATGTCAGGCTTTAGCTCAATTTAACGTTTTAGTCCTTTTGGTCTTCATACTTCAGTTCAATTTTCATTTTAGAAATCATGCAAATGGCCTATTTTTTCAAGAAAACTCTTTGGTCATTTTGACGGTTGGCGGATAGCCTATTTCATTCCATAATTTAATGGTATAATTCCTATTATATGATTTAATGATTGTTAATTGGATTTATCTTAGGTGGTTGGGAGGAATGATTGTTATCCTCCCTACCTAGGTTCAATCCCAGCAAGTGACATGTTGAGCTCATATTGATTATATTGTTGTAATGGCTTCAAGCCTTATTGTTGAATGGAATTGAGCCCCAAAGAATATCTTACACTTTCCTATATGCTAGAGGGTAGGTTACTTGATTACATGAGAAAAAAATGGCTTAATGACAATCCTTAAAATCTATAAATCAACAGTTTATCCATCAATTCATCTCATCAAATATGATAATATAAAATTTACCACTTTAAAATTCTCTCAAACACACAAGTCTGAAACATAATCAAAATTTGAAATCACTTGCAATCCATCAAATAACACTAAGTACAACAATTCAACTACTGTATTAATAAATCATGACACAAGCATAAACTCAAATTAGAAAATGTGGCCAATCTCAGGTCTAATCTATTAGCATCGAGAACACCTAGCATAAGCCTCAAAGAACTAAAGCCTACAATACTAGTCAGTCCCAGTCTAACTGTCCCATGTGGAAGTTTAGATGCTGGACTCCAAACCCTCCTTAAACAGATTTATTTAAGTTGCACTCCTCAAAGACTTAAACAGATTGCTGGTATTACAACATAAGTAACCTCTCTTTAAATTTTGAACACATAGCTTCTCAGTCACTGTCACACTCCTTAAACAGATTACTGGAGCCTGGTATTATAGCTAATACTATAAGAAAATGCTCAAATAGATTGTTGTTCAGTCACACTCTAGCTGTCTGCTCGAAATCCAAATTTCTCAAGAATCCGAGAAGAATAGATGGGGCTTTGACCATAATTTTAGCCTTTACACTGATATCTAATATCACAATGTTATAAGCAGACATGCATCACAACAAGGAAACATGCATTACCCCACCACAACAACATCATAGGATAAGGAGACAATAAGAAAGTGCTAACTTTGTCCAATCATCAAGTATGTCGGGACCTTTAAATTACCTTAGGACTTTCTCCTATTATTGATATGGAAATTCATGACACCTCTATTCCTAACCTTTTCTTTCTATCATTGCACTTGCACTTAGAAATTGATGGCAATATTATAGGGCTTTTTTGTATTTTTTCTCTCTATCAATTGTGCCAAGAGAACTGAGGTGCATTCTACAGCTTAGGTAGGAGTGATCTTTCAACTCTCAGTGTGTGCCTCTGTAACATTGTTGTGCTTGGAATGTAGAGGGTGTATTGAATATATTGACACTTAAGATTGGTATGATAATGCACCTCAAGATTGGGAAGCTCAAAGATGCATACCTCTAGTTTACACAAATGTCCAAGGCATCTAATATTGAAACTCAAAATGTGCATCCTCAAGCTTCCAATCTCAGGGTACATATCATACCGAGGTTTAGGTGAACCTAGGCTAGTATAAATGCATTTTCTCTCAAGTGTATGAGTGATGTATGAGTTATAAAAACTTGGGAACATGCACAACTCCCCTATCTACCAGGCTATAGAATTAATCTCCAAAATTTTCTGCTAGTTCTGAGTTTCAGATTCTCCTTTTTCATCTACTGTGTATTTTTAAAAGTATAGCGTATTTCTGATCTTTAGGGTAAGTTTAGTAACTGCAATGACAAAAACTCAAGTTGTTTTTAGGCAAACTGAAGGAATTTTAGAGATTTATAACTTGTACGATATCTCTTTAAGTTGAAAATACTAATTCAAGAAGTTCCCTTGATGCAAGGAACATATTTGATACCAATAGATATGATAATGTAAAAAAAATGGTACTTAAATAGATACCCTATACCCCTCAAATTTGAGGGACCAAATTAGATTGTCCTTCACTACTAAATACTCTTTTGAATATGACTCTTCAATAGCAAGGGTTCGTGCTTCCTTTCAAGAAACTAACTTATAAATTCAAAATTTCTATTAATTTTTTAAAGGATAAATTAGCACGATTCCCCACCTTTCCGTGGAATATCTGGATAGAGGATAGTGTCTGCTGAAATTTAGGAATTGAAAAGTTTACTTACAATTCAAAAATATTACCTCTATCCTAGAGGATTCCTACATCTTGACCCTGTGAATTTTCAACATTAGGGATGTTATTAAATATAATAAAAAACAATAGTGGAAGGGGACAATATTTCAAACCTTAACAACCTGAACTTCTAGGCAATCCAAGGAGAAAAGATACCAAAGTGTTGTGATAAGTTTTAGGATTAAAGTACAATTTTATCACACATCAACCAGATCTGAGAAAGTTACCATAAAAAATGTGTCATCCCAGTAAAAATTGTAGCTTCAAGTTTGTGATTAACGAAAAGAAGCCAACTTTGATGGCAAACATTATCCTATACTTTCCCATTCATGTCGGGACATTAATTATATAAGTGTTCAAGGAAGCACTTTCTTCTGTAAGACAATAACATTTAAAAAAAAAAAAAATCCCCTATTATTGGATGCTAGTGTTGTAGTAACATTTCTATTTACCTTAACATAAAGAGTCATTACATTGTCAAAACAAAGCTTCCCAAGCTCTGTTATTTAACCTTTATTTATAAATGCAACTATTAATTCTCTTTTATAACTTTAGTTTTTAGATTCATCTTCCTAATATTTTTCTACATTTTTTGCAGACATTGACAGAACATGGAAAAGAAATGGAAGACTATAATGGGCCTTGAGGTGCAAGACCCAAAAGAGAAAATCATATTTTCTAGTAAAGATTTATTTTGGTCTAAAGTATACAAGACGAACATGAATATTGACTGGGTTGCAAAAATTCCTAGAAAACGAATTACTGATTTTATTCAAGGAGAGGAATCAAATCTAGATGCTCCATGCACCTTCCAGCGTCAAAAAAGAAAACCTCCAAGCTGAAGGCCTAGTGTTGCCTTACAATGGGAACTGTAAGTATTTTAGAAAAGCCTTGTTTATATCTTGATATTAATAGTGTTTTATCATTTTTCATATGTGTTGAAATTCAAAATTTATTTTGTAGTTATACTTTCTCATATGGTCCAGAGAACAAGAGAGCAGAATGGAAAGCCAAACCAAGACGTACTATTGTCAAAAAGAGGGGCTATCAATGCCATTTTACTATAAAGGTCATGGTTCAAGATCCTGATGCTGCAATAATAACATACAACATGTATGATCATGAATATGGGAAAGGATGGCCTTGTCATGGAAAACACGACACTTTAGGTGATGATGGGCCTCATAGGAAGCCAAGACTTTCAAGGGACATGATTTCTTATATAGAAATTTGCGTTTTTCTTCAAGTGCCAATTGATTCTATTTGTAAAATGCATATTAAGAAATATATTGACATAGATGCCACAGCTCGGGATAGGGGTTTTTTCTTACGCAGAAAAGATACTGTAAACATCTATAATCGTCTGGCAAAAGAAAATTACCAACTGCATTACAAAGATGAAATGAGTGTGAATCTCTGGTATGAAAAACACCATAATGATTTCTTCTTCTACCAGAAGCCCAATGGTGGAGAGATCCCTTTTATAGCCAGAATAAAAACTAAATGGATGTTGGAAACTTTGGTTAAGTTATCCTACAATAGCTTGATATCCATGGACTCAACATTCAGTACAAATAAATATAGGGTGAGTATTTTTGCAATGATTGTTTCAATAAAATCATTTTGGTTATAATGATTCAATATGATTAATGACTTTAAAATAACTTCATTTTTTTTAATTTGACAGTATCAATTGTACACGCTCCCAGTATTTGATTAGCAAAAAAGTGGGGTTCTAGTTGCATGGGTGGTGATGTCACATAATACATCACAAGATATAGCAGCATGGCTAGAGCACCTCATGCATAGATGTTTTCAGCTTTGTTCTGACTGGAAGGTCAATGCCTTTATGGTTGATGATGCATTGGCTGAAATCGTTGCTTTGAGGTAACATAAATATTCTTATTTTACATTGCAAGTTACATTCATTGTAAATATTTCTCACTTAAAATAAATTAAATACGGTAGGCGAATCACCAGATGTGAAGTGATCTTGTGTATTTTGCATGTAAGGAGGGCTTGGCTAAAGAATGTTAATCGATTGGCCAGTAGTTCAGAAAAAGTAAAAGAGATGTTCAATGAACTTGGTTATATCATGAAAATTTGTTCTAATGATGAAGTGGATAATGTAATTAATGGTTTTTTCACCAAGTTTGCAACTGAGGGGAAATTTTTGGACTATTTCCACAAGAATTGGGTTGCTGGTGACAAGATCCGTAAGTTTGCATGCTATTTTTTTTGTTCTTATTCTTTTTGTTTCTGTTATAGCATCATTTTTCACCCTCATGTGATTCATGATTGTCTCTTTGGCATTGGGCACCCATTCCCACAGACTTGAATAAAAAGTTCATAAAAAACAGTGTTTAAAATCCCATATGCGGGTATGCCCAGAATTTTCCGCGTGTATACGCGAGTCCATAGATAATTTTCCGCGTATGCCATTAAAATCATTAAAAAACATATAAAAATCCCTATTTTCGAGGCTGGGTTGATGGTTATTCCATTAATTCAACCACCCCAGCCCATGACCAACTGTTTCCAACTGATTGAAACTACGTTGAGGGAGTATAAAACCCCTTCATGTGCATGGCCTAAGAGGGGAGAAAAAATTATAGACATTATACTCTGTTGGAGCCCGATTCAAGTCTGATTTCTCGTGCCTTCTGCACTTCCTATATTTTTACAGGAAACCCTTGTTTCTTGGAGATTTTCATCAACTTATATCTCATCTCGTGTGCACAAGTCTTGAAAGAATCCTAGCGGGGCAAGGGCGGGATGGATTCGGACGACGGTCTGTTCGAAGATTGTGGAAGGATTCAGGTGATCTCTCCACCTTTCTATTATTGTACATGACGTTCGTAATGAAGAAGAACCATCTTGTTCCTGAATTCACGTGTTAATATCTTCTTGCATATGTGAAAAGATTGTTAATTAAGCATTTATTATTGTTTATATGATGTTTCACATGGATTACACTGACATTTATGAAAGATATATGTTGTACAACTAGATTTCCGTGCATGTTCCTTCTTGATTTCCGGATTGAAGAGGAAGAAGAGTTGCTGGGGGTTTGGACCCCACAGGATCTACATCAAACGTGGGATCTACGGGTGAGTTTGACAATTGATAATATCTAGTTTTTAGTGTACAAGTGTGGTTGTGTGAGTCCTTCTTGAATAGCATGCCCTGATCTGTGGAGGTTTTTGACCCAATGACCTCTAGGGAGTTATTTCCCAAATCAGAACTGGCGACTCCGCTGGCGATCACATTCTTGTGATTCCCTTGTTGGGTGGTTTCAGTTGTTTTAAAGGTTTCTGACAGTTTTAATCATTATTTCCAGTCCAGTTAGTTTTTTTTATCACTCAGACTAAAGACCTGGTTCTTTAACCAGGCTTGATCACTTTTATTTTTCATTATTTACCTTTCCATACACGAGTTTTCCTACACACAGTCGTGTATACATGCAGTTTGTGTCAAAGGAAGTCACGTATATGTGGGTTTCCTTTGCCATAGTAACGTATGCACGCCTGTTGCAAAACTGAGAAGTAGTGTATGCCTGGGCAAATTTTGAAATTTTTGATTTTTTGACTTTTTGGTCTTGTCTGCCTGTGGTGACCTGTCTCTGCAGTGTCCTTATAATCTCTGGATTGTGTTGAAGGTGGTTATTGGTATTTTTCTCTCTTGTTTGGTTGAAGACTAGCTCATTTGGAAAATCTTGTTTTTTAGTGCTTGCATTTCTGGTTCGTGTACCAAGATCTCTTTCTGGAGATTCTTGGTTGTTCTGCTTAATCAGGACAGAGAGCTCCTGCTCGTATGTTCTTTCCTAACTTTATGTTTTGCTTTGCACTTTGATGTTTGCCTACTTTTTGGTTGGTTTTCTTGAGTTCATTTGACTAGATCTTGTTGCAATTTTTTGAAGAGTCACTTTTGGGTCTTTGAAGTTTTGTTTGCTACAAGATTGTGCTATTCCTCTAGGTTGAGTTACTGAGTTTCTTGTCTTCCTTTTGCTCGTATAAATATTGCTCCTAAGTGGCACTGTAAGATTTGGAGCATTGTTGTTGAAGTTTTGCTTGAAATTCAGAGATTGTTTGGCTTGGTAATTGGATAGTTTTCTTGGTCTCTTTGAAGTCTTCTTTTTATAAAATTCAAAAGCTCAAAAACATTTTGTTTTTTCATTCGCTTTTGTTTTTCATTTTTGTTTTTGTTTCTTTTCATCTTTTGAAGCTTTGTTGAGATTTCTTACCTTCGGTTTCTGACTTGATTTGGGAAGGGAATTTTCATTGGTTTCTTTCTCTTATTTCAAGCATATTTTGGCATCTTTATACTGAGAGTTTCTGATTTGGGAATTAGCTTTGTGGACAGCTGGAAAAGTGATAGAACTGAGGGATTCTTGGAAATTTCTCTTTGCTTTGATAGATTTTTCATCTTAGAATTGGCATGATCTTAATAATTTGCATTAGGTGCACTTGAACATTGATAGTCTTTTTCATAAATTTTGCGAGTGTGAGGTTTGATATCTGAAAAGAAAAAATAGTCTCGTAGAACCCGTGTAGAAATTTCTTTTCATCGAAAGGAAATTACTGCATCTGCATGTAGTTTGGTTTTCATTAATTTCTTTTCTGCGTCATAAAACATCACGAGTTTCATTTCCATATTCCCTTGACTTAATATAACAGCCAACTAAAATAAGCGCAAGAATTTAAAAACAACTAGCAAGTTTTTTGTTAAGTGCCATACATCAACTAGCTAGGTTGTAGGGCCTTGGATTAGGTGAGTGGAGAGTTAACTCTCCAAGGCCGCTCAAACTAAAACATAGAAGTTTATTAAATGAGCGAAATCCAACACCGTTAGGTGGAAAGGGAAAGCTCTCCTCCAGAGAGTCAAGCGCGAGGGGAAGTGAAGGTTGAGATGAGAGATAACCCCTCTCTGATTTACTGGATCTTGCCTTAAGACCGTTCCGCCCAGCTGCTGACATGGATTGGTGCCCTTAGTTGCCATTCCTAGGTTCCACAAAGGTGACTGCAGGGGGGAATACCCGTGGTACCTGAGGCAGATGTCGTATCACTTCCAACAGTACTTCTGGAGGGTGCCCCAGCGAAGCTTCGGTACTTGTACTAGCAAAGGCTATTGCTAGGAGGTCGGCGTAACTATTTATGTTACCTTCGCTAGTAGGCCTAGGCTGTAATTATCCCAGAGTACTTTTGGGAGGTCCTATTTTTCACTTTCTTGTATTTTGGTGTCCAGTCCTAATCACCCGGAGCGGAAATACCCAAAGGCTGCTTGCTTGGTTGCATCTTAGGGATTTTTGTAGTGAGTTCTCTTTGCTCCTAGCTTGCTTAGATTTATACTTTTTTGAGTCTAATTAATCTGTTAAAGTGGCTGATCAAGCACCTCGTCGATCGAGGAGAGTTCGGGGGTTATCTCCCGAAAGTGTTGAGCCTTCTTCAAGAAGGCGTAGAAGTAATATAGCAGGTGAATATCATCCAGTGGTATCTGACGCAGGAGAGAGAGATCCTCCGCTAGGGCTTGAAGGTGCTATAATTGGTTCAGGTGCTGGTTTCGAGAGGAGCACTCCGCTCACCTTGAGAGTATTACTTCCAAGAGAAGCAGGAGAGGAAGTAGAAGTAGAGGAAGTACTTCAGTCTCCTAAGTCACTTCCATCTCCTCTTCCTTCTGATTCTCCGTTTGTTGTTGAGTACATCGAACCTAAGTAAAAAAGACTAGAAAGTCCTTATCCATCTCATTCGTACCTTTCGATGGCCACGACTGGGAATGCAGCTTCGGCTGTGAGTGCTGCAAGCATTCAGACTCCTGCTTCAGTAGAAGGAGGAGGCACAATTGCTATATCTTCGATTGCTTCTAGTACTGCTGTGTTTGGCTCTGGTTTCACCCAAGCACATGCTTCTCAATCTGGTCCCTTTTATTTTGGAATGCCCATTAGTGGGATTCCTTCGTTTTCCTTTTCCATTGCTACAACTGTGTCTGCACCCATGTCCTCCATGGCTAGTGGGTCAGCTTCTTTTCAAGGGTTCCCCTTCGGAAGTGGGCATATTCCTAGTTCGAATCCTTCGTTAGGATCTTTTCCTTTTATTTCTCAGACTCAGAGTTTTAACCCTTGGTCTGGAGGTCAGAGTTCGACTACCTTTATAGGTTGGAACCCTGTGTTTACAGCAGTGGGGGCAGGGAATCAGTTTCTCACTGGTCAACAAGGGAATGTTTCTTTCCCTTCGTCGAGTACTTATCAGACTTTTTCCCCTCTTTCTAATGCTTGGAACCCCTATTAGGGGGTTTCCTCTTCATTCACTACTTTGGGGGGGGGAACTGGTCCGGTCTTTGGTAACTCTACGTTGGGAGGGGGTCCTTCTCCAAATGCTGGGTCCTATGGCCCAACATTTTCTATGAGTTCTTTCTGGAAAACTAGTGCCTCATAAAATCCAGGTTATTATTTTTAGAATGTTGGGAATCCATCCCACCAAAGACGGAATCCTCAAGCTCCTCCTCGTTTACCTTTTCTGGCAACATTGAACTTGCTAGATTTATCGAAATTGATGAATGATCCAATCCAATATAGTCCAGGGTGGCCTCCGGTTCCTACCAAACTACCTTCAGACATTCCAAAGTTTGAAGGCAAGAATGGAGAGGACCCGACTGATCATATCACCACTTTCCATTTATGGTGTTCATCTAACTCCCTGATCGAGGATTCGATTAGGTTGAGATTGTTTCAACGCACCTTGACTAGAAATGCGGCCAAGTGGTGCATTGAGTTAGCTGGGGGCAGTTTTGCTACTTTTAGAGATCTGACTACTATATTTCTAAATCATTTCCAGTTTCCTGTCCGTTATGATGTTGGGACTAAACTCCTAGCTAATTTTAAGCAGGATGACGCAACCCACATTTCTAATCATATTCAAGAATGGCGGAGAAGGAAAAGACTCATTAAAGCTTATATTCCAGGTGAATTTATCTTAGAATGGTTTTTGAAATCTCTACAGTCAGATATTTCTAAGGATGTATCCCTATCCGGGGTATTTTCTGAGGAGCGGGCTATTTTTAGGGCCCAACAGCTTGAATTGATATATTCTCCATCTGGTGTCCTTCATAAATATTTTCCTAATTCTCCTCGCTCCAAATTAGACATATCCAAGACTAAACCGGGTCCTCATGGTGATGGACTTATTGGGTCAATCAATAGTGGTGCAGCTAACCTGTTTAGTCAATTGTAGCAGTTGTCTATACAATATGCTCCTTCTGGTCAAGCTGTGCCTGCTGATTCATCGCCTTCTCAATCTTTGTCGATAAATGCCATTCAGACTTCCAACCCTAAAGAAAATCAAAAATCCGAAGGGAAGAAGAAGGGATGTAATAATAATAAGAAAAAGGGCAAGAATGGGAAGCGTAATGCAAATAAATCTAACGAGCATGTTGGTGAGGGTCCAAAGGATAAAAAGAAAGTGAAGTTTCCATGCAAGTTATGTGTTGGAGACCATCTTACTGACCTTTGCCCTAAAATTCAGGATGCGTAGCACTTGTTAGCTCAGCAGGGTTCTTCTAGTTGCTAGGCTGTGTTGACAAACCCTTTTCCCCAAGGGAAACAGCTAGTTGTTGACGCAAATCAAAATACTGGGGCTTCCTCTAGGGGCACCTAGGAAGGGGAAAATCCGTCAAACATATACATGATGAGTGCTCACACGGATATCGCCATGAGATCCCGTGATTATGGCAAAGATGAGTCTTCGAAAGCCAAGGGTGCTCCTGATGGTACTGAGCCACTTCATATTACGAGGCCTATTGTTGAGCCTATACCTCGGATGCCAAAAGCATCTACCAAGCGTACGACGATTAATCCAAATGCCAGGGCTGCACAGAACTACTCTATTGTGGAAGATCTGGCACAGAGTCCTTGTGCCATGTCGGCTCTTGAGGTGCTCTAGTCTTGTCCAGCTCAGCGCAGTGCTCTGCTCACGGCTATTGGGGCTGTTGATCCAAAGAACTCTCTTGTGATTAAATTCGATATGTCCAATTTTAAAAAGATAATCCCGCATCATATGGATTTTCATATCAAATCGTCATTTCAGAAATTCACTATCTTTTGAACGGTCGTTGATGAGGGTGCTTCCACATGTGTGATGTCTCTCGCATGCTGGAAGGGAATTGGATCTCCCGCAGTTGTTCCGTCTGCTACTCTTCTGACTGCGTTTGACGGTCATTCTCACAGACCGCATGGTATTGTCCCAGCTTTTCCCATCTGCATTGGGGGAAAAACTGTATATATAAAGGTTGATATAGTTGATGCAAGCTTGGACTACAACATTCTGTTGGGGAAAAACTAGATTTATGAGATGGATGCTATTGCATCCTCATTATTTTGGATTATTTGTTTCCCTCACGAAGGGAGGATTGTTATAGTGGATCAACTAGACTGTTCTCCTGTAGACTCGAATGCATCTACTGAATCAACTGTCCCAAAGTTGGATAATGCCAAGCCACCTGTTGAGAATTTATGGGTTGGAATGTATTCTTCTTTGATGGGTACTTTCAATATTCCACCTCCTACTGTTCATATAAATGCAATTTCATCCTCCAGGGCTCATGTTCGAAGAGAGTT
Source organism: Pinus albicaulis (assembly GCA_034641835.2). Taxonomy (NCBI): domain Eukaryota; kingdom Viridiplantae; phylum Streptophyta; class Pinopsida; order Pinales; family Pinaceae; genus Pinus; species Pinus albicaulis. The sequence continues at coordinate 1,054,913,305 of CM076582.1, forward strand.
CTTCAGAACTCATTATTTTTTGGACCTTTGGACCTTACCTTCCCCTACTTCCACATTAGCAGAAGGTCAAGTGGGTGGAATAACATTTCCAATGTCTGCGGCTGAGATTGCTTATCAATCTATTGTTGACTCTGTAGAATCCATTCCAGCTTCTCTTTCTCCGGAGGAGTTGGATGGCGATGTGGCTCCGGCTTGGACACTTAGTTCTTCTTCTACCCAGGATTGCCTTGATACCACTCTTCCATATGAAGAGGCCATCCTGGAAGCTATGACTGGTATAGATAGACCGTTGGATGATTTGCATCATCGGTCTTACTTTTTACCTGATTTGAGCGAAGTTGAATCAAATTTTCCAAGTCCTTTGTCTCCTGGTCCTATTCACCCAGTCCTGAACCCTTTAGCACCAGCACAGGTATATGCAGAAGGTAACATGGTTGTGATTTCTCCAACTATCCCAGTGAACATTTCCAGGGATCCCAATGTTATAGAGAATGTCTTCATCGGAGCTGAATGTTCCCCTGAAGAGATTTAGATTTACACAGATCTCTTTAAAGAGTTTAGGGATGTATTCACTTGGTCTTATGAGAAAATTCCTGGTATAGATACATCTATTGTCTAGCATGAGATCAAGACTTACGAAAATGCTAAGCCTATGAGGAAAAAACTTTGTTCGGTCAATCCTAGGAAGGCTACAGCTATCAAAGCCGAGGTGGAGAAGCTGCTCAAGGCGGGATTTATTTTCCCTGTTCCTTTGACAGAGTGGGTTTCGAATCCTATTCCCATAGATAAAAAACAAGGAACAATTTGAGTTTTCATTGATCTCAGAGACCTTAATAAAGCATGTTTGAAAGATAATTACCCCACACCATTTATAGATCAGATTATTGATGAGTGTGTTGGTAATGAGATTTTCTCCTTCATGGATGGTTTTTCCGGATATAATCAGATTACTATCCATCCTGAAGATCAGCATAAGACTGCCTTTATTTATCCCTAGGGTACTTTTGCTCACAAGAAGATGCCTTTTGGTCTTAAAAATGCTAGGGCTACCTTTCAGCGGGCCATGTCATATGCCTTCCATGACATCAAACATATTATCGAGGCATATTTGGATGATTTAGCTACTCGTTCTGACAAGAGAATTGATCATCCTGCTCACCTCTGTCAAGTATTTGAACGATGTCATTTATAAAAGATTAGGTTGAATCCAAACAAGTGCGTTTTCGCAGTTACATCCGGTTGGTTATTGGGATTCATTGTTTCTTCGAAAGGGATTAGGGTAGATCCCTTCAAGGTTGAGGAAATACTTCAGTTGCCTCCCCCGTTGTCTATTCATCAACTTCAAAGTCTACAAGGAAATCTAATTCTCTTCAGAGATTTATCGTAAATTATGCTGAAGTTACCAAGGGATTTATGAGATTGTTGAAGAAGGGAGTTCCATTCTTTTGGGATGACTTCGTTCAACGCTCATTCGATGATTTGAAAAAAGCATTGACCTCTGCTCCTATATTGAGTCCACCTGATTATAGCAGGGATTTCCTTTTGTATCTTGCAGCAGCAGAATCTACCATTGGCATGGTTCTGGTTCAGGAGGATGATGCTCTTGCAGAACATGTTATATACTATCTTAGTCGAGGCTTGGTAGGACCTGAACTCTGGTATACTCCAATAGAGAAGCTAGCTTTAGCAACTTTTCATGCTGTACAGCGACTTAGACATCATATTCTTCTATGAAAAACTTATGTTTTGGCAGCTGCCAATCCATTTCAATTTGTTCTCAGTAGGCGAGTGATTGGGGGAAAATATGATATATGGATTGTGATTTTTCAGGAATTTGATCTTGAGTTTATGTCTTCCAAGTCCTAGAAATCATTGGTTTTCGCGGAATTAATCTCTGAGTTGCCTTGTGGAGAAGAGATAGTCTATGATGAATCCTTCCCGGATGAACATTTGTTTCTTATCTCTCCACAGGATCCTTGGTATGGAGATATCATTGTGTATCTTCAGACTGCGAAGTTTCCCTCTAATTTTTCGAAAGATGAGCGCCGTAAGTTGCGTCACTTGGATAAAAATTACTTAATTATTGGTGATGCTTTATACCGTCAAGGGGTTGATTCAATCCTGAGACATTGCTTAACTCTCGAAGAAGCTGATTTTGTGCTGAATGATTGCCATAGTGGAGCTTATGGTGGTCATTTATTTGGGCTTGCTACAGCCCAAAAAATCTTGCGTGTTGGATACTTTTGGCCTTCGATTTTCAAAGATTGTATGGAGTCAGTCAAAAACTGTCATCCGTGTCAAGTCTATACTCGAAAAATGCGCGCTCATCCAGCTCCAATTTTTCCGGTAATTACTGTCGGTCCCTTTACAAAGTGGGGTATTGATTATACTACTTGTAACCCACCTTCGGCTAAAGGTCACAAGTACATTATTGTAGCAGTAGACTACTTTACAAAGTGGGTCGAGGCTATGCCTACTTTTAGGAATGATGTTGAGACAGCAGCTCTTTTTATTTTCAACCAGGTTATTACTCGTTTTGGTATTCCTAGAGAGATTTTCACTGATCATGGCAGTCATTTTCAGAATAGCATGATGGCTGAGTTGGCAATAAAATTAGGTTTCCGGCAGGAGCATTCATCTCCGTATTATCCTCAGGCCAATGGGCAAGTGGAAGCCGTGAACAAATCCTTGAATACTATTCTTCAAAGGATGATTAATAAAGCTCGATCCAACTGGCATATCATGTTGTATCCTGCACTTTGGGCATACAGGACGTCAGTAAAAACTGCAGCTAGCTTTACTCCGTTTCGACTAGTTTACGGGCTGGAATCCATATTTCTCATTGAATGTGAGATTACTTCTCTAAAATTAGATTTTGAGCTTCTTCCCGACACTTCTAGTCTTGAAGAACATCTCCTTCATTTGGAACATCTTGATGAGCAGCGTTGGGATGCCGCCACGATGAATGAGGCGCATAAGAAACGAGTCAAAGTTCAGTACGATAAGGTGCTCAAACCTAGGGTTTTTTCAGAAGGTGACATTGTTTTGGTCTATGCCCAAGAGAAGGATGCCTTAGGCGCAGGAAAGCTTAAGTCTATGTGGTATGGCCCCTTTATCGTTAAAAAAGTCCTTAAAAAAGGAGCATATCACTTGGTTGATTTTGAAGGAAATGAGTTGCCGGAGCCCAGAAATGGGCTCTATTTGAAAAGGTATTATGCCTAGGCTTCAACTTGGCATATTACTTTTGTATATAGGTAGTTTTTTTTTGTACATATCTGGTTTTTAGGTCTTTGATGTGATGGTGATGTTTTTGATCTGCTTTGGCAGGTTGTGTCGAATGTCATGAGTCATTATGGTTTCGTCGATGATGCTAGTAGACACACCCAGAACTTGGCTTCCGTGGCTTAGGTGCTTCATCATCCATCCGGTCAGCTGTCAGTATCAAGAGGAGTCTGCATTGGTCCTGCTTCCAATAATATAGCAGAGTACACTGCAGTTATTTATCTACTCTCGGAGGCAATTTCTTTGGGTGTTGATTCGTTGGTAGTTTTCTTGAACTCCCAGCTGGTGGTGTCGCAGTTGAACAATACTTATCGAGTTCGAGATCCATTTTTATTAGGGTACGTTTGCTAAAAAGATCATTTCAATTTTTAACATTCATTCATATTCCTCAAGCAGACAATTGGATGGCAGACTCATTAGCTAATCAAGAAATTGATTGGCATATTAATCATTCCATACATTAAAATTTAATCATCAAAAACATCATGCATTTTTTATACATTTGTCACATCACATCATAAATCGCTGTATATATATATCATCAGAGTGTTCAAAAAACTATACAAAATTTGGATCCATAATTCATACAAAATTAGGGCTTATGCCCGATCATGTTCAATATCTAAAATATACAGTCATCTGGTAATCATGTCTATCTACTCCTGTGGTCCCTGCCCAAAATTCGTGTTCCTATAGAACACGATTGCAGTAGCAACACGGCGGAATAACCACACCCAGTCATGTGGTACTCCCACTACCCGTGTCTGGACGGCCTCAGGTAGATCTTCCACTGCAGCCATAGGCACTTGGCGAGTTAAACCCTCCAAGTTCCTCTGAATGGCATGGAGGGTCCTGCCTGGGTCCTCAGCATCCGCCTCGCCTCTGCGGCGCTTGTGCCATGGGTAGCCCTCAAGACGGACTGGTCCAATATCTGTATCATGGTCATCATAATATTGTAATTCATTTTGAATCCAATCAAAAACATGTTTTTTTTTCACATTTTTTCACATATATTGAAAAAATCATAAAAATCACAAATTCAAAAATTGCAATCTCACTGATTGCGCCCCATGCTGCGCCAGGTGGAAGGACGAGGTTTGGATCACCGTGAAAATCCATCCCAGCATAGGGGTAGTCCTCCACTACTATGACTTGTTCTTCCCACCATTGGAAGAACTCGTCATCCTAGGTGGTTCGGGGAACTTCACTTCCCCCCAGTCTCTTCATCAAATCAGCCCATCAGGCAATTCTTGGGTCTCTTGGGCTGTTGATTGACGAGATCACTTTGGGTCGAAGCCCAGGAATATTCTCAAAGAATAATGTCATCAAAATGGTTCCATACCCGAAATGCTTTGTTTTTTCTTTCTGGATGGAGGTCAGTTGTTTCTTCATGTTTATTAACATAGCTGTACACCAATAATACAGGTGAGCTAGGCATTCCATAGCTATACTCATCTGGGTCCTGGATGCCTGATGCAAGGAAGCAGATCGTACTACCCTTCCAATGGTAAACAGGAGAATATTCATGTGTATATCTCTCAAATATTTTATAGCAATCTGAGTCCCTACTTTCTTGGACCTCTCTACACAGTAGACGTGGACATAGTCATCCACAGTAAGCCCTCCCAAAGGCTTGCTGTGCAAATCTACTAGGTCTCCCCTTCGTGAGAGTCCAGTAATGAAGTAGATTTCTTCTACCTCTATGTGTATGGGAATTTGATCTATCACGAAGAAATATTCCTCCAGTTTCCAATAATTTACAAGAATTTCGAGCAACCGGACATTACTCTTCATATTTGGCATTTTGAAAAATTTATGCAATCCAAAATTTTGGAGGACATTGAGCGACTGTTGATCTTGCATTACTTCATTATCAATTGCACTATGCTCACGCTCCCTCCAAGAGATGGTCATCCTGAAAAAATTCATTAATTTGTTCATTAGATATGTTTTTTTACATTACGGGTTGCGCATACGTGACTTACCCTGTACACAATCGCGTATCATACATGGCTTGGTCCATACGAACCCACATATGCGCAGAGCCCTAAATTAAAACAAATATTTTTACGGTGAAATTTACAAATTTTAACTCTATTAATGGACAAAATTGATAATAATGATGGATTAAGAGCTTACGTGACTGATTTGGTGAAGTTTGACCACTGGTTACTCATGTTTTGATGAAAGAGGGTTTTTCTCCAGAGCTCTTTTTTCCAGATCAGCAAGTCACAATGAACCAAATATGAGGTAACATGTGTATTTATGCCAAAAAATTGGAAATTTTTGAAAAAATTTGTTATGCCTATTTTTTCAATCTATCTTAAGCTGCATAACCTGGATGCTTGTAAGTGCCCAGATTGGTATATTTTCAGGTACATTTTGACGAAGTTGAGATTTTTTTCGGTTTTTGATCCATGACTGCTGACCTGTCATGGTAGGTATATGATCTTCACTGGCATATAGGTTAGGAAATCCACTTTCCGTTGCATTTTTTATACTAGCCTCCATTATGATCACTTGCCATAGGGTCGATCCCATCAGGTCATGAGTATTTCACCCATTTCACTCGCCGATTATTTAATCATGACTTGGTGGTAGAGCCTTCCTTTACATGGGCTTCCTACTTAGTTCCTTGCTAGCACTTGTTGCCCATGCTGCGTTTTATGTAGGCTCGGGAGTCCTCTCTAGTCCCGCCATGGCTTATGTGTTGAAGCTTCATTCTTATTCTTCTTCACTATCATTTTTCTGGCTATTACCGTAGAGGCTCCCTGGTGTTGTTGAGTTGTATTACTGCATTGCATATTGGCTACTTGTTTATCCTGGCCTTTAGCCGGCTTCATTTGGACTCGATGTTTAAGCCATCTTTTGACCTTGACTGTCTGTACAAGTTAACCATTGCATGCACTTAGCTATCGCAACTTGACACCCTTTTTACCCATGGATGGAACATTCCTTTGAGTATTGCTTACCAGTTTCCACCACCTTGCATTGAGCATAGGATCATTCCTATCCCAGGAACTAGTGCATCTATTTCTTGATACTCGTTATATCTATTGTATCATAGCATTCTTTTATTCTTTTTCAGGCTTATTATATGAAAAAGACAAAAAAAATTGAATATAACAAAAAGAGAGAGAACAGGATGTTACTTCATAATTTGATGGCAGTACAGTATTAGTTTGTCGTCCTTGAACAAAGCACATTCAGTTATATATTTCCTTCATTTGGGATGGTATTAGTTTTTGACCTAGGTTCAGCTTTTTCCTTGTTTCACTGGTCATTCCTCCTCCGGTTGGTTATCTCTTCCAATCATATGGAGAGTTTGTTTTTGCCTCCTGCATAACAGACTTATATAGTGTCATTTTTACAGCCATGGTCATCACGCGTCGTGCTTTTGTTCAAGGGAAGTTTAACCAGAGTCGGACATTCTGCGGTGTCTCTTGACTCATTATTAAGTCGGCCTTCCCGGTCTTGTCAGTATCTTGTTCTATCACATCAGATGTTTTGGTCTTCTGCTCCTGTTGGTTTGAGAAGGTCTCCATTGACTTCTTACTAGTGGGTTTGTCTCTTATCGACTATGACATATTGCTCTGAGAGCAAACCTAGAGCCGCTCCCTGGCCCTATTTCCATCATTGATAGGTGACCTTGTGCTCATCATTTGATCATCATTATTGGTCTCTGACTGAGTGGTTTTCCTTGTGTTCGATGTCAGCATACATTATCACACTTGGGATTCGTGCAGTTACTTGATTTCCATTTGACCCTATCGGTGGATATCTCACCTCTGTATCAGCTTTCATTATTGGTTTGTTTAGAGGGTTTCTTCCGTGCGCTAGCTTCATCTTGTGCATGTCAGAAACGTACTTCGGTTTGGTTCCGTCACTCTGCTTCGTCCGGTTCCTTCCAAATCTTGGCATGCAGGTTACACTCGTGCTGGACTGATGTGGGATGCCTTAATTCCTTCCTTCCAGTAGATCTTTTCCCATCGACTCTGACTCATTGCTCTGGGAATAACGTCTAGAGTCTTTTGTCAGTACCTTAGGGTTTGTAGTCATCAGTGGCAGACTCTTCGCTATCGACAGTGGAGATTCATCATTTCCTCCTGATTGGTAGATTCTTCCAACTGTTCGACTTCAACTCATTCATTCGCACTTGTTAGATTATATTGGGGCACCTTGACACTCATTTTCATTATCGGTGGGTTGTCTCACGTTTGTTAACGGTATACACTATTGACCGGTAATCAAATTATTTCTCACATGGTCGACTTCAGCTCATTTATTCCCATTGTGTAGAATTGTGCCATAGTGATCGGTGAAGACCTCGGGTTGCATCAGCATCTTTCGGTTCACTTTTAACAGTCCATTCAGTTTTTTCCAGTGATGCCGTCCACCCTTATATGTTGCAGTGTCAGTATAGCAGCATCCTATATGTTTGCTCCCAAGTTGCGTGATTGTACCATGTGTTCCACCCCTTATGATTTGGTACCTGGAGATTCAGTTAATTTTGTGATCAGACATCCATTTTTAGCACTATTGATCAGTTTCATATATGTGATACTTGGACATTGATTCCGACTTGTACTTCTGGGCCCTGCTTAGATGATTCATTATGTACTTTCAGTTCAGCTATACTTGTATACATTCTGGATCTATTCTATACTTTCTACATGGATATATTTTTGAATGAGAATGGGTATGCGCGCCTCATACATGAGCTGACTCTCTGTTTTCTTTCATTGGTTTTTGACAGGCTGAAATTTGGTGAAGTCCTCTCTTCTCCTCGTGAAGTTCTTTCTATGCACATAATACATTTCGTCCATCATGTACCCCTTCTGACCTCATATATTAGGGGACATCTGTTATAGCATCATTTTTCACCCTCGTGTGATTCATGATTGTCTCTTTGGCCTTGGGCACCCATTCCTGTAGACTTGAATAAAAAGTTCATAAAAAATAGTGTTTAAAATCCCATACGCGGGTATGCCTAGAATTTTCCGCATGTATACGCGAGTCCATAGAAAATTTTCGACGTATGCCATTAAAATCATTAAAAATATATATAAAAATCCCTATCTTCGAGGCTAGGTTCATGGTTATTCTAGTAATTCAACCACCCCAGCCCGTGGCCAACTGTTTCCAACTGATTGAAACTACTTTGAGGGAGTATAAAATCCCTTTGTGTGCATGGCCTAAGAGGAGAGAAAAAATTATAGACATTATACTTTGTTGGAGCTCGATTCAAGTCTGATTTCCCGTGCCTCCTGCTCTTTCCAGATTTTTACAGGAAACCCTTGTTTCCTGGATATGTTCATCAACTTATATGTCATCTCGTGTGCACAAGTCTTGAAAGAATCCTAGCGAGGCAAGGGTGGAACGGATCCGGAGGACGGTCTGTTCGAAAATCGTGGAAGGATTCAGGTGATCTCTCCACCTTTCTATTATTGTACATGCTATTCGTAATGAAGAAGAACCATCTTGTTCCCGAATTCACGTGTTAATATCTTCTTGCATATGTGAAAAGATTGTTAATTAAGAATTTATTATTGTTTATATGATGTTTCACATGGATTACACTGACATTTAGGAAAGATATATGTTGTACAACTATATTTCCTTGCATGTTCCTTCTTGATTTCCAGATTTAAGAGGAAGAATAGTTGCTGGGGGTTTGGACCCCGCGGGATCTACATCAAACGTAGGATCTACGGGTGAGTTCTACAATCGATAATATCTAGTTTTTAGCATACAAATGTGGTTGTGTGAGTCCTTCTTGAATAGCATGCCCTGATCTGTGGAGGTTTTTGACCCAACGACCTCTAGGGAGTTATTTCCCGAAACAGTTTCATAACGAAAATATATATTTACTAATTGACTTTTTACATTTAGGGATGTGGGTTAAAGGCTGTCGAGATTTTCCTCATGCAAATCAGGAGACAAATAATGTTGCTGAGTCATACCATGGTTATCTCAAGACAAAATTTCTATGTCATAGATGAAAGAAATGTTCTCGTAGGATGGATTGGCTATTCTATACTCTAATAAAATATGTTGAGCCATTTTATTGATTCAAGGAAATCCTGAAAAAAGAAGGATATATGAAGACCCACAAGAAAGATGCAGCTTGAATCATCAATGGAAAAGGCTCGAAGAATTCCACACAGTGATTGCAGGCCTCATGAGAGCATATCTCATGCTTATTGGGTGAGGAGTCAAAGTAAACTTGATAAGAAATATATTATCATATGGCATCGCACAAATTTTATCACTTGTAATTGCCCATGGTCTATTCGTGGCAACATTTGCAAGCATGCCATAAAGGTAGACTGGCTGCATTCCTCCTTAATGGATTCATACCCTTTATTGGATCTTGATACCACACCTAATACATTAAATGACGCTCCTAAGATAAGTATAGAGGCACGAAACCTTGATGCAGGTACTAGCACAACTATTATGGATGATAACAATGTTGAAGAACTTAATTTGTTGAGAGAGGAGTCGTTTGGCTATCTAGACCTGTTTCGGAATAGTCCTCCTTCTACTGTGAACAAGACAAAACAATTGATTGATTTGGCTAAAAAATTTGTGGATGATGCTGATGACCTCCATATTATGGATTATGACTTCACCCTTGGGTTGGGTGTTTATGAGTCGTCTTTGAAGAGGAAGAAGAGTTTCCTTAGTCCTAAAAAGAAAAATAAAAGAAAGAAAAAAATTCAGCTTGGATATTGATTTGAATGTCTCTACATCCAAAGATGAACCATTTCAGTTTCAATATCTCAACAAGCGTGGCTGTCCTCACTCCAAAAATGCATCCTCTATTTTCCCAAGTAAGTTGTATAGAGGGATGAGTTGCTATGTGTTTTCTCTTAATTGTGTGCATTGGTTGTTGTTGAATACTCTAATGTAGTGTTTGAATGTTTTCAAGGGTGCAACATCCCAATATTGTGGCTTCACTTGAAGCACACAGACAAAATCCCCATGCCTCTATTTATCAATTCAATCAAGGTGTGTTTGAAGGGACACCTAATTTATGTAGTCAGCATTATGATGCCTGTATTAATTCACATGATATTATTTTCTCTGATGGAAATTGCATTGTTGGAGAAAAAATGCAACAACTTCTTCAATGTATCGCCCTCCATCCGAACATGATTTCCTCATTGGCAACACCCAAATTGGTGATTTTCTAGGTTTGTTGCTATGTGTTTGCACTTAAATGTGTGCAGTGGTTGTTGTTGATGTTTTTAATGTAGTGTTTGAATGTTTGCAGGGGCGAACCATCCCAATATTGTGCCTTCAATTGAAGCACGTAGACAGAAGCACCATCTCTCTATTTATCAGTCCAATCAAGGTGTGTTTTATGGGACACCTAATTGAAGTAGTTTGTATTTTGATGAATGTATTAATTCACATGATACTATTTGATTTAATGGAAATTGCATTGTTATCTTACATATACAACAACTTATTCAATGAATCACCCTCCATCCAAACATGACTGTCTCATTGACAACACCCAAATTGGTGATTTTCCAAGTTTGTTGCTATGTGTTTGCTCTTAAATGTGTGCACTGTTTGTTGTTGATGTTTTTAATGTAGTGTTTTAATGTTTGCAGGGGTGAACCATCCCAATATTGTGCCTTCACTTAAAGCACATAGCCAAAATCATCATCCCTTTATTTATCAATTCAGTCAAGGTGCGTTTGATGGGACAACTAATTGATGTAGTATGTATTTTGATGCATGTATTAATTCACATGATATTTTTTTCTCCGGGGAGAATTGCATTTTTATATTACAGACACAAATACTTCTTCAATGGATCGCCCTCCATCTGAACATGATTACCTCATTGAAAACACCCAAATTGGTGATTTTCCAGGTTTGTTGTTGTGTTTTCTCTTAACAGTGTGCACTGGTTGTTGTTGATGTTGTTAATTTAGTGTTTGAATGTTTGCACGGGTGCATCATCCCAATATTGTGGCTTCACTTGAAGCACACACACAAAACCACCATCTCTCTGTTTACCAATTCAGTCAAGGTGCATTTGATGGGACACCTACTTGATGTAGTCAGTATTCTGATGTCTGTATTAATTCACATTATATTATTTTCTCTGATGAAAATTGCATTGTTATCTTACAAATACAACAACTTCTTCAATGGATCACCCTCCATTCAAACATGATTGGCTAATTGACAACACAAAAATTGGTGATTTGTCAGGTTTTTTGCTATGTCTTTGTTCTTAGTTTTCTCGTAAATTGTGTACTGGTTGTTGTTGATGTTTCTAATGTGGTGTATGAATGTTTTCATATTGAACCAGGGCAGAATAAATTGGCAGGGTTGAGGAAAGGACATAAAGGTTAGCCAACTTGTAGGCTTCTCAAACAAGTTATGAGAGAAACTGCAACGTCTTCTTCTTTAATCTCCCACATACCAGAATTCATGTCATAAATGTCAATGCAGTTGATGGTGCTATTTTGTTGAGGATTCTTGGTGTAGTGACCAACTTTTTTTACGTGTGATCCCTATCCAGGAGGAGTTGGTTCTTAGGGTTTTCTTGGTTTCCCTAACTAGGGTGATGAGAGCTTGAAATTGTTCCATCTTATGATAAGTTGAAAATATTTACATGTACTTCATCCTTTCTATATAAATAAAGTGTTTAGTGTTCCAATAATTGAGTACTTGAAAATTTGATAATGATCTTGTCTTCCCTTTCTTCATTGGGTAATTTCTTGCACTTTTTTTTATAATGACAATTTGACATGACGAACTAAAATAAATCATTGTATACAACAAAGACTGAATCCACATTTTTTCTTGATTGAAATTGATGTGAGTAGAATGTAAAAAATATGTATATAAGATTCTTAACCAATTAAATCATTCTTAAAATATGGTTCTTATCATCATGAGCTAACAGGTATATGAATCAGTATTAAATTGCTCAATTACTCTGTCCTACAAAGGTTAAGTTCTGTATCGGTCTCATTCAAATACTATGATCCAACTTTGGTTTCAGGCTCCCATTCTCTGTATCATAGACATTCCTAATTTCTGTTCAATATTTGGCCCACAAGTTCAAAGCCCTGTGCATATTTTGGTGATCTATTCCCTTTACTGTTTGATGAAAAGCTCAGTATAAATTTGACCTTTAATATCAGAAATAATACACCTGTATTTGACCTCCATTTCTCCAGTATTGTGATATTGATTGAGGAAATTTTGGTGACCAGAAATCTGAAGATCATCAACATCATTGGTATCTTATCTGAGCAGTAGAGTTATTTTCCCTATTCTATGAGCTAGAGTGAATTATTTTGAAGTCTGGTTGACCTAACAATGAATTGGGTTTCAAAAGATGAAAGATATGGTTGAAAATTGTATGGATTTTTGCAGCTCCCATTATCAACAAAGGAAACAGTTGAGGGTTCCTGCGATCATCTGAAATAGATTGGTCTCCTCCATCCAAATCAATCAACTAATAGTACAATACTCCAAACTAAGCACATGGGTGCAAGAAAAACTATCATAGTGGAAACAATATCCATAAAAGCATGCAACAAACATGCACCATTAGTCTATGAAATATCCATTTGTGTCATCACGCAAGCCTCTAAATATATGTAAGGGGTAACACACCATACAGTAGCTTATGTTTATTGGAGGTGAAGTTGTACATTTATGAGAATTTCCATTACTGTTTGCACATTAATTGAATTGATTTTGATAGCAACATACTTTCCTAATTGCTTCATTAATGTTGTTCATTCCACTCCAAGCCTCTTTTTCATCTTTCCGCCTTGAATTCAAAGCCCGAAATATAAGACACTTGTCCTCTTGAGATACACCTTCTTACAATGTAAAAACTATACAATGTAAAGGGTAACACACCATATACTAGTTGATGGTTGTAGCTTACTATTGTATATTAATGAAATGAAAATCCAACAAACAGTAAACTAAAACTCCATAGAAGTTTTGGCTCTTAAAAGTAAATTAAAACTGAGAAAAACTATGCCAAAGCTAGGGGTAAATCTATGGCAAAATATGTATAAAAATGATTTTAAGTTCAAGAAACTAAAACAACCCATAGAAAAGAAATATAGAACTCCGTTTTGAATGCTTGAAATGAAAGTTATTACAACAGGACAAAAAAACTAGCACAAATCATGACACATCATTGACATATAGCCATTGATAGGGATATATCAATGTGGAAATGCAAGTACATGAGAAGCACTCTCCTAGGAAAATGCATACATAATGCCAAGATGCCATTTCAATGCCAAAAAAATCTCAAAAACTAGGGTGTTCCTCTAATGAAAGATTAAAAAACCCACTAGAAGGCTGATCCATAAATGAAAAGTGTGCAATATGAGAGGTGCACCACTAACAAAGCCATGATGACCAATCCAAAAATGAAATAGATTGGTCTCCTCCATCCAAATCAATCAACTAATAGTACAATACTCCAAACTAAGCACATGGGTGCAAGCAAAACTATCATAGTGGAAACAATATCCATAAAATCATGCAACAACCATGTACCCATAGTCTATGAAATATCCATTTGTGTCATCATGCAAGCCTCTAAATATATGCAAGGGGTAACACACCATACAATAGTTGATGTTTATTGGAGGTGAAGTTGTATGTTTATGAGAATTTCCATTACTGTTTTCTCATTAATTGAATTTATTTTGATCCACAGTGAAATTTGCAAGCACATTGAGTGTAAATAACCTCAATAACCTTAAACTATTATATCACAAACCATGAAAATATTACATTTGTTCATATACATGGAATATCAAACATTTGTCCAAAAACTTATCACCCATAGAAATGACTCCAATCATGGTTCTTCTTGAGTGAAAGAACCATGTCATGATAGCCCCAAGGAAAATGATCACAACAACACATTCACATATTGGGGAACTATGCTGATGTTGATCAATGAATTCTCTTGCAATAGATGATGATACGACGACATCTTTGACACCTCCTTCTATAGCTGACGTTCCTCTAGAAAGTATATCAGTGGACATCTTATGAATGTTTGCATGGTAACGTATGCTAAAATATTGAAACTGAGAAATCCACATTATTTCTTCCTTGTAAAGCGGTTTGAGATTCGCTTTTTGACTTCAAAGATGCCTTTGATCTGATTGCATATGAGCCGCGAGATTGTGAAAACTGTAATATCATTGACAACATAATTTTTTGCCTCCTTTAACCCCTCAACAAGGGTAATGTAGTAAGCTTCGTTGTTCTTTGTCCTCCCATGCACTTCTATATTTCTATGCAACACATGATTTCTTTCCACATTATGAAGCACATATTTTATAGTGGCTTCACTAGGATTAGGATGACAAGACACTTCGATGTACAACTCCCACTTTTGCACCATCATGTATGCTTAGAAGACCTGGAAAATAAAATAATATTAAATTCATATTAGAAAAATAGGATTAGATTCCAAACAAAAGAAAGGGGATGGTGAAGTCATTACAAAAAAAATAATGAACCAAACTAGAATAAACACGTAACTGGATCCAGATAGTGAAGTCATAGATTCTATTATATCTTGAACTGCACTGCATTTCAGAACTATAATCTATGATTTAGCTCTTAACAATTTATAGTGACAAACTAGAAATTCCCTTCAGAACTTCGAGTATTCAATGGTTATAAAGTTTAATAAGAATAATAAAACCTTAATTTTTCTGAAGATTACAAAATTTTGACAAAACTTGTGACATAATTCTTATTCTAATATTTTTTTTCCTTCATTATATTCCCTTAGATGTCTTTCTGCTAATTTTCATATACAATGCACCCACTGTATTATCAATATTCAATACACTGTTACACAGACACACAAAGTTGATGGCTCCTCACACCCCCCTTATCCTGGGCTATACAATGCAAAGTTGATGGCTCCTCACACCCACGTTATCCTGGGCTATACAATGCACCTTGTTCTCTGGGTGTATTTGAATATGCTATGTTTTGTCTTTTTTTTTTTAATTTTTTATAACTTGGTAAGTGATTTGTATTACATCATATAAAAACTATAACATAACATTGTCTTACCATGTTTACTATGTTTACTGGTTTGCTTACAAGGTAAGCATTATTGTTTTTGTAAGTGGATGAAGAGTATTTGCTACAGTTTTCCACTGGGATGCAGAGTATTTTATGCAGTTTTCTACTGTATATGCACTGTTGGTTCTTTGTGCAGCCGTTGGATCTAGCGATGCCCTGAATTATAGTGAATTGGATGCCCACAATGACAGCTGATGGTGGAGGAAGCCTTCATGGTTGGCATTAATTAAGTATATGTCCACCTGCTGCTGCTCTTATCTTGTTTTCAGATCCCTCTGGTGATTGCTTGTAGTCAGTTTGTTATAGGAGCAGCAGAATCAATTAGTGGACCTAGAGCTGAAGTTGGAGGTAATTGTGTATATGGAAGTAGAATTGAACATATTCTGAACAAAAGTTCATATTTTTATACCTCATATTGTATGAGGTTCCACATTTTATTTACATCCATTTCATGGAGTCTGCTCACGGTTCCTTGAGGCTTTTGATGGACTTGGTGGAGATACACCTTGATTGAGAAGAATATCTAAGCTCTATCATTATATAGCTAGAGAGAGTGAACGAGAGACACCCATAACTGGTGATATTTCTTGCTATTGGATGTGCTTGGTATAGTGTATAAATTCTCAAGGACTAAAAATGGCATGGATGATGCCACTAATTCTTTAGATCCATTTATTCAAATCTCTTTTGAGGAATTGTTATCAAAAGCGTTGCCTTTTATTTCTAGTTGGATTAGAATATCTAAGCTATGTTTGCCATATGCTTGTTTCATCTATTTTTTCTTCAGTTTTCTGATAAGCTGGCTATAAACTACATCTTCCCCGGAGAGCTTCAGTATTATTTTTGATTGTCTAGTGCACAACCATCCATGATGTATGGAAAGTGGAAGAATGTAAATGTACTTTGTAGAATGAGACAGTGGTGGCTGTTGATATTAAATGCTATTGGAATTAATAAGCATACATTCTCTTATACACTGGAAATGGTATGGATTATGCTAGTCTGCTACTAATTTTTCCAATTTGAATCTTAGTCAGAGGAAGAAAAGGTATAACCTACAAGGGGAACTGCATCTATAAACTGCATCGCTCTTGGAACTACTATATAACATTAAATGGATAATGCACAATTTTTTATAATGTTGTTGAAACTGAAAGAAAAGCAGGGTACTGTGGACCAGTTTAATGTACATTTTCTAGTTTTCTAGTTGTAACAAATTCACTCTAGTAGGTCAAGTGTGGTGCGTGGAAAAAAAACATTGTGTTTTCTCTATAATATGGTCTCAAGTATAATTAGATGAGGAAAAAACATTGCCCTTTTATTGTTTAAAATGGGGTTATGGTGTAGGAAATTCATGATTACATTATGTTTTCTCCATAATATGGTCTTCTATATAATTATATGTTGAACTCATTCAAGACAAATGTCCTAATGCATGCTCTAGCAATGTCAACAGGAAAATACATCTTCCTTTTCTTGGTGAAAATTGGGTTTTTTTAGGTTTTGCAATGCCCATCTTGCTTGTGGGGTCAGCCATGGGTACTATAAGAACCTATCTCACAATTCTTATTGATATTTTATACTGGAATAGCAGCCAACTCGAAATCAATTGTCAAACCTTTATTAGTAGCCTATCTTCAGTTTCATATTTTCATTTCTGAAAAGAATTCGAGGGAAAAACGAATTGGTGAGGTTTAGCAGATGTCAGAAATCAATATATATTTGAAGTCCTGCTCAAACAGTAAAAGTATTGCACATTGAATCTATTAGAAAATTAGTAGTTGATGAGTGGGAGTTCTTGTCCACCCATACAATGAAGCTCTACTGATCCACCTTATTACAATTGTGTTCCTAAGCAGGGGGGTAACTTTATAAAATACATGCGCACTTTAATTCTGGAAAGAAATGGGAGAGCAATAAATTGCTAGAGGGTTGGTAGATAACATAAATCCTATCTTTAGGCTGCCCTATAGATACTGCAATTGCGTCTAAAATTGAAGGAATCTGTTGGTACGACTCAGTTGTTTACAGAACATGGCTGATAGATGATAAATGTTGAGGCAGGAGAGGCTCTTCTCAAACACTGAAAGAGCTATGTGTTTTTTCTATCATTATATAGCTTCATAGAGTCTACACTCAGATTTAGAATGTTGTCTATGCCAGTGTTTTGTTTGTCTCTAGCATCCATTGCTCAAATCATTAAAGCTCAGATGCAAAGCACGAATGGCATAGACAAATCACGTACCTGGACAGGGTTTCAGGTTGGCAGTAATCGTTGATCAGAGAACAGAGAATGTTCGTGCTCTGGAGTTGATCAGAGAAAATTATTGATCAGAGAAAATCATTAACAAATTTGAAAATCAAATTGGCGGGCACTAAGAGCTGGGAAGGGTGGCAGGGTTGGCAGCGCCATTAATGAACGCATGCAGCCAACCTAACGGAGATGGGAATGGAGACATGATAGCTGAGGTCTAACGGACGTAGACATCGCGGTAGGCAGCAGGGTAATGGCTCCTGGGGCCCACTATGCCTGATGCCAGAATAATGCACTTTTTGGGTGATTGAAATCTCTCGAAAAGTCGCATTATAGCTTACTCCAATTTTAATTGATATCTCTCTCCCACATTGGAGATCACTAGTATCGTTTCGGCACGAGGCGGCTGGCTGAATTCCATGAATAAGTGAATTCATTAGAAATTTGAGTCTAAATTCATAATTCGAAATTGACATGACCAAATTTACAACGTAATCTCTGGTGTCTGATTATCTGATCTCTTCTACCATTCGTTTCATAATTTTTAACATGTAGAAATGCTTCTGAGAGGTATCAACAGGTGAATAACATGTGGCACATTCTTGGGTAATGATTATTTGGTTAGATTTCAATATCATGTTAAACAACGTAACTATAGGTCTTGATTTCGAGTGCAAATATAAGGTCACATTTCCTTTAGAACCAGTAGGTCTACACCCACAGCAAGAAAAGCTCTCTTTTAGCACCATAAGTTAGCACCACTTACGTTATGTGGTGTTAATGTGGTGTAAATATCTATGTATCATATTAAAAATGGATTATATCACATAAGTTAGCACCACTTAAGTTATGTGGTGTTAATATGGTGTAAATGTTTATGTATTATATTAAAAATGAATTATATCACCATAAGTTAGCACCACTTACGTTATGTGGTGTAAATGTGGTGTAAATGTTTATGTATCATATTAAAAATGAAGTATATAATCACCATATTTGACGGACAAGTTAGCACAATTCTTACTATGTGGTGTTAAAGTGAAATAATTTTTTATTGATCTTATTGGAAGTGGAGTATGTCACCATATATTTAAAGAAGTGGTGTATGCTATATTGTCAATTTCTATAAAGTAGGGTAGTTAAATTTGTGTTTTCCATGTTGGCATTTACAAGTGGATTTATTAATGTGAATTGCCACCATAACTATAAAAAATTACAAATATTTATATTATGAATATATAAATTAGAACTAAACTCACAAATATTTATTTTATAATATTTATTTGTTTGTCATGTTTACATGTAAAACTAAAATTCAAAGTAATTGTTTTCTAAATATTTTATTTCAATTATTTACTTTTTATATTATTCTCATGAGAAAATAAATACAGAAAACCATATTACATAATTATTTATTTTATGAATAAGCCAATTAAGATAAATATTTTTATATTATTGTAATTTCAAAATAAAATAAGGGTGAATTCGATGGAGTTGGGTTACTCTTTTTTGGAAGAACTTTTGTTCCAAAGGTTGAAAATGTATCTTTGTGAGGGTATTTTTTAAGCCCTCCATCAAAGCTTTTAAAAGGTCCATCTAGGACTAAATAAAACCCTGAATTAAACTACATAGCTCCATCGTCAATATGAACTTAATCTTTTCGAACTCTTTTCGAACTCTTTTCCTCAGTTGGAACTTGATCTTATCGAACTCGTTCTTGTATTCTAGGAAGTCTTGGGCTAATTTCACCGGGCTCATAGAGATCTGCTCCAAGGATGCTCTTCATAGACCAATAAAGATACAGTGTCTACTTGAATTATGTTAGTATGCCCCTTGTTTTTCCCCAATCTGGTATTAAACCTCTCCATTCCTTAGTATCCATATTTGTCTCTGCATGTCTATTTATGTCAGCTTCCCATTTTTCAATGAGCTTTTGAATTTCCTCTGATGTGTTCTCGTGGTATGCTTTCACTGCCTCTTGGATCACATCGATTGCAGACCTCCTTCCTCTCGGCTTGCTCGGGGGTGAGTTGGGTTGGGCTTCTACCACCTTCCCTTTATCTTTCCAGCCACGGCCTCAAGCTGTAGGGCTCTTGGAATGGTCACGCGCTGTAGGACTCTTGGAGCATGCCATCCCACAATCTTTGACTAGGTTTCTGGGTAGGTGACCTATCCACACAATCAAACAAAGGCATAATTCCATATAATGAAAATGATCAAAGGTCCATGCATCCCAGTTATCAGAAGAAATGTGACCCAGGGGCCTCTTCCCAGGACTTCTCCCCTGCCTGTCCCTCTGCGGACCCATCGCCCTCAAACCCTGCTTAATTTCTGCCACCCCCTGTCCCTAACGGTCACATGCACCCCATAAATTATCCCCATAACTCAAAGAGATCACACCTTCCTTCAATCTCCTGATCTCCCTTCTGGTTTCCTCTCTCTCATCATACCTTCCACCCTCGAAATTGACAAAGGAGGCATCGCTGCCCATTGCTCGGGCCTGGGTGGAATTCCCTCTCCCATTCCTCATGCGCACTGAGCCCAAGTAGCTCAAGGTGGTATAAACCAGCAATTCCTTTGAACTAAACACAACCCATGACTGCTCCTTAACTCTATACCCTGGCAGGATTTCCTGACCCCTCACTGTTCCATCTTGTTGGCATCCCTTACCTAACATACTCACATTCAGGTGCAAGTTGAGGCCATGCCCAATTCCTACTCTGACACAGAGGCAGAGACCCAAAAGAACCCCAACCTTCACCAAACCAGAGTCGTAATGGTTCCGCTCTCCCCTACCCAACAGAAGACTATACCAGTCCAACTTAATCACCTTATTCTCCCGTAAAGACCGGCCAAAATCATAAAACATAAACATGGCATGAAAAAGGGAGAGGGAACCAATCACATACCTAAGTTTCATTGTGGTGGAAGTGAAATGGAGGTTTGTTATCCCTCTATCATGTCTGCACCAAAGTCTTTCGTCATAACAAAACCCCCACACCTTCCTCCACCCTGTTTTAAGCTCCATGCGCGAGCCTCTGTCCCGCTACGTCACCTCGTGCTGCATGCGACAGTATAGTCTGCCACTCTTGCCACTCATGTGGAAGGTGGTTGGATTCAACCCCAGGGACACTACCATTAACATTGATGGGAGGGCAGATCTTCTTCGTTACACCCTGATCGGGCAGCTCAGTCCGAGAACTATGGGTGAGCTCTGCCCTCCAACCTATCCTGCTCTTTTATGCTTTACAGCTTGATCCATCATTCTTCCCCAAGATTAGGAGGCATGCTTAATTCAATAGGCTCCTTCAGGTGAGCACAACCATAATTTTCCAAGAGGTTAGCTGCTCTATTTCCTTCCCTCCTTACATGGGTGATAATGATATAATCAAATTTCTTGTTTGTATCCTCCAATCCATGCACATGTGAAGAAGTATGCCATCTTTGGCTTAGTTTGCCCCACTTCATTACTTGATTAAGTTTTTTGAGAGTGCTCGTAACCAACTGAGAGTCTCCTTCAATTACTAGCTTTTTGTATCCTAGCCTGATGGCCAAGAGGAGACCTTGGTGCAATCCTATGAATTATGCTTCATTTTTGCTGGCAAAGCCACAGGAGTCATCATATATGAATCTTGTTATGCCATGTTGATCTCGAAAAATCCCTCCAACCCCTACTTGCCTCGAATTGCCTCTCGAGGTTCCATCAAAGCTGAGATTGATGAATCCTTCTAGAGGAGGTTTGAAGATCCTGATGGTGTCCCCTATGTCAGGGATAACTTTCCAAGAAGTTGGGGAGACCATGCTAGGCGCTAGGTGGAGGCCCTCGAGAATTATTTCTTCCTGAGGAGCCATTTGCCAATCATCTGGCATACATTTCTCCGAGAGGATGCACTAGTAGAAAATGATGAAATTAGTGACTAGGTGACTAAAAAAGTTAGTCACCACAATTATTTCAAGTGAATTACTACTAAATTTGATCAATTTTAAGTGACCGAACTAAAAATTACTAATTTAGTCTAGGGTTAAAATATACAACTTGATAATTTTATTATACCAGCTAGCACATGCTATGACAGGTGGAGAGAGAGATGACCTACCTGCGACCTCCCAGCCGCCATAGCATCAGGAGGGGTACTTGAGGCTCCCCTTCCTCCTCCTCTAGAAGTCCTTGCATTCAAGAAACTGATAGGAGCCAGCAACAAGCACCCTATCAGTTTCTTTATACCCAACATTATTGATTGCAGAGATTTATATACATAGCTTTGCACAACATTTATATTATATTTAATTTTTTCTTACTTAGCAAGTAACAAAGGATATGCTTTCCACATTTGGTCAGTCATTTCCCACGTGGCTTCCTTGGACCCAAAGTGCCTTCGCAGCACTTTGACTTGTTTTGTTTCTTTATTATGGACCATTATCTACCTCTGATCTAGGATGCATAAATTTATTGGTTGGAAATCCCCCTCTAGTTTTAGCTATAACATATACCAACCAATCATGTGTTTCACATCTTGCACATATCTTTATGCAATAAAACATGGAAAAAATCATCCACTCTTATTGATGGAGACAAGGCTAGCCTATAGGCAACTAGGCCTATTATTTTGAGTACTTCAAAGGGCCCACAAAATCGTGGTGCCAACATGGAACATGACCCAATTTTGAAGGAGATCTTCTTGGGTCTAACTTGCAAGTGAACTTATTCCTGAGCTTGGAATTATTTTTTCTCTTTATGCTCGTTTACATAGATTTTTTTCCTATCCCGTGCCACTTATAAATTTCTTTTGTAGATTTCTTTTCCTTCTCTGTATCTTTAAGCATATCAATCTCAATAATGAACCTATCCATTGTATCGCTCCAACTGATAGGAGTGTTGCAACTCCTCCCATAAATTGCTTTAAATGGGCGCATTCTTAGTGACTCTTGATACACATTTTTGGGATGGTCCATCACATACATTCTTAGCATATATTTCAAAATCCTATTTGTTATATTTTCTTTCCCATGAATCTGAGGATGGTATGTTGTGTTGAATTCCATATTTTTTAAGTGAAAGAGAATTCATTGTGCATAAGCTTTCTCATTGTGCAAAAAGAAGTGAAAACTCTTCACATTGAAAGCTCTCTGCACTCCACATACAACAATGAAAGATCTCCATTGTCCGCACTTCACAAGGTATTTGATCATTTAAATGTCTAATATATTGTAATGAGGATAGTAAAAAAAAATTCTTTACATTACAAATGACATAGATATATTTACCGAACATGACACGATCCATTTCAAATCGTGATAGGTTCAACTCATTTTCATAAATCCAAAAGAAAAGATTTAATGAAATAGATTTTATTCTGTGGAATGCTCAGAAAATCTTGAACAATGAAAGATCTCCAAAATTCACATATAAGAGTGAAAACTCTCCACTTTTTGGACTTCATGAGGCAATGAGCAGTTTATATATTTTTTATGATAGTAATACAACATAGCAGCATAGGATTCAAAGTTCGTCATGTTATGAATTCCATTAGGCATTGCTTTGGGTGATATGTCATTGCACGAAGTGCAGAAGCGTAGATAATTATTTCATTGTGCATCTTCTACACTCTACACAACCTTACTCAATTAATTAGTGGTAGAGGGTTGTATCTATCAATCTTGTTATTAAATATATTTTTTATAACTATATAACTATCTAGGTTAAGGTTTTCCATATTGCTTTAGAATACATGAAATGTTAAGTTTCATATAAAACTTAAGATATTTAAGTTTCTCATGATTTTTATCTATATGACATATATGTTTTCATGGTGTCTATAAAACCTTGTTTTTGAAATTTTTAAAATTAAAAAAAAAAAAAATTTAAATATTTAAATTTATTTTCAAAATTTTGAACAATTTTAAATAACGAGATAGTTAATTTTTTAAAAAAGTATCAAAAATTTGTGATTTATTGAAAATGAAGGCGATTTAAGATATATTAGTTATGTTGATTTTTACATGGTCTTCTTTACCAATAATTTCTTTTGATGTTTTTACATTGATGTTTTTGGACATTCTTAAACTTGATTACATCATTAATAAAATTATACATATGACATCAACAATGACAGTAAAACCATGAATTGAGAACTCAAACAAGGAACATAAGATATTAACCTAGGAAAATGCACAATTGGAAAAACCCAAAGTATCAATTTCCCTAAAGAATCAATGCAACAAGATATACATCAAAGTCAACTAACCAGAAACTGATGACCAACCATAAAATACCAATTCAACCCTCCACATTTCTATTCATATAAGCTCTGGAACAAGGTCAAGAACATGTCCTCCAAGTGTTCTTTAGAATTCACACTAAGCCACAAAGATTAGCCTCTTTCCATAGAAAATCAACTACAGGATTGTCGTCCCTTTTCTCTAATATATACCTGAGTCTTGACCCATTTTCCATTAGATATATTCCTTAGTGTCTTGGCCCATTTACATTAGATCTATGCATCAAGGTCTCCCCCCTTTACCTTAGATATAAACCTTAGGATATAAATTCCTTTCCATAGATTTATAGTGCCTCAGTTATGCAAGTTATTTGTCCCCTTCTTACCTAATATCAACAATTTATCTAGCCTTAGACCAATGAGTTATCTTACCTCAGATCATATCCAAATTGAGTCTTTTGCATAGTAAATAGGCTCGATTTATAGTTGTTCTTTGAGGAGAAGGGGCACGTCTCTTGGGCATACTAACTTGATCCTAAGAGGTCTGACTTGGTATTTGTGGCAGTAAAATTCAAATTCAAACCTTTTTCATTTTCCAGCTCTTTGATGAGCCTTGTAATATTTTTCTTTTGAATAGAAAATAATTCTTTCTCTTACAATCATGAATAACATGTTTCACATAATTTTTTTTACAAATACTTTTATTTTTCAATTTTACAAAAATTATCAAGACCAACCATACCTACAAATTTCAACAAGTTCAACCATATAAATTAAATAGTTAATAGATAAAAAAAAACTACCTCATTCTAGAAAGCTAACAGAACAACTATTATTAAAAAAATGACATCAATTAAAATTTTAAAATTAGAAGTAAATTATAACATACCTCAATTTACTTAACAAAAAAAATTCTCTTGTATTAAAGTTACCCATACTTACTCTATACATATAGTGAATATGTAAATTGTAACATATCTCAATTTACTCAACAAAAAAAATTCCTTAAATTGAAGTTACCAATACTTACTTTATACATGGGGAATATAGGGTTTAGTTGAATACATTAATACATACATCTTTGTCTTGAACATTTTTTCTTTAACAAGTTTTGGTTTTCTCTATAGAATCATACATCTCCCATAATCCAAAAAGGGGATGTCTATTTGGCTTCTTAATAACTAACCTAATCACCACACATTATTTACATACATTATTTACTTAGGCATAACTTGTTGTTTAGCTTGATTATACTATATGATCCCCTTAATTTCATATATTTTTTTGTTTTATGTATAATATATAACATGTAAGAAATAACACCCACCCTCATCTTCCCAATCCCTCTAACATAGGGACATAGTTTTATGTACATATTACACAACCATGGCTTAGATTAAAACCTTACCCTCGCATGTGGTTTACACTTATATATTTTTTGGTATATCATATTATCCTAGACTTGGTCCTTACGCAACCATTTGTACTAATGTAGGATTTTACACCTTATATTGGTTATGGCAATTTTTAATGGTTCACACTTAAGTAAAATGCATGCCTCATTACCCATGTGATCGACGTGATTTTTTCCAGTTGGAATCCTTTCGAGCTTCCATCTCACCACTCTCACATGATCTGCAACTACCATACTATCTCAACAACCATCCATATTGAGCCTTACTGCCACCTTAAAACATAATTGATTGCATATTTGCAATAGTTGAACTCCTAGTCATTCTATGGACGAAATCCCATCCACCGAGATACATGGGTGCTAACCGCTGTACTCGCTAGTTATCTAGGGAAACCGTCTAGATACAGAATGTATCTAGAATCAATTTTACAAAAAAAGGACCTTTTTATCTGAAAATTCGCCATCAATTTTACAAACAAAATAATGATAATACAAACTCACAATAATTCTAAATAATTTTATCTCACTAAAAGTAACATAATCACACCATATTCCCACATCTCTCTATTATTTGGAAATATTTAATCATTTTCAATGTGCACTCGTTCTTGAAACCAATACTCTACTATTCAGCCCATGCGGGTACCTTCTGAGAACAGATTGCTTCACTTGCAAGAGATCCGAAGCTAAACGATGACCAAGTATCATTACGTCTCACACGTAGCTCCATAACTCCACATTTTTTGATACGCCAGTCACTTGCCATACTCCTCTGCGTAGCCACAAAATATCTCAAACCAGGCTTTCAACACAAAATGTCGACACAACATAATGCTCACAGGGTTCCACACTATTATAAATGATAACATGGATTGTGTTGTTTGATTCGGTGGCCTGAGTAACTGAACCTGCACCTTCTTTTCTCCTTCCACGAGTTCGGCCAAGCAGATGGGGCAATCGGTTCCCAAACACGATGTCGGCTTAGAGGCAGATGTGTAAACAACAATAGGCAATGTTTTCATGACCGTCTTATTCAATCCAGTACTTTTGCCCACCAGTATAGCCACCCCATCAGATGAGTCACTCGCCATTCATCTGTTGTAGCAACGTGCGCATTTGAGCACCGATTTGAGGCCAAGGGCACAGATGAGAGAACAAACTATAGCTGCGAGAATGACAGCTAGATAGGAGTGGAGACTGATAAAACTAACTCACTATTACGCAGCCACAAAATACATTTTCTCTCTGCCCTTCGGCCTTCCCATAAGGGATTAGCCTAGATAGGCTCCGATACCATGATAGAAATAACTAAAAAACACTCAATTACTAAACACACTCATATATTATACACAAATGGTGTATGTGTAAACACACTCACACACACTGATTACATTCAGATTACTATATCAAATAGAGTTTCTAAGATCCAACTTATTCCTAATTTAGAGAGAGAGGTTGAGAGAATTTCTGAACCAACACATACCAACTTCTCAAATATTCAATGTAATCATTAAGTCAAACACTTTCGATATGATCCAAATAAGGCTATGTGTTTCACTGTTTTGGCTATGGTTGATTAAACCTTTTTCCTTTCCTTTGTTATGTTTGAAGTTCTCGACCATTGTGGGTTCGATTATATGGAGAAGGTATGGTTTTTGACCTTTCACCTCTTTCTCTTATCTTAAAATAGTGTTGCCACATGTCGTTGACTTATCCCATTTGATGAGTTTGGCACCACATGGCTAGATCCGCTAAGAAATAGTGGTCATAATCCGGGTTTTTCTCTTAATGACACACTTATTTTCCATTTTCTTGATTTCATGGCTTTTTTAGTCTAACATCAATTGTGTGTCACGTGTAGGCTAATAGAATAACTAATTTCGTTATGGGAGAGTCAAGACAATTCTTGTTGATTTTAACTTTATTCTACTTTATTCTACTTGCGATGGGTTTTTCGCTAGGCCTGGCTTGAGGTGGATTCTTTGAAATAACATTTGTTCTAGGGTAAATCTTCTACCCTTACTCCTACACATATTTTCTGTAATTTATTTTTTATTTAAATGTACTCTTAAATATTTCTTCTACACCTAGGTTTTTTACAAGGAAAATAATGGGTTTTGTGGAAACTTCTTCCGGGCGAGGTTTCTTCCAGGCTTTAGACAAATTTATTTATTCATCATCGTTATTATTCTATGGGTTTTGTTTTGTGCCATGGTTTTTATAAGAACTTATATATGCGAGGATATGGTAGTTTTGACCCACAATTGAGGAATTCAGGCCTAGCCAAGAGCTGCGTATAACGGCCAAAACTATCAGATAGGTTTTACCCCTTTTTAAGTGTTTTACCCTGTTAGTATTTTCTAAGGTTTCCTTTTTTATTTATCCCGAGTTCTGAGAAGAAATTTATTGTAAGTATGTACTCAAATATTGCACAGATAGGCTATATGGTCTCGTGGCAATCCTTTACATGTATTGTACTTCTTCCTTACCTCTATTGCTTTGACAAGCTTGGTTATGTTTATTTATTCATGTCATGGTTTCTACTAATATACTAACATGATCTGCGTTGTCTTGTCACAAGTATACCTAAACCTTAGCTTGGCTTTTGAGCTTTCTATTAAATTCTTCTCTGGCAAAAGGGAGACCCCTGACTCCTCTCTAACCTTTGGTCTAGAGGTTGGATGCCATGCATATTTTATTTTTCATTTAATTGCCCTGTTGGATCATGCGTCTGTGTAATTTTAAGATACAATTAAATTCCTGGACATGACTCTTACATTATCAGTTGAGGTTCTCTAGTGAACCTCTATAAATCTGTTTTTTGTATGGCTTACGAGTTGGTTATTGCCACTCACTCTACTACATCATACTCATACATTTTCCTTACATTAATATATTGGATATCAGGCTTTGTATTGTACTCATAATATATGAGCACATATGATTTTTGTATTCCAATGACATTTACTTGCTATACACTATTTTATCTGGCTAATTTACAAGACATTAAAACTCTATATCTATGTATCATTCTATTTACTCTTTTCTTGTTCTTCAGTGTATATTAATTATGATCTTCGTCTTTCTATGGCTGTGTAGAAATTTTGTACTTCCTTATAGTTATTTTATCAATATATTAATATTATCTAATATGTGTCCCTTGCGTCATACTACAATGATCTCTACTTAATAAAACATATTTTTCAGCACTAATGCTATACCACTCTAATTTTCTCCATTCAATATTTGATCTGTTACAAATTGGGCTACTATGACAGTTCATGTGGTTCCGCTGAGCAGACTTAGATTACATAA
This sequence comes from Pinus albicaulis, assembly GCA_034641835.2. NCBI lineage: Eukaryota > Viridiplantae > Streptophyta > Pinopsida > Pinales > Pinaceae > Pinus > Pinus albicaulis. The sequence continues at coordinate 1,054,941,911 of CM076582.1, forward strand.
TTCCATCTAAACAAAATTTATATATTTTCTTGTAGGATTTCATAGATGATCAGCTTGGGTCTCTAAAAATTTGTAGTAAGATAATTGTATTTCCTTATTCGTTTTATCAATATATAAATGTATAAACATATCTCTTGAGGTGATACCATTTCCGTTACACCGATCCACGAATTACTAATTTGGTATTGTGTGACTCTTCCTTAAACTATTATGCCATTGATGACTTCCCTCCATTCCATGGTTTAAATTTATATCTATGCATGATACAGGTATGGCTACTGTTCGGTTTACGTATTCCTACCTATGTGGAACTTAACCTATGTTGTTCTAATTTTGTATATTGAGTGTATATATACATATTGTAGAGTTATCTTAACCTAAATTAGCAAGGTATATTGATCTCCTATAACTAGGTCCTTCTTAGAAAAGGATATTTTCTCTATTATAATTTCACAACATTCATATGAGCATTACACTCTCCATCTCTCTATGTTACTGCAACCCTCGATTTTCGGGTCATAGGTCTTTGTTTTTCACTAAGAATTAAATATTATACAAAGTCAAGTTTTTTGGATCCACAAATTACCAAATTTCATTAAGGAAACCTTCTAGTATTCCATAATACGACAATGGACGTAATTAAGCCTGGATTATCGTGTTTATGAAACTAATTTTTTTACTGAGTTTCATGATGATGAGCCATACTGGCTGGTTCCAAAATATTTGACAAAATTTTCATAGATGTGATTTTCACCGAAACTTCATTATTGTTTAAGTTTCTCATTACATCCACTTTAAGCAAAAATAGTGATACAATCACTAATTCATAGTTATTCATTACTTCCGCCAGTATTGTCATGCATATCATTGAGTGGTTAGTTTCTTTCCCATATGTACAACTAAATAAAATACTCTCATCAAGAATTTCCATTAGACATAACATAAAGCTTCCTAAAACTTAGTTAGATAATGAATGATTCTTTCTTTACTTTAACATATTAGTGTCCATTCATTCATATACACTGTAAATATTCCCAAATTTCCCATTAAACATTAACAAAATTCCCATAAAACATTAACAATGTCATTATTAATTAAGTTTTATAGCTTACATAATCCATAGTTAGACAAAAAGTTACTATAACTAAAAGGTTTCATACTTAGTACAAAAGTCTACTTAGAATTTAAACTTATTACAAAAGTCACGGTTAATAATTAGTTAAGAAAGTAGTTACTATAACTAAACTAAACGGTTTCAAACTCAATACAAAAGTCTACTTAGAATTTAAACTTATTTGAGAATAAGTAAACGGTTTCATACTGAATACAAAAGTCTACTTACAATTTAAATTTATTTGACTAGCAATAATTCTCTTAGGGAACAATAGAACAAATAGAACGTTCCTCCCAATCAACCATTTGCACATTTCTCAACTCAAGCCTAGGACATGCTCCTCTCTTTATGCTTGGTATCTTCACAACCAAAGTTGTCTAAATTATTTCATACGAGTGGTATTTATTATTCTTTTACTACCAGATTTTTAGTAGTTTCATTTTAGGTCCTCACACCTTTTTTTCGTTCGGTTTTTCTTTTCTTTTTTTAAATATAAGAATTTTTTTTTTCCTTCATAAATATATCTCTTTAGTTATGCCTATACTTATCTTTTTGTCTAACTTAACATTACCATTTTTCTCTAACAAAACTTATATTTCAACCTAACATAACCTTTATCTCCAATTATATTGTTTCTCTCAATCCAACCTGAATTCCACAACCAACATTTCCACTTCCATATATAAAATAATAAAACTCTCCAGCAACACTTACCCAACAATTTCACTTCCATATACAAAAATCATAAAGTAATAAAACTCTTCCGCAACAATTACACAAGCGGTATCACATTAATTATTTAACTTAGAAACCTTTTAGTGACACAAAACATCACAAATATTAATTTATAAAATACAAATTTCTTAATAAATTTAATGAAAATCTTTTATTAAACAATAAATTCTTACTTCTTAAATCTTACTTAATAATGGTATAAAAAACATTTAAAATTTAAAACCCATTTTAAAACAATCCCCTCTTCATTAAATATTACATAATATTATAATAAATAATATCAAAATTTAAAACCCCTTTCCATCCCATATAAACCAGCCTTTCGGTGTAATTATGGACTCCTCCGCAATTATTGTGTCTTACTATGACCACTTAGATAGTGCAGAAAAATTGTTATTGAACTACAATTCTTTACCTAACGGTCGTGCGGAGTTAGATTCGATTTTTCTTGATCCTGCTATATCTGATTGCCAGCAAATTTACTGTGGCAAGAAGGATTGATTTCGTTACTTTGAAATTATAAAATCGGCATGGTCCCATGAGGGTAAAATACTGACATATACCTAGAATTTTTCACCTAACAGTCCTCCAGAAATTCAAAATTTTCAAACGCGCGTATGTATCATTCAAGGATTTCCATGTCTGGTTATGGGAAATGGTCAGCAAATTTACAACGGGGAAGCACGCCAATTCATATAATGACATTGACGTTATAAAATTGACATGGTCGGATGAGGCTAAAAAATTGACAGTGACTTAAAATTCGTTACGGAGCAGTCCTGCAGTAATAAGATTTGAATTATTCAAGAGAACGCATGTATCATTCAAGGATTTCCCCGTCGGGTTGTGGATGATTTCCAGTAAAAGCATGGTGTAACAATGTTAATTGACATCTCTCCCACATTGGAGAAGACTACTATTCTTTCGGCACGAGGCGGCTGCCTCGATGCCATGAATAAGTTAATCATATGTCATCAGTACATCAAAGCACTACAGGAAGGGGGGTTATGTCATTATCGAGAAGGTGATAAAATCGTTTGGGAAGGGATATGAAGGGGAAGGGTTGATAGTGAAGGGAGTGTATTTTAGCATCATTTTAAACCAATTACTGGAGAGGACCCCGTCCCCTTTCAGTAAGTACTTGAGTTGGAAATTCCCCTCAAGATTCTCTTATTTGGTTGGCTAGTTTGGAAATGTTGAATCTTGAAATGGGATAAGCTTATGAAACGTGGGTTCTATCGGCTAGGATGGTGTTAATTCTGTCATGCTAAAGAGGAATCAGTATCACATATAATTTTTGTTGGAATTTTGGGAAATTCCAGACAACAGAAATGGAGAGAATAAACTCCCCTCTACAACATAGAGAGGTTAAAACAAAAAATTTCTTGCAGACAGAGATGGCATAAAAATGCTTTCTATTTCATTAACAGAACAAAAAAAAAGAAAACTGTTACAAAATGTCTTCCTCAATGGAGGGATTCACAAAATAAGACTACTACAGACGCAGTGCTCCAGAAACAACTCTCTGTCTTCAAACAAAACAATACTCTGTCTCTTAAAAGACCAACACTGATGTATTCTTCTCTTTCCGCGCTGCTGTGCGAAAACTAAACAAAATAATATTACATACTTCGCTCTCAGGCCTTTTACACTATATATATATGGCGCGGCGGAAAAAAAATACATAAAACACATATAAAACTTTAATATAGCGCGATGTACGAGTGGGGACCACATCGCAGTCGGCTATCGCAATCGGCGGATCGGCGGGACGAATCGAAACTGCAACATGCGATATTGCGATGTGCGATGGCGCGGTCGCGCGATCTCATCGCAAATATTCATCGGCGGTAATTTATGGCAGAACAAAAATTGCGATTTGCGATTATGCGATCTGCGATGGCGCGATCGCATCACACGATCGCATCGCGACTTTTAACAACGGTGGAACATATATAATATTCGATAATCACATATTGCAATTGTGATTTGATCACATCGCATCGCAACACTCCTCATCAACAAGACACTTATAATTCAAAACTGCGATTTGCAATTTGCGCTTTGGATTTTAAGTGGTAGGGACCACTTGTCCTGTTGCTTTTCAAAAATAAAGGACTTCTGATGTTTTATTCAATTTCTTCATTTTTGGTTGTTGAGGGCTTTTAAAGCCCGGAATGACTATATTAATAAAAACTGCTCCTCGACTTGAACTACAGGAAATCTTCATTCTTCTGTGAAACGACTTCGCCCATACTTCAAAATTAATTATGCTCTGCTGTTCATGGCTGCGGCCCATCAACTATTAAATTCTTCCTTACGGATTTTCTCTGTTCCTCTTAACTGCGTGTTGTTGTACACTCAATCTCTGCTGCTGCTGCTGTACTCTTTCTTCTGCTCAAAGGCACAGTAGGTGACTTTAATATTTCAACACTCCCCCTTAAAGTCAACTGCTGGGTTATCCATCATACCCAAACATTTTCTCAAAAATTCAAAGGTCTTCTACCCCAATGGCTTTGTTAAAATATCTGCATATTGCTCCTCTGTTTTACAATGTTGTAAAACAATTTCTCCATTGTTCACTAATTCTTTGATATAATGAAATTTTGTATCTATGTGTTTCGTTCTCTTATGAAACACATAATTATTTGACAATGCAATAGCTGAGCTATTGTCACAATAAATCACAATGCCCTTTACCTGTTCTTGGCACAAACTTCTCAACATTCTTCTCATCCAAACTGCTTGACACGCTGCTGTTGTAGCTGCTACATATTCTGCCTCTGCTGTTGACAATGCCACAATTGGCTGTTTCTTAGAAGCCTGTGAAATGGCTCCTGAACCCATATGAAAAGCATAACCGGAAGTGCTCTTCCAATCATCTACACTTCCAACCCAATCAATGTCAGTTTATCCAACTAATTCTGAATTTTCTGAAGCTGTATATAAAATACCAAATCTTTTAGTTCCTTTCACATACCTCAGAATTCTCTTTGTTGCTTGCCAATGTGCTTCTTTTGGCTTCTCCATAAATCTGGAAATTTGAATAACAGCATGCATAATATCTGGCCTAGTTGTAGTCAAATACATAAGGCTGCCAATTATGCTTTTATAAAAACTTGGATCAACATCCTTGCTGCTGTCTTCTTTACTCAACTTCAATCCCATTACTGTGGGAGTAATTGCAGCTTTGCACTCCTGCATATTAAATCTTTCTAGAACTTGATTCACATACTTTGCTTGAGAAATAAAAATCCCTTTTTCATTTTGTTCTAGTTCTATTCGTAAGAAGTATCTCAACAAACCCATGTCAGTCATTTCAAATTCATCTTTCATGACTGTTTTAAAATTTTCAACAAGGCAATCATCATTACCTGTAAATATTAAATCATCAACATATAAAAAACAATGACCATTTTACCATCCTTTTCTTTGATGTAGAGCGTGGGTTCTCCCTCACATTTCTCAAATCCATTTTCCAGTAGATAGGAGTCTATCCTACTGTACCATGCTCTTGGCGCTTGCTTCAGCCCATAAAGAGATTTCTTCAATTTGCAGACCGTATGCTCTTGACCTTTCTTCTCATATCCAAGAGGTTGTTCCACATATACCTCTTCCATTAAAACTCCATTTAGAAATGAAGATTTTACATCCATCTGGTATACTTTCCATTTCTTTTGTGCTGCTATGGACAACACTGCTCTTATTGTCTCCATTCTTGCAACTGGTGCAAAAGTTTCTTCATAATCTATTCCTTGCTTCTGCTTGTATCCCTTGACAACAAGTCTGGCCTTGTGTCTTTCTATCTTCCCTTAAGCATTGCTTTTGGTATCATAGACCCAATTTAACTCCAATGACTTCTTTACCTTCTGGGAGATCAACCAACTCCCATGTTTTGTTCTTCTCTATGACATTAATTTCATCATCCATAGCTTCTATCCATTTTCTATCTTTAATAGCATCTTCGAAATGAATAGGATCATCAACTTGACAATATAAAGCAAATAAGGAATTCATACCTTCATTTGCTTCTCCTTGCTCATAAATTTCTCTGATGCTTCTGAATCTTGTTCCGCTTTCACTTGGTGTAGACGTGCTTGATGAAGCACTCAATTCTTCTCCGTGTGGTGTGCTCGGTGATGCACTCCCGCTTCTTCTCAAGGGTGTTATAGCTGCCGCTTGAGGCGTCCCTTGCTGTCCTTGTGTTGGTGGAGGTTGTGAAACGGATGAGTTGTTAATTTCAACCACATCTCCTTCATCTTCATCATGAGATAAATAGTTTTTGACATTGAATGTTTTCTCAATACTTCCATCCCATGCTTCCTCTTCAATAAATTTCACATCTCTGCTTATCACAAACTTCTTTGTGGATGGGTTATACAATCTGTATCCTTTGGAATCTTCACAATATCCAAGGAAAATGCACTTCTCCGCCTTACTATCCAACTTCTTCCTCAACTTGTCTGGAATGTGTGTGTATGCCACGCATCCAAAAACTCTCATGTGGGTGACTCCCTATTTTCTGCCACTCCACGCTTCTTCTGGAACTTTGTTCATCATAGCTTTTGTGGGGCATCTATTTAAAATATATACAGCACATTTTGCTGCTTCTGCCCAATACTCATTCAGCAAGTGTTTCGCCTTGAGCATACTTCTAACCATTTCCATTATGGTACGATTCTTCCTTTCAGCAACTCCATCCTGTTGCGGTGTGTACCTTGTGGTAAACTGCTTGTGTATGCCATTCTCTCTGCAAAAACGTAGAAATTACTTTGAGATATATATTCTCTTCCTCTATCGGTTCTGAGAACTTTAATGTGCAGTCCGCTCTGTTTTTATACAAGAGCTTTAAAATGACAAAATTTCTGAAAGAATTCACTCTTATATTTCAGAAAATAAACCCACACTTTTCTTGTGAAATCATCTATGAAGGTCAGCATATAGTTGCTGCCTGAAACTGATGATGTCTGCATCGGCCCACATAAATCTGAGTGAATGATCTCTAAGGGTGCTTTCGCCCTTATGTTTTTCCCTGATGGAAAATTTTCTCTGTGTTGCTTTCCCAAGATGTAGCCCTCACATAGGCTGTCAGGCTTCTCAATCAATGGTAAACCCCTTACCATTCCTTTTCTGTGCAACAAATTTAATCCTCTGAAATTGAGATGTCCAAATCTAGGTGCCATAACCAATTTTCATCTTTTGCTTCCTTCTGAAAGGCTTCTTGTGTTACAGCTGCTATGCTCTTTCCTTTTCCCTTCAAGTCAGTGTTGAGCTTGAGTGGAAACATTCTATTGCTAGTCATTTGTATTTCAGCAATGATTTTCTTGCTTGGAGGTATATCTTTTATTGTGCACACATCATCCTTGAAAATTACATTGTAACCTTTTTTTATGAGCTGCCCAACGCTCAAAAGATTACATTTCAGACCTGGAACATAATACACATCAGGGAAAAATTTCTGCTCCCCATTTCTTGCTCGAATACTTACTCTGCCTTTTCCTTTGACAGAGATCTTAGTATCAGTCCCTGTGGTCACTTCACATTTTACTTCTTCATCTAGATTAGCAAACATTTCTTTGTTTCCAGTCATGTGATTACTACATCCTGAATCTAAGAACCAAACATCATCTTCTCTATCTTATGCTACATTACAAGCTAACAACACATTACTTGGGTTCTTTTCTTCTTTTGCTACATTAACATTTTGCTTATTTTTCATGTCATTTTGCTTCTTTCTACATTCATTGGCATAGTGCCCATATTTTTTGCAATAATGACATTGGACATTGGATTTGTCATACCTTTGTCCATGAGCATGTTGGTGTTGATTTCCACCTTGCTGGCTGTTGCATTGGCCTTGGCTCTGACCTTGACTGTTGCTCCTTCCATGTGAATGTGAAGGGTTGTTCCTTCCACCTCTGTTCTGGCTTCTGCCTCTTCCTCTTCCTTTGCCTTGACCTCTTTCTCTTCCTGAAGGCATCTGGTTCTTGAAGGCGTGCTCAAGAGATGAGTTTTCATCTCTGCTCAATCTCTGTTCATGAGTTATTAGTGAGGCATGAAGTTCATCCACTATGAACTTTGAGAGATCTTTGGTCTCTTCTATGGTGGTAACAATAACATCAAACTTTGAGGGTAAGCTTCTCAAAAGTTTCTCCACAATCCTTCTTTCTTCCAGAGTTTCTCCATGGGATCTTATCTGATTTACAATCCCAATCTGCCTTATGTAAAAAGTAATATCACAATACTCTACGACTCCCCTGCATGCAAAGAGTTTCAAAATCTCTTCTCAGCAACTGAAGTTTTGTTGTCTTAACTTTCTCCATACCTTGATAGGCTACTTTCAGAGTTTCCCATGCCTCCTTGGATTTCTTAGCTGCTGCTATCCTTGAAAACACACTCTCATTTACAACTTGATACAATAAGAAGAGAGCTTTAGAGTCTTTCTTCCTGTTATTCTTCAATAAGTAATTTTCTGCTTGAGTTAAGGCATTAAAAGCCTGCTCATCAGCTGGTTCAACAAAACCATCTTCTACCAATTCCCATAAGTCTTGTGAGACAAACAAGGCTCTCATGGTAATGGCCCAATAATCATAGTTCTTTCCATTAAATTGTGGAAGTTGAACATTTCCAAGACTCATACCAGTGCTTGGTCCAGCCATTGCTCTTAAACTGAACTCTGAACTTAAACAAACTGTCTTTCCTTCTCTGAAAGAAAAAACTCTTTAAACAAAAACAACAAATCTGATTTCTTTGAGAAATACCTGACTTTGACTTCTGTTGAGCTTTCACTCGGCTGGAGAAAAAAAAATGTTGCAACAAGTCTTCTTCTTCTTCAGCTTCTTTGAAACCTTCAAAGAGCCTAAACTAGCTCTGATACCATGTTGGAATTTTGGGAAATTCCAAACAACAGAAATGGAGAGAATAAACTCCCCTCTACAACACAGAGAGGTTAAAACAAAAATTTTCTTGTAGACAGAGATGGCATAAAAATGCTTTCTATTTCATTAACAGAACCAAAAAAAAAAAAAATGTTACAAAATGTCTTCCTCAATGGAGGGATTCACAAAATAAGACTGCTACAGACGCAGTGCTCCAGAAACAACTCTTTGTCTTCAAACAAAACAATACTCTGTCTCTTAAAAGACCAACACTGTTGTGTTCTTCTCTTTCCGCGCTGCTGTGCGAAAACTAAACAAAATAATATTACATACTTGGCTCTCAGGCCTTTTACACTATATATATATGGCGCGGCGGAACAAAAATACATAAAACACATATAAAACTTTAATATAGCGTGACGTACGAGTGGGGACCACATCGCAGTCGGCTATCGCAATCGGCGGATCGGCGGGACGAATCGAAACTGCGACATGCGATATTGCGATGTGCGACGGCGCGGTCGCGTGATCGCATCGCAAATATTCATCGGCGGTAATTTATGGCAGAACAACAATTGCGATTTGCGATTCTGCGATCTACGATGGCGCGATCACATCGCATGATCGCATCACGACTTTTTACAACGGTGGAACATATATAATATGCGATAATCACATATTGCAATTGCAATTTGATCGCATCGCATCACAACACTCCTCATCAACAAGACACTTATAATTCAAAACTGAGATTTGCGATTTGCGCTTTGGCGCTTAAGTGGTAGGGACCACTTGTCCTGTTGCTTTTCAAAAATAAAGGACTTCCGTTGTTTTATTCAATTTCTTCATTTTTGGTTGTTGAGGGCTTTTAAAGCCCGAAATGACTGTATTAATAAACACTGCTCCTCCGTAGACTTGAACTACGGGAAATCTTCATTCTTCTGTGAAACGACTTCGCCCATACTTCAAAATTAATTCTGCTCTGTTGTTCATGGCTGCAGCCCATCAACTATTAAATTCTTCCTTACGGATTTTCTCCATTCCTCTTAACTGCGTGTTGCTGTACACTCAATCTCTGCTGCTGCTGCTGTACTCTTTCTTCTGCTCAAAGACACAGCCGGTGACTTTAATATTTCAACAATTTTATGGTGTTTGTTAACATGTAAGATATGGTCTCTCTTCTCTCATTATATCATTGCTAACATTATATTTTTGGTCATCATTCATTTTCCCATGATTGCCATTGCAGGCATTAGTCACTTTGGTACTGCTGTTACGGGACTCATGCAAGTGAGCCTGTTTATATCACCGAGTTCTTGGTTATGACTATAAAAATGCCTTTTTTGTTTTGGTTTGTGGTTGTGGTCTATCGTCTACTACAGGATTACATGTAAGCTAATGTGGTTCTTTGATGCCTCTATCGGACCAATTTTGTATGCACATCTTGGTATTTTCATCTCGGGGCTTCCACATCCGTCAGTAAGCGGACCATGTTTATGATTGCTTTCGCTGTTCTCCTTGTTGCTCATCTAAACAGGGGAAATGATAATGTGGATAGGACACTTGTTGATTGTCTAAGCAGGGGAAATGATAATGTGAATAGGACAACCAATGGTTGCTCAAATTATTTTGGACCAAGTCATGATGACTCACTTATCACTAATATATAAACAACGTTTTTTCTTTTTCTCAAAAAAAAAAAAATGAACCCATCAGAAATTTGTGTCTAAATTCATCGGGGATGACCAAGTTTAAAACGTAATCTCTGGTGTCTGATTATCTGACCTCCTCTACATTCCGTTTCAAAAAAAATTACGTGTAGATATTGGTCTCGTAAACGCGGAGAGTATCAACCGGTGAATTACATGTGGCACGTTCTTGGCGAATGGTTATTTGGATTGATTTGAAGATTATGTTAACCGGCTTAACCATAGGTCTCGATTTTAAATGCAACTACAACGTTACATCCATTTAAGACCAGAAGTTCTGCACGCTTATTGATCTGGTCAATTTTAAATCCTTGAATGCATGTTTTTTCTTACTCCTAAAACTGAGTATATTTAATTACCGGACTATCATCAAACCCAATATATCTCAACAAATAGTCACATAACTCATCTCTTCATTTGGTCAACAGTTATCTCCATTCCATTCCATGCCTTCTTTTTGTATTTTATATCTAGTTTACTCTTTCAATTATTAGTTTACTGGTTCAATTATTAATAGTAATTTGTTTGTTGGTTCAATTATTAATAGTAATTTGTTTGTTGGTAAATATTTATTATTCATTATGTCTTTTTAAATAGTCTAAAAATTTTGAGGTCAAATTTTTATTTATGTTATTTAAATTATTTTTTAACTATATATAAATTTAACCGTATAAAAAACTATTAAACACATGAAATTTGTAATTTCAATAAATTATTGTTAAATTTAAAAAAAAATTAATTTCAAATATCAATAAAAAAAATTTCCAAAAAATCTCACCAAACACAAGTCAGTTAACTATGTAATAAAGTTAATTTTGATTTTGCTCTATGTCCGAATTGACATCAGCTCAGATTTGACTTTGCTGCAGCCTCCATATCAATGCTATATGGAAATGTACAATGAACATAAAATTTGATTTTAAAACTTTAGAAACGTACCATGGAACATACTAGTACACATGTCGTTGAAAAATACATATATGAGAATATTGTTGCGTTCCGACATGGTATTGATAGGGACTCAAGACCCGTAATCCGAGTGCTGAGTAACAACATTATTAGCGCAAGCATATTATTTATATATTAATGGCGTTGATGTAACAATACGGAATGTGAATGTTATTAGGGTAAGCATATTAATATATTAATGTGCTGGATATAGTTTAAGGGTTTAAGGTTTATTTATATAAGTATATATAAAGATAAAATTAATAAGAAGAATATTATTGTTATCCAGTAATAATCATTATTATAAATAATAATAAATATTATTTATTATTATTTAATTTTAAATTATGCAATATAAATTAATTATTTAATAATAATTGTATTAATATTATTATTCATATTAATTAATAATATGATTTAGTAATATTATAAAATTAATAGATTATAATTAGAGATTATAAATTAATAAATATAAATTCACGAGATTATAAATTTAATGAAAGAGATTATAAATCCAAGGGAATAATATTAAATTCAAGGAATAAATATTATAAACTCAACATATATAAATTCAATATTATAAACCAAAAATATGTTAAACCTAATGGATTAATAAACTTAAAGGTTTAATATTATTCCCTAGTATTTAATATTATTCCTCGAGGTTTATCTACTATGGGTTTATAATATTAATCGTGAGGGTTTAATATTATTCCCAAAAGTTTATTTACCTTGGGCTAATAATATTAATCCCTAGAGCTTAATATTATCTCTTTGGGTTTTTAGTATTAATTCCTTGGAGTTTTAATATTATACACTAGGAATATGAACCCTTATATTAATAAACCATAGGGTTTGATGCTATAAAACCAAGGGAATAATAAACCCAACAGATTAATACTAAAACTCCATGGTACTATGAACCCAATGAAATAATATTAAACCAAATGAATTGATATTATAAACCCCAAGGTAAATATTATAAACCTTAAAATAAGCATGGTGGACCATGGTCAATTTTGATATTGAGACAATCAATGTCACAATGTGACATTAGACCATGGTTGACCAAGATTGATTTTCATATCAAGACAACCTTTGTCACCGTGACGATGGAGCATGGATGACCATGGTTGATTTCCATATTGAGAGAATATTTTTCACAATGCGACGTTGAACCATGGTTGAACATTATTTAACATGATTTATTTTACAAAACATGGTTGACCTTCGTTGACCATGATTGACCAGGTTTAACAATGATATTATAAACCCAAGGGAATAATAAAACCAAGAGATTAATACTAAAAACCTAAGCGATTATAAACCCAAGGAAATAATATTAAACTCAAGGGGATAATATTAAACCTTACATTAATAAACCTAAGTGAATAATAAACCCTAGGAATGTGAACCCATTAGATTAATAAAAACATGGGGTTGATATTATAGTCCCAAGGGAATAATAAACCAACAGGATTGATACTAAAACCCCAAGGGATTATGAACCCAAGGGAACAATATTAAAATCAAGGGATTAATATTATAAACTCAAGGTATACAAACCATAAGATAAATATTACAAACCCTAAAATAAACAATGTTGACCATAGTTGAACATGGTTGATTTTCATATTGACATAATCCTTGTCAAAATGTGACGTTGGAAAATGGTTGTCCATGGTTGACAGAGATTAATTTCATATTGACAGATTATTTATCACAATGCTACATTGAACCCGACGAACAACATGAAATGTGAATGTTATTAATTTTTACGAAGGTTAAAAAACATTTTTAATATTTCATGTTAAAGCAAATATATTTCAGCGTTTATAATGTAGAAAAAATTGCTTTTGATCACAATCAACCAGATCTATAACCTTGGTTAAGAATGGTACAAATTATGTATAAACACTAACCATTTTGAATGAAAATGTTGAGGTAAGAAGATAAATGTGAAGGTAAAAAGGTAATTATATAATGTGTAATTTTATTAGATTTTCATTAATTCTATAATGCAATATTTAAATTTTATTTTAAAATATATAATTTTAAGTATTATGGTTTTATATATATATATATATATATATGATAAGAATTTTTTGAATAAATAATTTCGAAATAGACTTATTCTAGATTAATCTACTACCAAGGAGATGTTCAAGTATATTGAAAGACAAAAAGCTTCATATAAATATACATATTTGGATACATATTCGGTTAGTTTATTTAAAACAATTATAAAACATCAATAATCTCATTCTCATTGTGTTGACATACCTTATTATTGATATGACAACTTTAAAAAAATGAAATGTAATAAAAATAATAAATAAAATATTTCAATGTTATTGTGAAGAAACATTCTTTATTAAATTCAATATTAGATTACTCAATTCAATATTCTTTTTAAGAAACTCAATTATTTTTAATTAGTTTTTTTCTCGACATGATATGGGAAATAAAGTTAAATCTACAGTGTTAAATCACTACTAAGGAATGATTAAAGGGAGTAGAAAATCTAGAGCCAAAAGATTATTTTGGTCAAGAAAGATACAAATAATTAGTTGTTTAATGTTTATTGAGATGAAATAATTCACAACAAATTCAAGATTATAGAGTTCTACATTCTATTAAATATGAAATGATATTTTAAGGTCCGAGAAACTAAAAAAAGTTTACGAGACAAAGACAAAGGCCACTAAGAGCAGACACACCGAAATGAAAGCAACACCCAGATAAGCTGCTCTGAGCCCACTTGACCAACACACTCGAACAATTGAGAAGGAAGTGAACAAAACATAACTAGAGTTAGATGAGAAAAACCATATACCTAGTGTTTTCACTACTAATATGTTCAAACCGATTCAATACCCCTATAGCCATGTTACAGGTAGCAAGAGCGAATGATTGCCTTTTCCATTGTCTCTAATGCCACATTACTAATGCCAAGAAGGATCATTGACCATTTCCACTCTACTACCATGTTACATACACTTCTTTGCACCCCCTCTAATCTGAGTCCTTCATATTATTTATATATATAATTCCTCAAGTGGGCTCTCTCATATGAATATGATGTCGTATGGAATTCCAAGGTTGCATAAATCTCTGTTGTTCTAATGGGGTGAAACTAATGGAGTGTATAAATCTCTGTCATTTTACTTGTTTTGGGAGATTTGGCTTGCTTGAAATAGACTAAATTTTTAGGATGTACCTATCAATTTATGCTATATTGATGGGCCATTATGAAGTGGATTAAGGGTCACGATCTGGACCTCCCCATTATTAAAGATATCTCCCATTGCATTCATCCCCATCCAATCTCCTTACGTGTTGTATTCTTTGATGGGGTTGCATCGGGTGGGTGGGTTGTATGCAGTTGTGGTGCTTGGATAAAGATGGACAACGAGGATCCTGTCCAGATGTATTGGGATGGGGGGATGGGCTCAAACAATAAGGCATAACTCTTGGCTTTGTGGAGTGGTCTATGGATGTCTCATGAATTGGGTCTACAATCTATTTTTATATATGGGGATTAAAAATTAGTTATTGATGGTATCAGTGGGAGGGCATGTTTCTAGCGAAGAGGTTTACAGGGGTGGATTGATCGGGTACATGGGTTGCTAGCCAAGCTTAATGCCCCATCTCTGACTCATGCTTACAGGGATAACAAATCTAGAGCGGACTAGCTATCTAAAAGTGGACTGGAGGCGCGACTAGGGCACATATTTGTGTCTCTCATCAGGGGGAGGCAGAATATCCATCAACAGGAATTCCCAATACCATGAGGGATACTTCTCAGGTATAATATTTTGCTTACTATTCTGGAATGGTGTCATGAGTGGATCCTTTCAACTTCCTATTATATTTGGACACTTTGCATTTTTCACATCCGTCGTGATCAACCGAGCCTCTGAATGGTGGTATTGAATCTATGTATTGGTTCTTTATGGTGAGCAATTTCCATATACTACTTTTCTACCTCTGTATATATATGTAGGTATCGACTGATGACATTAGAGCTGTACTTATTGGTCTTAATGGCGGTTTTGTTTTTTAATATGAGTGCGGTTCATGATGAACTGGCGATATAAATACTTAGTCATTACAACACAATGGTTTATGATTTGAATGTGTTGTATCCAACAATTTATAGTCTGATAAAAGCTATGAGGAAAAAAATGGCAGGTAATAAATGGGTGTATAATGTAAGCAGCTCTTTTTTCTTTTCTGAAAAAAAAAGAATCAGATTTATAACTTCCCATGCTATTTCGGGATACTTCAGTAGTCGAGATGGATTGACCTTTAACTAGAATAAATGGTTTCACCAAACCCTAGAGTCTTGAGAGAAAAAATCTGATAACACCCCAAATAACCAATCTATACTGAGCTGAGCTCCCTATTAACAAAATAAAGTTTTTATTTTTTATTTTTTTAAACTATTAATTCAAAATACTTTTATTATAAAATATTATGCAAACCACCAAATTATTGATATATTTGTGTTATGAATCTTATTATTAAATTAAAAAATATTAAGTTGATTGTGTTATATAAGATAGTACCTTTAAACTATTATGTATATGGAAATTCCAAATTCAAATCTCCAATTAATCCATCTCGAAAAAACATGGAAGCACACAAAACATTATCACCACTTGAATAGTTATCATTCAGATCACATTGCAAACAAAATTGATACTGACATAGAATTCCTTAACCTACCAATCCTGCCGAGTTAGATTGGACTACTATTCAAATGTGCCTGTCTCATCAAGGTTTCCCCGTCCTGCTGTAGGATATTGACAGCAAATTTACAGCGCCGAGGATGACTGATTTCATGACATTCAAATTATGAAGTCGACATCGTTGCATGGGGCTAAAATATTGACATCTACCTACAATTCTTCACCTAACAGTTCTCTAGATCTAGCTTCAAATTATTCAAACGCGTGCATGTGTCATTCAATGTTTTCCCCGTCAGGTTGTGGATGATTGCCAGTAAAAGTATGGTGTACGAATTTTAATTGACATCTCTCTCCCACATTGGAGATCACTAGTATCATTGCGGCACGAGGCGGCTGGCTAAATGTCATGAATAAGTGAATTCCTTAGAAATTTGAGTCTAAATTGGTAATTCGAAATTGGCATGACCAAATTTACAACGTAATCTCTGGTGTCTGATTATCTGATCTCTTCTACCATTCGTTTCATAAATTTTAACGTGTAGAAATGCGTCTGTTAACCAGTGAGAGGTATCAACCGGTGAATAACATGTAGCACGTTCTTGGGTAATGATTATTTGATTTGATTTCAAGATCATGTTAAACAGCGTAACTATAGGCTTTGATTTTAAGTGCAACTATAAGGTCACATTCCTTTTAGAACCAGGAGGTCTTCACCCTTAATCATCTTCTTAATTTTAAATTATTGAATGTTTGTTTTTTTCTCTTACTTTAATGTTTGTTTTGTTTTGTTTTTTTAATAATAAAACTTCTTTTAATCATTAAACTGCGCATATTTCATTACAGTAACTCTTTGCTTTCCAGATTATCATCAAATCCAATATATTTAATGATTCTTAACTCAAACAATTGATCACATAAATGGTTTGTTCATTTTCATAATAGTTATATTTACCCCCTTTCTCTTATTTTGTCTTTTAATATTTAGTTTCCTTTTCTTCACTCTTTCAATAGTTATCATCGTTTTAGTGCTTTTCATTTTTTAATCATTATCTTGTTCGCTTTCTCTGTTGGTAAATTGCCAGCTGGATTGTGTGTTTTTAAGTGGTAAGGAATAAAGTGAACTTTTGATTTTCCTCTATGTTAGATTTAACATAAGCTCAGATTTGACTTCGCTCAAATTAAATTTAAAAATATTTACAGTCAACATAAAATTAGATTTAAGAAGTTTAAAAATTACAACATTATTGTGTAACGAAGTGGGATTGAGAGATAGGGACTGCGCACCCGTGGTCCGGGTGCCGACTACCAACCCATTTTTGGCGGACTACTCTCTTTTCTCTCGAGAAAATAAATTCAAATATGTGACATCACTTGTATAAGAATAAAAAACGCTATAAATTCTCTGTGACTTTAAATGCATGCATCGATTGCAGAACATAATAAGGTTAATGAGTACAGCATTCCACATAAATTGCTACAGAATGGCACGGAATGTGAATATTATGAATTTTTAAGAAGTGAAAAAACTTGTTTTCCATATTAAAGTGGAATATACGTGAACGTTTATAATACCAAAAAAAAAAAAAATTATGCTTTGGATTACAATGCACGATGATATATATCATATTTATACATGATAAATAAATGAATGCAAATCTTGAGCTCATAAGACATTAACTGAATGATAATATTGGGGTAATAAGACATATATTATTTTTAATTTAAAATTTAAATGTAATTTTATTTATGGTTATTAAATTTCCATTAATTTTATAGTGTAATATGTAAAATAAAAGTGAAATATAAATGTATTTAATTGTTGTTAAATTTTCATTAATTTTATATTTGTAATATATAAATTTTATTGTAAAATATATAAACTAATGTGTTTGAGTTAGGAGGAAAAGTCGTTATCTTTTCCACAAAGATTCAAATGTTCTCATATGATATTATTAGCTATAATGCCTATGTTTGTAATGGGGTTTTATTTATGAATCGTGTTGGTGTATTGGATTTCAACTTTGTGAACTCTTAAGCTAGTATACCTATTGGTTGACAAACCTCACTCTAACTCTAGGGGTGAGAGAGAGATTGGTTTCTTTTCTGTTTAATATATATATATATATATATATATATATATATATATATTAGAAAAAATAAATTTAATAATAGAATATGATAAGAAGTTATTAAATAAATAATTATGTCATGATCATTTTACAACCTAGTATGAGTATGAGGGAGATGTGTAATTAGTGTTCAACATATTTGACACCTACCCTTTAAAAAAAATAGTATCTAAATGCCATAGAAGAAATTATATTAAAAACAAAAACGAATATACATATTTGGTTAGTGTTAATTCAAACAATTATAAAACATCAATAATCACTAGTAAAAATGATGAAATTAGTGACTAGGTGACTAAAAAAATTAGTCACCACAATTATTTCAAGTGAATTACTACTAATTTTGACCAATTTTAAGTGACCTAACTAAATACGACTAACTTAAACGACTAATTTAGTCGAGGGATCAAATATACAACTAGATAATAAGTGACTGAACAAAAAATGACTAACCTAAATGAATAATTTAGTCCAGAATTAAAATATATGACTAGGTAATAAGTGACTAAATTAAATATGATTAACGTAAATTACTACTATAGTCAAAGAATAAAAATATGACCACCTAAAAAATACAACAAGTATATGGATTAGTCATTCATTCTAGTCATTTTTAATTGTACCACTTCGGAAATGGAAAATTGAAATTTGGATATTAAAGTGTTACATTTCACTAGTTATTAACATTAGAAATGGGGGTCTTTGAATCCATTTAGAGTGTTAAATTTAGAGACCCCCTTGTCAAAATGTGAGAGATATAGACCCTGAATTATCAGGCACTAACAAAAATCATCATCAACACCTGCATTCATCTCCTCTACATCACATAGACAAATTTTGTGTAAATATTTCTTTTTTTGCAAGTATATGCGAGTCTTGAAATGGATGCACAAATAAATTGTGGCTTGAGTAGTCGTGACCCAGCGGCATCTAAGAGATCAAAATCTGGATTGCATCTAGCGTGGGCTTCATGCACCAACCTTAAGCATGGATGGATTTTTTTCCATGACGTTCCAAATCGACGTCCTTTAAATCACATAGTGCCTTAACAAAACAGCCTTTCATCCTCTATTCTATGCCTCATAGACAAATCTATTCAAATATTCATATCATTGTTATATTTGGATTTTTTCCAATACTTAAATTTTATAAAGTTTTAACTATGTGTAAATATTAATTCAAAGGTATTTTAGTTATATTTTTAATACTTAATTTTATCCATTTTTTTTAAAGAGTCGAAAAACCTATCATAACTTGGTTTTCAAACCAATAAATGGGACAACCATCACTGATTGATATCTGCTAATGCAGATTGAATAATCATTGTTATTCAAGGAAGACCATGCCACATGTAATTACCCAGTTGTGGTCCGTAAGGCTTCATGCTTTCACTCCTGCTAGATGCCTCTAGGTCTTGGGTCATTAGCTTGTTTCCTCACGTCTGAATAAAATGAGCTCTAAGCCAAGAAAAAAAAAATTTAGGACATAATCGAGGCTCACAAATTTACCCATTCTTATATTATTTATAATCTCTTTAAAACTAAATATATGAATTTTTTAAAACATTTAAATTAATTTATATTCCATTTACCAAATTTAAAAATTATATAAACTATATCAATATTTTTAAATTCACAAAATAGAAAAAATATTTCACATGATATGGCACATAAGTAACCATTTAAAAGCTATATAAGATAAATAAATCCTCTCGCCACAATTAAGTGTCTTTCTGAAACCATATTAACGGTCTATGTAAATTATGCATTAATTTTTTTGAAACCACATTCGCGATTAAGGTACAAATGTGTAAATTCTTCATCAATGTTTTTGAAACCATATTCGTGGTCAGGCTGTGTATTCTTCATTAATGTTATTTTATACCTAGTAGCCCAACTCCAACTTGCATAAAAGCCATATATGTCACCGACTTAAGGACATCAATTTCAGATTTCAGGGAATCACAAAATTTGAATTTGAAGCTTTCCCTACGCTACAGGAGACATTCAAATTTTTTTTCCGGATTCGAAACAAAATTCCTTATAAATGGAGTGTATCTAGATCGAAAATCATTGCATCCAAAATTTCCAGTGTTCTTAATTTCTTATGTCAGATCCAACTCCATCCTTTTCAACCTGAGGTCAGTACATAGAAGAATCAGGAAAAATCATAAAAATTCATGAGAGGGCCAAAATGGCCACTTCTCACGGGAAAGAGGAAATCGGAGATGGAATGATGTGTATCCTCACATACCTTACTTCTTTAAACTTTCATATCTTCAAAATTTTGAGGGGCTGGGAGGTCAAATAAATTTATGCTATATCAATAATAATCAGGTCAATACACGTGCCTTTGGCATTATGACATATGATGTTTTCACACGTGCAATGACCCCAATAGATTCAAAACACTAAACTGTTTTAATTTTGAAAAATCCAAATTTATGATGTCTGTCACATCATTTGATTATGGCAATAATGCATTTGTTCCTGTTGTTCTCACAACAGAAAAAAATTCTTGTGCTCTTAAACTTAATTCTCACATTCACTCCTAGTATAGCACAACCAAATTCTAATTTTTTGGGGCCCAATACTTTGTGACAGTTCCACTTAGCGTCTCAGTCTGTTTGGGATTGAGTTCTGCATTCACCTACAAATGGCATATGGTGGTTCGAGCTACCATTGGATTTCTTGCTATAGGCCATTCAATGGGTCAGGATCTCATATTGTTTGGGCCATGACACCCTTGGTATTCATTTTCATCCCAGATGCTTTGGCAGTGATAAGATTTCACCTTTATATGTTATTGTTTATGATGCATTGATCATTAACCATTTTTCCATCTCCCACACTATGGTTGCCTTGTTGTGGTTTGTCATGGCCATGGTTGCTTAGGGTTAGCTTTCAATCTCATATATGTTTCTTCTTTCAACATGTTTTTCCCTGCACACTTGTGTGGCAGTTCATGAGTAGTGGAATTCTTCCTGACCAAGCATGTGTTGTGCCCTTCGGAGTCATGCATATTTGATTCTTCCCAACTAGCTATGTGCTGCTCTGTTGCATGATTCCTGAGTACTTATGAAGGTATGATTTCCTTTCAGGTTTCTACTAGAATTTTTATCTTCTTGCATGAGATTCGGAGATCTTGGAAAGCGTAATTTTTTTGTTTGCATTTGTGTGACCCTGTCCTAAACTTCTTTGTGCTTTCCAGGTTCTTGGATCTCTTGTTTTCATTCTTGGACTTTATGTTTTCTGCCCTTTATCTCTTTCTATGGATACAACCTTTTTGATTTCGACATTTTTCTGTAACATGCTCTATTCACTCTAAGTTTTCTATCAATTGAATTTTGAAGCATATATCAAATACAAAATCACTCCATATGAGATTAAAACTTTTATTTTTCCAAATACCACCTTCATCTCCAATATCATCAGCGAAAATCTCATTCAGCTCAACAATCAATACTCGCACCTCTTCTACACATACTTGTACCCATAATTTTTCTGTTTACAACTCACACCTTTCATATAATTTATTACATTTTTTAGTGTTTGTTTCTTGTGAACATTAAGGAGTAGGTGGGGACCTCACATAACATTTGAAAGAAAACACATTCCCTGTAGAATTCCACTGGAAATACTCAACACCATCGACATAAAGGCAATAATCCCATAAATTCCAGTATTGAAGTCATTTCCTGTGATATCAAGCCACTAACAACAACCCCCCAAATTATGACCAAACAAAAATATATACCTGTCCCAACTTCCTAAACATTGACAAAAGCAATCCCACACTATGTGCGAGCATGCATAGCTCTCTATGCAGGGAAAAGCCTAATAGGGTTTGTGCGAGGGAAAATTAGTCAAAAAGCTCTCAAGAATATATTTGTATTTTTTTATGATTCTTATTTTCTGCTTCCAAAGATTACAAAAATGATAAAATAATGACAACATTAAAGCTTTGTGCAATGGACCATGATGCAATATAATTGAATTTCTGAATTATTAATGAGGTATGTTTGTCAATTAAAGAAATTGCTAGAAACAAAGGGGTGAAGTTAGAAAAAATTAGACACCTGGGCACTTATTTCAGTCCCAAAGATATGGGGAGTCATCGCATGGTTTGGTATCAAGCGCCATGGATGATATTTTGGAGTAGGTTGAAGAAACCAAACATCTCCACTGTAACCTGCATTGCATAAAGTCCCAAAATTTAGCAATGTGCCTATTTCCATCACCAAAATTGGAAAAATAGCTTGTTCTAACAAACATATACATATTTTAGGCTCTATTGTGCAATGTGCAGCCAAGTCTTTTTGTTAGGATGCAGCAGCTGTGAAGGAAATATTGTTGCATGTCACCAATTTAGGTAGGTTGTGAGTTAAATGATGTAGTCTTGGAATATATAACATATAATGCAGGGGGGGAATTTCTATGTTGCATTTATTATTCATTAGTTAGCACTATAAATACTCAACAAAATTTCCATGACAACTTATCTATACCTATTCTGGTGTCTATTGGTGATTTGAAACCTCTATCATAATATATTGTGTCAATACTCAGAGAGAAATATGCACCAATCAAACTAAATTCGAAGGTGGAGGTTAACACAATGGTTGTGATTGTTATAGAGAGGCTTTAGTTCTCTCAATGGAGGGAAGCCCAAGAACTTAAGATGCCTCTACAGGAAACACCCCACAAACTAGTGTTTTTCTCCTCTCTGGCAATAATGTTTATGATTACAACAATATGGATCTTCCACCTTTGGAAGATACTTCAGGCTCAAGAAAATTTGAAAATTTTAATTTGGAGGTCATTTTTTTTAGTGTGGACGGTCATGTAATGACATCACCTATCTCATCATTTAAGCATGTAGAGAGTGGAAATTTATGTGAAACTTAAGTAAATATTGTTAATGGTTAGGATTTTTGTAAAGAATCTAGAGAGAGAATCAAACTTATAGGCTATGTGGTGGATATCCATAGAAAGCTCATTAGGCACAAAGATTAGTTCAGTGGTACACAAATAACCTTAGATATACAAAGTGAAATATGTATATATTGTGTCAACTATTTGAAATAGGTCCATGCTAGTTTACACACACTGCTTTGACTAGTGGGTACCTTGTCAACCATTTAAGGTTAAAATTTAAGGATGAAACTCATACAAGAGATATAATTGTTGTTGCTACATAAATTCATTTCCCGTGATACCAAGCCACTAACATCAACCCCCAAATTATGACAAAAAAAAAAATCTATACTTTCCCCAACTTCCTAGAAATTGAAAGAAAAGAAATCCCACGCTTTGTGCCACAGACATAAGAGCTTGTCTCTTAGCCCAATATTAATTTTGGTACTTGTCTATCTGGCTATCATCATGCATAACTCTCTATGCATGGAAAACCCTAATAGGATTTGGGCCACGGACAATTAGTCAGAAAATATCAATAATATATTTGTATTCTTTTATGATTCTTACTTTCTGCTACCAAAGATGACAAAAATTATAAAATAATGACAACATAAAAGTTTTTTGCAATGAATCATGATGCAATATAATTGAATTTTTGAATTATTTATGAGTTATGTTTGTTAATGACAGAAACTGCTAGAAATAAAGGGGTGAAATTAGAAAAAATCAGACACGTGGGCATCTATTGGAGTCCCAAAGATATGGGGAATCATGGCATGGTTTGGAAGCAAGCACCATGGATGATATTTTGGAATAGCTTTAGGAAACCAAACATCTCCACTGTAACTTGCATTGCAGAAAGTACGAAAAGTTATAAATGTTAATGTTTCCATCACTGCAATTGGAAAAATAACTTGTTCTAACAAACAGAAACACAGTTCATATTCTATTGTGCAATGTGAAGCAAATTCTTTTTGTTAGGATGTAGTTGTTGTGAAGGAAATATTGATTTTTTTCATCAATTTAGATAGGTTGTGAGTTAAACAATTTAGTCTTGGAATAAATAACATATAATTCAGGGGAACAATTTCGTTGTTTCATTTACTGTTCATTAGTAAGCACTAAAAATACTCAGCAAAATTTCCATGGTAGTTTCTATCTACTTATCCCAGCGTCTATTGGTAATTTGAAATGTCTATCATAATATGTTGTGTCAAACCTCGAGAGAGAAATATGCACCAGTCAAACTGAATGTGAAGGTGGAGGTTAACACAATGGTTGTGATTATTATAGAGAGGCTTCAGTGGTCTCAAAGGAGGGAAGCCCACGAACTTAAGATGTCTCTGCGGGATACACCCAACAAACTGATGCTGTTCTCCTCTTTAGACATGGTGTTTATGATTACAAAAATATGAATCTTCCACCTTTGGAAGATACTTCAGGATCAAGAAAATTTGAAAATGGTAGTTTTTAGGTCATTTTGTTGAGTGTGGATGGTCATGAAATGACAAAACCTATATCATAATTTAAGAATGTAGAGAGTGGAAATTTATGTTAAACTCAAGTAAATATTATTGATGGTCAGGATTCTTGTAAAGAATCTAGAGAGAAAATCAAACCTATAGGCTAGGTGGTGGACATCTACCAGAAATTCATTAGGCATGAATATTAGTTCAGTGGTACACAAATAAACTTAAATATATTGAGTGAATTATGTATACATTATGTAAACTATTTGAAATGGCTCCATGCTAGTTTACACACACTACTTTGACTAGTGGATACCTTTTCAACCATTTAAGGTTCAAATTTAAGGATAAAGCTTATACAACATATATAATTATTGTTGCTACATAAAGAAAGTCATTTCCTGTGATACCAAGCCACTAACAACAACCCCCAAATTATGACCAAAAAAAATATCTATACTTTCACCAACTTCCTAAGAATTGACGAAAGAGAAATCTCATGCTATGTGCCACAGTCATAAGAGCTCATATCTCAACCCAATATCAATTCTGGTCCTTGTCTATCTGGCTATCAGCATCCATAGCTCTCTATGCAGGGAAAAACCTAATAGGGTTAGGGCCAAGGAAAATTAGTGAGAAAACTCTCAAGAATATCTTTGCATTTTTTTATGCTTCTTATTTTATGCTTTCGAAGATGAAAAAATGATAAAATAATGAAAACATTAAAGCTTTGTGCAATGGACCATGATGCAATATAATTTAATTTTTGAATTATTTATGAGGTATGTTTGTAAATTAAAGAAATTGCTAGAAACAAAGGTGTGAAATTAGACAAAATCAGACACCTGGGCATCTATTGGAGTCCCATAGATATGGGGAGTCATGGCATGGTTTGGAATCAAGCGTTATGAATGATATTTTCGAGTACGTTGAGGAAACAAAACATCTCCATTGTAACCTGCATTGCAAAAAGTCCCAAATTTAGCAATGTGCCTATTTCCATAACTGAAATCGGAAAACTAACTTGTTGTAACAAATAGAGACATAGCCTAGATTCTACTATGCAATGTGAAGCCAAGTCCTTTTGTTAGGATGTAGTTGTTGTGAAGGAAATATTTCCCCATGTCATCAATTTAGATATGTTGTGAGTTAAACAATGTAGTCTTGGAATAAATAGCATATAATGTAGGGGGAGAAATTTTGATGTTGCATTTATTGTTTATTAGTTAGTAGTACAAATACTCAACAACATTTCCATGATAACTTCTCTATCCCTATCCCAACGTCTAGTGGTGATTTAAAACATATATAATAATATTTTGTGTCAATACTCGAGAGAGAGATATGTACCAATAAAACTAAATGACAAGGTGGAGGTTAACACAATGGTTATGATTGTTATAGAGAGGTTGCAGTGCTCTCAATGGAGGGAAGCCCAGACACTTAAGGTGTCTCTGCAGGAAACACCCCACAAAATAACGTTTTTCTCCTCTCTGGAAATAGTGTTTATGATTGCAAAAATATGGATCTTCCACCTTTGGAAGATACTTCAGGCTCAAGAAAATTTGAAAATGGTAATTTTGAGGTCATTTTTTTGAGTGTGGACGGTCATGTAATGACATCACATATCTCATCATTTAATTATGTAGATACTGGAAATTTATGTGAAACTCAAGTAAATATTGTTGATGGTTAGGATTCTTGTAAAGAATGTAGAGAGAGAATCAAACCTATGGGCTAGGTGATTAATATCAATAGAAAGTTCATTATGCACAAATATCAGTTCAATGGTACACAAATAACCTTAAATATATAGAGTGACTTATTTATATATTGTGTCAACTATTTGAAACAGGTCCATCCTATTTTACACACACTACTTTGACTAGTGGGTACCTTGCCAACCATTTAAGGTTCAAATTTAAGGATGAAACTTATACAATAGATATAATTATTGATGCTACCCATGCTTCAAAAAATGGCATAGACACACTATATTTTTAGCTTTCAGGATGTTTTTTCGATATCTTCTAACTTCAATTCTCAAATGGCTCAATAAAGGATTGACAAGAATTGTTAACTTATCAACCTTCTAATCATAAAATGATATAGCCCATATGTAGCCTCCTTATACAAAGTCACGTAGTTGATATTTATGATTGTAATATGCAACAGATTAGATCAAGTTGTACCATCTTTCATGTTGCTATGTATATACTATATTGTGCAATGTGAAGGGAAGTCTTTTTGTTCAGATGCAACTCTTGTGAAGGAAATACACTAAACTCATTACTATGTGATCAAAGGCTAAATCATCAACTTATCTTAGTGGTGGATGCGAAATATATTGGTGGGGATGGATTTGGAAAAACAGAGGTTAATAAAACTAGGGTATCATTGAATTTTATTTCTTTGGATATCATTTCACATGTTAGTTAAAGCAACGGTCAAGTTTTCATTTCTCGTTTTTAGCACAGTTTGAGGTCTTCACAAAAGAAAATGGGGAACAATTTTCTAAGTAGGAACTCAAAATTTTCTCCTACTGGTGAAGATAATGATGAAAAACTAAAGCTTCAGATGGGATATTATAACATAGTGGATTCATCTTTTTTTCCACCAGAAATTCCAGGAACCAATAATACTCCTCATATTATTCCTTTTGTAGTAGAATTAGGAAATGGACATGGTATACAAAATTCTTGTATTCACTTAAGAGTCTTCAGTAACAGAGACTATTTCTAGATTTATTGCAACACTAGATTCAACCAGTCAAACTAAATACCAAGGTGGAGGCTAACACAATGGTTGCATTTATTATAAAGAGACTTTAGTGTTTTCAATGGAGGTAAGCTCAGGCACTTAAGATGTCCCTGTAACATCGTTCCATCAGAGAGAGATTGGAAAGGAAATAGTCATTTTACTAACACTTTTCATGAAGTAACAATTCAGGTTCACCGTGAGAATGAAGTCGACTCATTTTTGTGACAATTTGGTGAACATTACTGATAATAATACTCCATAGAAAAATATACAACATCCTTGACTGAGAGAGAGATTGGAAAGGAAATAGTCATTTTACTGACACTTCTCATGAAATAATAATTCAGGGTCACCATGAGAATAATTCCCGAGACTCCAATAAATGTTTCCTTCATACATATGTAAATCTAATGACATAACCTATTTTGTGAACCTAAAATGAATATTTTAATTGGTCTAGATTCTTGTAAATAATATGGAGAGAGAAGACTTTGTAGGCCAGGTGGTGAATGGGTCCACTAAATATGAAATAGATAATCTGATAACCATGATCTGGAATGGAGAGAAATCTATAGTCAACAAAATCCAGATTAGAATACAGGGCTGATTCATTCCACGAAAAATGTAGTGAATATTAGCGCTACTAAAAATACTCTAGAAAGGAGTATGCAAAGTCAATGTGAAATTAATGTTTCTAGATTTTTCCCTCACTAGAGAGATTGCAAAGGAAATAGAGAGTTTATTGAAATTTCTCATGAAATAACAATCCAAGGTTAGTATGAAATTATTATATCTAGA
Organism: Pinus albicaulis; assembly: GCA_034641835.2. Taxonomy (NCBI): domain Eukaryota; kingdom Viridiplantae; phylum Streptophyta; class Pinopsida; order Pinales; family Pinaceae; genus Pinus; species Pinus albicaulis. The sequence continues at coordinate 1,054,970,064 of CM076582.1, forward strand.
TTTGTCCCTCAATGGAGATATTGAAAAGGAAATAGATAGTTTATTGACATGTCTCATGAAATAATAATCGACGGTCATGGTAACAACGATGTCAAATAATACAATTAATGTTGCCTTCAGACATATGTAAATGTCTGTGGAATATAAATAACTAACAATGAACTTGAGTTTAATTTAATGAGGAAGTAAATCCCCCCTCCTACATTGAACTTCTAGAGTGTTTTGGGAAGGAGACTACCTCTCTGAGATCAATTTTTTTTTTGCTAGCTTATGGTGAAAAAAATAATCTTGATAGTGGAGAATTTCTGAAATAGGGGTGATCACGTACCCACCAAATGTGATCTATGTCAATCAGAGGAATAAATTGCCCCACATCTATTTTTGGTTTGTCTCTTCACCGAACATGTTTAGAAATACACCATTAAGGATATCAGTATTCAAGTGGGAAAATGAATGGAGGCAACTAAGCCTTTCATGGAAAAAAATCATATGGCCAAGAAACTAAACAACAAACCAATGATGGTGAAAGCATGGAAGGACATGAAAAAATAAATCTCATGGAAAGTATGTATGGTCAGGAATCATGCTTTCTTTAAAATTAAATCCCCCAGACCCAAGATAGTGGCAGACCAAGAAAGAGCTCTTCTAAACAAGAAAATACTCTCGTACTTTCTTGTGGACAAAGTTACAAACAAAAAATGCCTAACATTTAAGATCATAAGTCATAAGTGAGAAGATAAATGATTGGTTTTGAAAAGTGTTTTGAAAATAAGGCTCTTTAAGAAGTTATATTTATCACATTTAAGATTTATTTTTAGAATTTTAAATATACAATGACAATTGTTTAATTTTCCTTTCATTGCCTCCAAGAATAAAAAAAGGATTGCCAAAGAAAAAAAATGCAGTTACATTATTTTATTGAAAAATTTTCATGGTCTTTTCTGAATCTGAGAGAAATGTTTGATGATGGGACCTCCATGTACACCATTGACATAGGGAAGGCAATATGAACAAAATAAATTGAATAATTGTAATTGACCTCCAATGTGTCCACTTTCATAAGCATCAACAACTGCTTGAGCATCCATGATGGCCCCTCGAGCATTATTCACAATAAATACCCCCTCCTTCATCTTGCTGATTTTATCCTTGTTAGACATTCCCCTATTTTAACCAAAAGGACAAGAGAAATGATAATTAGATTTATGTTCACAAGTTGTATACAATATTGGCTCTATTGGCATTTCATTCTGTGTGACTGAATAATGGGAGAGATTATTTACAAAATTGTGATAACGCACCTAGTTTTGTGAGTAAGAGGCATATTAATTACAACCACATGACATGTAGGTAGCATTTCGTCAAGATTTGTCTCCAATGTTTCTCCAGTTTCCTTTTCCAATTCGGGTCCAATTGAAAGAAGGTTGTGGTAAATAAGCTTACAATTGAAGGGTTGTACAAAGAAACCATAAAGTAAAACCAATTCAACATGTAATGTTTATTATTAGATTGAAATTTTGCAACAAAAATCATGAATAATGACCTTCTAAAAGTTCGCAACATGAAGTACGTACTAAGAATACCTTCAAATGCTTAAGTATTTCTTTGCCAATATGCCTTGCACCAATAGTACCAATTGTATTCCCTTCTAAATCATATGAACTGTAAGAAATTGCTGCCACTTTCCAAACACCCTCAAAAATTTTATTTTAGCTAGGGACAAAATTTTGAATCAATATGATAATGCACAATAACTCATCTTCTACCACGAACACCACATTACTTCCTATTAAAATTGTTGAAGAAGCCCATAGTTAAATTACGAAGAATCATTGTAGAAACTTTTTTATAATAAAATTTCCAGTGTGAACTTGGTTAATAAGGCAATGATAAGTGATATACTTTAGATAAAAAAGGAATAGTACATGTAAATTCTACAACAGTCACACTAGCTTCTGCTACAACATTTAGATCAATGTGTTCAGAACCAATACCATCCATCAAAAGAAGCTTTAAGTTCTTTTCCTTCTCGGTCCTCTCTGTTGTCACATAGGTTGGGTGGAAACGTGTAGAAATAAAAACATGCGCATCACTTATGTGTTTTCCAATTCTGAAAAGAAAATTAATTGTGTAAGTTTGGTTTGCAGTGGGTTACGATTCTCAAACGTAGAAGCAATAAATTTGGATGATCCATGCTAGCAAGGAGTTGAGAAGGGAATGCATACTACCATACTAGAATATTAAGAGATTAGATTGTGGAAACAAACAAAAGACTTGAATTTTGAATAATCATAACTCATTTATGATTTCGACAAGATAGTCTATAATTATCAATTTTTGAAGTAGCACACATCATCTAGATTTCTTAGTCATGACATGAGGAAAAAAATAAAAGGGAAATAAACAATTCATCCACGACGATAATAGATAAAATTATTTTAATATCATAAGGGGTGGTAGATTAGTAGATGATCTTTTGTGAAGTTTCAAAGGTATCAATATTAAATTTCATTAAATACCTTAGGCTTACCAGGTTGTATCACAGCTAGCAGTTACTACCCTTGTCCATCTAGAAAAACTAGGAAAGAGGGAGTAAATCTGCAGGGGGCTAGAAAGATGCCAATATCCTCCTTTGGAATGCATAATGCGTGGAAAAGTGAGGGACAATATTTCTCTGGACTAAAAAAAAATTATTTCAAGTTATGTGGAGTTTAAGTATTATGTTACTACCTTATGATTATACCTCCCAAGTCAAAGACATATCAGTTGAGTTAGAAGTTTGTTTGAGGTTTTCAGTGAAACTATTTTTCATTATTATTCAAGAAGATTCTACAATACAAGAATCAACATGGGCATGTATATATGGTGCACTGTCCAAACAAAGAAACTCTACCAAGAAAACACATTCAGATACACATTTAACATTGGCTCTAAATCATATTACGTTATTTTGATGGCCAATAAATACATTTAGACAAATGTCACTTGCCAACAATTATATCATACATTATTCATTTATTAAGTCCAATGTACATAGATTTATAAGTGTATCCTAGCACTCTATTGTTATCAGATATGAAATGGAAATTCCAAATCAGTTATTATGATTTCAAGTTTCATGGGGCCACTTTGACTAAATAGTACAAGTAGCCTAGTATAGAATTTAAATTCCATGTCACTTCACCAACACAGAGAATAAAAATCATAATGGTATAAATGGAAGCAAAAAAAAATAGGGAATTTGAGCTTCTAAAAGTTTAGCAGAGATGGATTTTAGTGCAACTCGCTACAAGTGTTACCAGACTTAGAATCAAGAAAAACTCGGGGGGAAGAAGAGCCAACTATTTGACTTGGATAGGGAAAATATTGGAACAAAATTGGTGAGTACACAAATATAGAGATATACACATATTTTGACAAAAAATATAATAATGAGTGAGTTCCCTGGGTGAGATAACATGACATTAAGAATTACTGAGTGCCCTAGGTGATACAACATGACCTCCTTTCAGTATTTTCACACAAGTTAATCACTCAACAGAGATAAAAATAACTTAAATTGGGCTGGATGAGGATTTTTGTAGAACTTTTTAGACAATTTTGGTTCAGTCAATTGAGTCATACTTATACTCCGAGGTCAAACTCACTTTGACAGTCAAATTCTCCATTAATTAACTTCATTATATTTTGGATTTTATGAACTACAATTATATGCATTTTATGTACTACAATTATATGCATTTATGGCATTCCTCTCTTGTAGGCTTCCTTTTATTTTTTAAATTAAACTTATATTACTTCAAGGAAAATGATAAATTAGTTACACTTGATATCATCATCTAATCTTTGTAAGTCTTCTCATATTTTTTTGTAAGAAATTATAGGATATTGGAAAAAATCTTGCCATCTTCTAGCAACATTCTGATCTATTATCAAGTGATTAGCACAAGCTAATGTGCATCTTTGACCCATCCAAACTAATGTGTGTTGGGATAAGTTGATTTTGGTAACTTGAGTTCCTTTTACAATTGAATTAAGAGAAGTTTATTTTGGTTTCCATTATCAATGACCATATATGCTATTTTATGCTTGATTTTACAGTTTTATTTACAAAGAGCTTCCTTTTTGTTGGCAAGGCTATCTCTGGGAATTAGCATCAAGTGTGGATCAATGTAGCTGGGATTGTTGACATCAACCTCTAAGTATACAACCTCTCTATAATGCTTAGAAAGGAAATGAAAATTGCATTTAGGGTTGAGTTCATCCTTATTCATTGATGTTCAAGTTCATCTCAAGGAAGAAAAAGTTTAGTATTGTGAAAGAGGCTGAAATCCTTTGTTCCATGGGTCAAGTTCAATTTTTCCAAGGGATCGAGTTCTCCACTCAAGAGGGCCAAATTCACTTACACTCAGCTGGTTGAATTTTGTAACAAATGAAGTACAATAACCAATCACAAGGGAGCTCGAATCTGGTCTTTGTCTTGTGGGCATGTTTCTAGAATGTAGGATTGATATTTTTCTCATTTGCTGAAGTTTGTACCTCCTGAGAGTGACATTGTGTTGAAGGAGGAGTTGCTAGACAAATTTCCTTGTTGGCCATACCATTATTGTGGGTTTATTTAACGTCTTATGCCTTCTATCACAATATTTGTATGTGGTTTATAGAGATTCCTTAATTATATGTGTGCAGAGGGTGTCATTTAGGAGAAAAAGGGAGCCATAAATGTTGTTCAATTTGTACAATGAGGAAGAGCTTTTCATACCCTATAAATTAAGCTCATAATTCAAGGGGTCAACACTAGTCCATTTCATCCTTCAAAACTGATCTTTGTGACTTATTTATAAGCCTCCAAACAAGGTTCTAATTCCCTTATTCGCTCACTATATATGTTTCTTTCAAGCTAAGAAATGAACTATTTATGACTTGGCACTATCTTCATATTTCCTTATATAAGAAATGTATAAAAATTATGGGTTTAATATTTGTTTATGGGTTCAGAAATAAATGTCTATGGTTTATTAATTTCAATGGCTCTCTTATCAGTCCATAAATTTAGTAACATGCTACTGTGTAATTCTAAATTAATTTCATGAGTGGAAAGGAGTCAGTTTGCTATGGTATAGTGCATATCATTGGTGTTTCCATTGCTGAGTTTAATTTAAATGGTATAATGTTGTATTTAAATTTTTTGGGGCATTTTTATAGCACTTTGTTGTTCATGTAAAATTAAATTAAAGAATGGTGCACCTACAGTAGTTCTACTCTCAAATTGTTTAACAAAACCTGTCGCTAAAGAAAACCCTGAACTCAGAAAACCAAACTTCTGCTTGGAAGAAATTTGAGACGGAATATTACAATGACAATTATGAAGCACATTTTTCATACTTTGGCATTGTCAGGTGTATCCTGTTTGCAAAAACCCACACATCTACCTATGTTATGGGTGTTATCGATTATATTTACCTTCAATATGTAAGGATGTCTAGGCTTAATAAGAAGTATGATGTGTACAACTACGACATTGTTATTTTAGAGCTACTCATACGGAGGAAATCTATGGATAATAACTCTAATTTTCTTCAGTTGCTAAGATGATAATGGCTCTGAATTTTCTTCAGTTGGGATTGTATTTTTGTCAATTGTGAAGCTTTTTTGTCTTGGGATATTTCATTTACCTGGAAAATAAATAAATAAATTTGGTTTCGTTTAACATGGGAATTTGAATGCATATTCTATCAAAAATAGACAACAATACAGTAATGGAAACTATAGACCAAGAATTACAAACAACCTGAACAAATATTGGGGTAGGAAGAAAGATATTCCAACTTACACTGCTTTGCACAAAGAGATAGTTTTTTGACCATCCCACCATGCATGAGGTTACCAGAATTTTTCATTTTTTAGTACCAGCTTCTAAAAAAATATCTAGTTATACAAGTAAAGCAACCATCCCCTACAGCTACAAGAGATAGCTGGATGAGTAGGTGGAAGGAAATCATGAGATGTTATAGGAAGCAAAAGTAGCACTCCTTATGGATATTTGTTTGTGAGATTTGGTGAGGTTATTTCACATAAATTTTTTTGAATATTATGAAGGCTTCAAGAAGCCAAAGATGGAGCTCATAATCAAGATTGTGTCCAATTGTTCATTCTTCCATATTTCTATCAGTGGAAAATAAAGCTAGCGTCTTACATCCAAAGCTCAAATTTTACAAATTTGTTTATGGAATAGAGTCTGCTAGAAAAGGTTGAGCTTGGTAGTACAAAAAATGACAATTCAAAGTGTTATAAGCAAATTATTTGTGCATGGTTTTGCACAGAGACTAGTTAGAATCTCTGTAACATTTTTCTTACTCAAGTGGTTTCCTAACTGAGGTTTATAAACCTATATATGGAATCCAATATGATATTGTGCAGTACCCAAAAATGAACCTGAAAATTGATTCTTTAATGTCGAAAACATTTTTGAAAGAAGATATGGATCATGTTACAAGACAATATTGAGCATATTTTGTTGTCTGTAACCCATCAGATACAAATGCATGATATGGTTTAGAACAGGGTTTTGTTTCCTTATTAACATGAAAACAATATATACATTTAAAAGTTAATGGTGGATATCTTTGTACATGAAGAATATTGTATGTTTATTTATTAAATATCAATTCTTGAATGTAGCTTTTCTTGCAAGAAGTGATTATTGTTTTCGTCTTTCTTGTGATGCTACACAATGTTGTACTTCAAGTTCCTCATAAAATGTCTCTACTGTACAGGAACCTTTTTCTCTCTCTTTTATGCCCTTTTATTTTTAACTTCTATGAATGATAAAATTTCCTAGTCTGAGGTTTTATATGCATTATGATTTTCTTCATTACTTTCATTTTTTTACTACCCAAAGCTCTCTCTCTCTTTTCCAAAGTAGTTAGTCAATACAAATATTTGAAGGGTTCTGAAATTGACAAATATATTAAAATCCACTTTAAGTAATAAGATGATGATATGTTATGAGCTAAATTTGTTCTCTCTCTATATTTTGTAATTTTAATACAGGTAATTTTTGTTACTCTTTTGATTCTCATCCCAAGAAGTGTCACTACCCTAGGAAAGTTGTGGATGGAATGACAATGGTTATATATGACAACCATAAGTGAATTTTCAATACAACGGTGGTTAATTTCTTCTACGCTCATGGTATAATCAAAATTATTTTGACTACTTTTGAAGCAATAGGTCATTCACTGTGGACAGTACCATTTATGTCCCATCAGGGAATGGAAATTGGAAATGACAAAGGCATTGAAAATGACAAGCTAGACCATGTACCTTGGTTATTAGAGGCATTACGAAGCTATTGAAGGCTTTTGGAGTACATTATAAATTGTTCTTGGTTGTTAATTGTTCCTTCTGCATCATAGTTAGGGCAACCATTTCATGGAGGCTCTGTCACTATTCCAAGGGATCCAAAGGATTTTTTCCACATTATAGAAGCTCAAGTTCTCAACGTTGTTCTACCTATCTAGAGAAATCAAATGTTTTGATGTTTTAATCCATATTTCATTATGTTTTTTATTTCCATTATTACCCATGTATACACTTCCATAGGTGATGTTAAAGGAAGCATAAATGGTATTCCTGGAGGCATAGGAAACGATTTATAGGTCATCCACCTGATGATGCTTCCATTTCTATGATGGTTGACATGGGATTTCCAAGGTTGAGGGTAGAGGAAGCATTGAGTCCTGTTGAAAAAAATAGTGTTGAACTGGCTATGGAGTGCCTTTTTAGTCATCCTGAGGAGCCAACACAAGAAGGTGATGAAATTTCTCGAGCTCTTGCCTTGCCACTATGTAATTCTAAGGTTCCTAAAGATAATGCCAATGAAAAAGGAAGAGATTTTTCTTATGAAGAGAAGCGTCTATAAAATCCTCTCCTTGAGGATATCTTAACTACATGTATGAATTAAGATGTGAACGTTTTCACTCGAAACGTTGGGCTCTTCAATCATATTACATAGGATTCCAAAAGTTGTAACCTACATGTATGAATTTGATGCAAAGTACAGGTGAAATTTATTTTTCCATGACTAATTTGATTATTGGATTAATATGTCCTGACCTAGGTTCGAAGTATTCTGTGCAACCAATAAAACCCTCCAACTACTGGCCCTTTTGACAATGATCTTCTTACACATACAAAATTCTCACCCAAAGCAGTATGGGTGGGTGCTAGAACCAGGTTTCTGCACCCTGAGGGAGCATTTGATGTGTGGTTTACTCTTACCAAATTCTTATATGTCTGTGAGAGCTTCCCAAGAAAGAATATCTAAGCGTGGATGAAACCCTTAACAACTATGCATTAACAGATATGTGTCACAGATTGTATTTCAATCAGATCTAACCCTTCACAGAAACCATACCTACTTGCAGATAAACCCTTAAATAGATAAGCAGTGTCACGCAACTAAATAAATAGACTTAACCTTTGTGTAATCAGAACCAATCCTTACTTCAATATAGACTTTCTCAATTCATATCTAGAAATTAAATTGGAATAATACTTTCTCATAGATGAATCTAATTCAACTTATCATTTACTGAGATAAATATGCATTCAATAGCATAGATTCATATCTAGAATTGTAGTAAGCAACACATAACAAATATAAGATAGTAACCACAGAAAAGTATGAGTTCTCCAAAATTGCCTTCTTTATTAAGAGATATTCAATTCAATGCAATATTTCCCTTCTGCGCACACAACAACAAAGTCCGTGCACACAACTTAGGACTAGGTCTCTAAGCACACAGCCAGCAAGAGCCTTTTCTACCCAGACTGACCCAAAAATTCTATCAAAACATTCATAAGCATACAAATATATTGATCTATTGATATATATCCTTCTCGACTTACATATTTATATATTTCCAAACATGCACATAACATGGTCTCAAACCATGTTTTGAGACTCATGTTTTTTCCCTTTTACGTATTACAATCATTAAGGGACTTTGACCCACCCCAAGGCCCCTTTTACATCTACGCCCAATATGTATAAACCAATATTAACCCAAAAATACTCAAAATTATTTTACCCCAGGGGACCCTACTCCAACATTGATTGTGACTTTTTGCAACTAAAACAAATGTCAATACCTTCTAAGAGATGTTTGCCTTCTTATTAGAAAACTAAATATTTGTAAGGTGGATAGATATGAAAAAGGCACTAGTCGATTATCAACTATTGCTCATATTTTTTCATTAGTTTTTAGTGAAGACAATAATACTAGAGATATAGGAGCCAAGAATGGACTTTTTGGGATACATTGGACTTATTGAATATTTTTATGCCAAATAACCTAGTAGGGGAAAAAATTTTAGTTCCCAAGTGGGTGACTGCGTTATTTCTCATAATTGACCATATGTTGCAATGAAAACTTCAACTTACTATAGATTCCCAGAAGACTAGTGCTATGGGAGGAACTTCAGTTGTCTCTGATTTTGAAGATACAATTTTGGCTAGTGCAGGTTCAGGTGTTGTAGACAACAGTAAAAATTATTCCTTGGATGACAACATTAAAGACAAGACACACTAGTCCATTCATGAAGATTTTGGGAAAGATTATGGGATACATGACAATAGATGAACAACAAAGTAACAATTATATCCAGCAAATATTTCCATCTACACCTTTCGATAGCTAAAATTTAGGTGGTTCTTTAGTTGTGTGTGACTTACAAAGTCACATTTCTTAGTAGTGTAGTTTCTTGAGAGAGATGGATTGTCTTCATTCTTTAGCTTTCCTAGAAGTTTTTTTTCCCCAGGTTTTGATAGTGTGGCATCTGTTATTATATGCCATCTTCTTGAAGATCCTTAGACTCTTTAGATTGATATGGAGGTAGAGATACTACAGAATCTAATGGACATGTTAGGTCATCATCTTGGTCATGTTTCTCGTTGAGCATTCTTGAAATCTATGGCTCTAATAATTTCTTGAGATCCAACAATTTTTATGTAGGCTACTAGTATGGTTTGTCAGTTATAGACATTGTTTCATAGGAAAAATATCATTGTGTGGAAGGAGAAGGATAAAGATAAAGGTAAAGAGAGGGATGCAAAGCTCATTTACAACAAAGTGAATCTCAACAATGAAGTGAAGGTAAATATAACATGTTTAATAAAGCGAAGCTCATTTACAATGGTTGACTACTAAATCTCCTGCAAAGTTTCCCATGACTTTAACTTGGCACCAACTCCATTTACATGCATGCATGCCAAAATAAGCATGTGAAAAGGTGAATAAGATGTCATTGAAGGGAATAGAACCTTGGTGGGGCTAATGACAACCATACCTTCACTGACCCGGAAAGTCACTATTAACCTTTTTTGGTTTTTCGCTAAATCTGGAAAACAACATTTTGTTTATTCGGAAAGAGGTGGAGTAATTTTTAATCCATATTTTACACATGATGAATATATTGTGTTCAGGATATACACTAGTCTTACAGATTGCTTTATTGTGGATTGAAAGGCTATAACAATTACAATATAATGCTGGAGTTTTATTTGTACACTTATTTTAACATATATAGTGTGCAAAAATGTTCTAGCTATGATTGATTGTTTGCATTTTCCTTGATATGTGTATTTGTGATTGTATGCTATTTTATGGATATATTTGGTTTTGACTACATAGATTTTTTTTCATTTTTTTTATAAAGCTGGTCAACAATATGCTATTTATTCTGAAAGAGGTAGAGTTTTGTTCAATCTAGTTTCCACATGGTATGAAATGTTGTTCGGATATATGCTATTCTTACAACTTCCTTTATTATTATTGGAAGGTCTATGATAAAAACTATACAATTGTTGCAATTTATCGATTGTTAATCTGTTTTTGTTTATATTCTACAATGCCTGTAAGTTAAATGCATATTACTAGTTTAATCCTCATTCATCTTGTAGGTGTCGTTTCCAACGGAAAATAGTGATATCTAGAAATAATAATATCTAGAAAGACATGGATTTGAAAGGCTTTAAATTCATTATTTTGACTGTTTATTTCATTTCTTTGTTGCTAGTAAAATTTTGTAATTGGAATTAACGGTGGTTTCTTTTCTTATATCTTGTTTCTCTATTTTTCCTAGACTCCATGTGGCCACAATTTCTTCTTCAAGTTCTTCCAAGAATGGATGGGATAGGGGAAGAACTATGAAAAATTCCGATCTCCTATTCCTTCCAAAATGGCCTCTTAGCCCAGAGTCAATGCAACCCTTGTAATAGCTATCCATATGGAAAGCACTATGAAAAATGCGGGTGAATCCCAATCCAGACCTTAAAAATTGTATACGTACATGTAAAATCAAGACAAGCCTAATAAATATTTTATTAATGAACGTGCAAAACAAAAGGGTTCATCAAATGCAACTAGTGGACAAATTTTTGTTACTATTCCACTAGATCTCTTTCGTCCAATACTTCCAAACAATGATCTAGAATGACACCAAGGTATTATTATGGGAGAATTTTGGGGAGACAACATGGAATGTATGCAATGAAGTGTTGATCTTCCTCACATTATTGGTATTCATGGGTAGTCTGACTATGGTGCTCAATCTGTAGCATTCTCTGGTGGCTATGATTATGATGAGGACCATCATGAATGGTTTCTTTATACTGGAAGGTGTGCAAATTATTTTTATTAAAACTACACAGATAGGAATGGTTAGTACTTTATGGTGAAAGCATAGTCTGCATGCTTTTATGACATATAAATTCTTTTAATTATTGTTATTGAATTTTTACTAATAAAAATTCCACTGATACTAAAATTACTTCCACTTTTTGTTATAATACTTTCTTTGATAAAATTTTATGAATTTTCTATGTTGTCAACAATGGTGGAAGATATCATAGTGGGAATAAGAGAACAAATAAGGGAAACCCCTTGATCAAAATTTTCATAAATCTAACGAGGCATTGCGAGTTCACTATAAGATGGGTTATCTAGTCTTTGTTGTCAGGTAATTTTTTAATTTTCTTAGCTTGAAACTGTGTTAATGCATGATATATACATGCGCTCTTAAGCTTATAAACTAGCCTTAGGGTGCATTTCATTCATTATGTGGCTAACATAATTCTAATTTGGATGTTCGTAATTTGGTTCAGGTCTCATAAGGAAAAGTGTTCATCTTGTGCACTAGAAAATGGTGTTAGGTATGATGGCATATATAGTATTAGAATTGAAAAATGCTGGCATAATAAAGAAATTCATGTCATGACTATTAGCTGTTAGTAATCAGTATTTTTCACTTGTTGGTGATAACTAGATCCATAGCTGAGTTTTCTAGAAGCTGATTTCCATATGTCAATTTGTCATCTAGAAAACCCTCATAAAAATTTTTTCGCCCTCCTACCTTTCAGTCCGCCCATGTCAAAGTTAAAACTCATTATCACTATCCTATATAGCTTTAGCCCTACTGCTCTGCCCATCAGCTCTAAAAGGAAAATCCAAGTCTGCTTCAAAAACCTCCCCTAAGTTAGGAAGTGGCGCTTTAAGACATTTTACCCTTGGCAACCATCAAAAGGCCAAAAAACCTCCATCTGATACATACCAATCATGACAGACCTCCCACTCTGCAAATGCAATTGATCATAGCCCTAAGTCGCACCACTTACACACCCCTAAGTCTCAGCACTGCATAGACCACAGTCTCAAGCTGATTATTAGGTCTTTTACAGTGTTTTATGGATTTTACAAAGACAGGAAATATAACTTCATCTCAGGAGAAAATTCTTGAATACACATTTAGAAGAACAACTGATTCTCAATGTCAAACATGAGCCTGAGATACATATGTAGGGTAAGGAGTTACTTATCAAGACCTTGCAGCTTCCATTCAGCATGAAATCACAGTAGAAGAAAGACACCACTGTCAAACAAACTAGTAATTTGTCATGGCCAAGAACCTCCTTCATCTACAAGTAGAGGGTGGAGGCGCCTCCTTCATCTACAAGCAGAGGGTGATGGCCAATATTGACTTCAAAGATTGCAAAACTTACCATAAGCACAGGTTTGCTTTTTACTAGACAGTAAAACAGTGACTCTAGGTTTCTGAGTGTAAGTGATGATCATAACAAGGCTAAGATCTGAAATGTGCAAGACAAAAGAAAACAGAGTTTTTGGTCTTATGTCCTAAGAAAGAGAATCATTTGAAGTTTCAGTCATCATCAGGGCGCATCAAAAAAATACTCCTTAATCAAAGCTATCATAACAAATATCTCTACAGGGGTGTTAATATGAACAGCTTCAATCAGTCTTGAGCAGGAAAATACTTCAGTGAAAAGACCCCTGTGTGTTCTTTTGTTCTTGTTGAAATGTGAAATACAGTCCATGGTTTCTGGATGAACATAAAGAAGAGGTAGGAAAGTAGTACACAGCCCCAGATATAAGACATCTTAATATCAGTCAAAGCGCCAGTGTAAGTCCAGCTGTTGCAAGCTACACTCCACCACAAAGACAGGTATTTTCTTCAGATGCAGCAGGTTGGTGTTTTCATAGTTTCATTAGGAAGAAGGTGGCTAATAAAAGCCTTGGTAGCTATGAAATACGCCAGCAGTTATTCCACATCTTTTATACTTGCCTCCTCAACCCAAAGACAGAAAATGGTTATGATCTGAGTTTAAAAAACCCTAGGACAACATGCCAAGCTAATCAGGCATGTCTTTCTTGAAAGCAGCTCCATTCCTGAACAGGTGCCTTTTCAAAAATTCTACAACAGCTGACCCAGACAATCTAGGTTTATGTCATCAAGATACATGACCATTGAAACTATTGTTCATAATAGACAAAGAGATGTTTTGACCTACTGTCAGTATGTTGGAAAGTCTGAAACAAACATAGGTTTCATTATTCAAATGGACAGAGACATCATGTTAACATTTTCTGAGCAGAGAAAGTATAGTGAAAATCAGCGCCCCTCTTGATCAATAAACCATGACAAAGTCCAAATAAATGCAGCAAATTTTGGACACCTACAGTTGGAAAGGGTTGATGAAGCGATTGGAGACCATAGTTGTCAAAAAAAGTTAAAGGATAAGCCTCATAATTTTAAAGGAAAAATCAGTTTCAAGTACTTTTCCTCATACCTTAAATGGATTTTCTGTGTTTAAATGTCACCAAAAGTGTTAAAAAGTGGTAGAAGATGGTCTATAGGTTTTTGAGGTATTATCCAAAGTTGGAGCTCCTGTGCCAAATTAACACCAAAGGGACAAAGATAGCAGAAAAACACCTTTTTCAAGTCATTGATGTTATTAAAGTGGTTCGTGTTAACATGTTTTAAAAACATAAAAACCTTCGTTGCCTACATTATTTTGAAGCCCAAGCTTCATGATGCACCAAAGGTATTGTTGAAAAAGGGTAAAAAGTTGTGAAAACCTTTGCAAGAGACAACCAAAAGTTCATTTTATATTTCAAAAAATAAACAGACCGTTGGGTGTTTGATGTATTAAAGGAATGAGGTCGAAGGGCAAAGGTTTAGTTTTCAAAACACCAAGCAAGAAATTTAGTTTCTCTCTGCAATCTCCAGGCATTGAAACAGGATTCGGGTCAATTTACAAGAGTTTAAACAAGTTTTAAACCATTCCCGACCGCGCGACACTCCTGTAGCAGTGCGCGACGCTCTTATGCGACTTTTTTAAACTACGCTACAAGGGCGCACGACGCTCCTGTAGCCACGCGCGGCGCCCCTGTAGTGGCGGGTCACGGGCACCCGACCACGACCTGACAGGCCACCCGGAGGCTGCTGCGCGGCGTTCTCACCCATGAAAGTGTCGCGCACTTGTTAAAGAATTAAACACACCTCCAAATCAGTTCTGAAGGCGGCCCAAGCTATTCAAAGGGTTTTGCATCGTATTGTGAGGTATTTTACACCAACTAACCCTCGTTTTCATGTTTGTTGGGTAAATGCTTGGAGGCCAAAGAGATTAGTTTTGAAATAGTTGAGAAGAATGTTATTGAGCTGCATATTAGGGTTAAGGTTTTGATCAAAAGGGGAGCTTTCGACATTAAACTGCCATATGTCTTTCTTACCACAGCATTCAAAACTTTTTGAACACCGCCATCATATCTGCAAACTGTGTTTTTGCTGAAGATATCCTTTGTTTAAGGCTGTGGTGTAGAGCTGAATGCACAGATGAAATGCCTGCCGGAAAAAGAGTGTTAACTAAAAACTGTGTTGTTCACCTCCATATATCAAAGAACAAGGGTGTTTTATCTTCAAGGCATCAAAGGGAAAAATTGACCCTATAAACCACAGAAAGGACAGTTTTTCACTGAGTATTCTAATTGACTGCTTTTTCTGTTCTTCAAAGCTCACTATCAAGATTGATTTTCAGAAGTTATAGAGGCATTCTTCTAAGGAGGACTAGTATTCTATTTTGAAAGGGAGTCTTGGCTTTTGAAAGGAATAAGTTTATACAGCCTCTGTTGAAACTTTTGGAGCATTTTTAACTCTGTCACCTTTGTTCCATAACTGTGAAATTGACTATATGACTACACTCAAGATTGACTGTATATGGTGTGACCTGTGTTGATTAATTGACACACTAGACAGGGACAAGATGGTGGAGTTAGGAAGTTTACTTTGGTCAAAGATAAAAATGGGTTGTTGACCTCCAAACTTCACAAGAGCAAGATGATTTTTACATTATACACAACAATTTCACCTAACAGTCTATCTTCATTTCACTGTATTGTCTCTTGTTAAGGGGTCTGCTGGTTGAGATACATATTAAAGGTGAAAAGGCCACTTTTTAAGAGAGCAAGGGTTTTGTATTGTGAGGAAACTTTTTGAAGTCATTCAAAGACATTGTTTCCCTATCTAAACAGTGAATAGACAAGTTTTGGTTCAAAGAAGGCAGTTTAAAGGCAGTAAGGCTGTTTAGTGCTTCAAGAGCTTATTTAGCCCAAAATGCCGCCCAGGCAAGACAGCAGAAGTGGTTTACATAAAATATATGAGCCAATCTCTACAGAGGAGGTCAATGCACATCCATCCATCCTTTTCAACTTTCATGAGGTAGGTTGTTTAGATTTCTGCCAGGAGGTACAGGAGGTCAAAATTTTCTCGCCCTTGACACACCTATGCGCCCTGAGGTTCCAAAGCAAGCATTTCCAGGTAGCAGACCTTGATTTCAAGTTTTCCCCGAGGTCAGTGTCTAAAGCCACCAAAATTCCATATCACGGCGAGAAATGGTTCAAACAGACCCATCTAGACTTGGATGACTACAAGCCTTTCATCAAGCCCGAGCATAGAGATACTTGCACTGCTATTTTTCCTTTCTCTTATCTTCTTGCCAGCTATGCTCCTCTTATGAAGGTCATAATGAAGTATTTTACTTGTGAAGGGAGATTTACTCGAGTTTATGCCTACCATGTCTGACTATTGATGCATTTCACTAGAACTAGGCAGCTAAATCTCCCTTACTTTTTATACAAAAGCATCGAGAAGATGGCATCCGCAGTCCAGAAGAAGACTCCATCTCTGCAAATAGCTTCCCTTTTCCATCATTCTCTGATCAAATTATCATCCTACACCAGCTAGAGAAGAAAGAGGTTCCATGGGATGTTTTTATCAGCCACCCAGATTTCTCTATTGTTCCTCTTGTCCATATATCTCCCACCCAGCCTATTCATCGCCCTGTACCTTTGTCCAGCAGGCCTACTCCTAGAAGGCTCAAGATCACCACAGAACAGTCAGGACAACATGAAGAAGAAGGACATGAACAGGTAGAAGAGGAAGAGGATAAACATGAAGAAACTGATGAAGGCCAGCAGCATGATTTTGATAGTCAGGGGCCACAAAGTGAGCATGAAGTTGAAACACACCAGCAGCTTGATGTTGATGAACAGGGGCAGCAGTCTGAACAGCAAAAAGAGAAAGGTGAAGAGAAGCAAATTGAAGATGAAAGGCAGCAGCAGGAGCAAGTAGAAAAGAGTGTTGAACAGCATCATATCAGTGAAAATGAACAGCAGGGACCAAAGGAAGAGTAGCAGCTTGATATTGAAGGTCATGAACAAAAGTTTGGGCAGGAATTTGAGCAGTAGCTTGAGCCACAAAATGAACAAGAAATCCAAGCACAGCAATAGCATAATGTTGATGATCAAGGTCAAAAAGAATTTGAGGCAGATCAGCATCATAACATTGAGGGACAATAGCAACTTAAAGAAGACACACAACAGCCTCAAGGAGAGCAGCAGTTTCAAGAAGTTGATAAGGATAACGCAATTGTGTCTCCTTCTCCTAAAGGAACAAAGCCCAGCACAGCAAGAAAGAAAGGGCCTAAGGCTGCCACTCCAAAAGTGACAAGAGTTGTCCCTAGCCAAAGAAAATCACCCAAGAGACCTCTCACTAGTATGCCAAGAAGGAAGAGTGCAAGATTGGCCTTCAAAGGGAAAGGCAAG
Organism: Pinus albicaulis; assembly: GCA_034641835.2. NCBI lineage: Eukaryota > Viridiplantae > Streptophyta > Pinopsida > Pinales > Pinaceae > Pinus > Pinus albicaulis. Next base: position 1,054,987,526 of record CM076582.1, read on the forward strand.
ATTGGAGAAATTCAGAAACATGGAGGTGCATTGGCTGTCATTCCAAGCCAAAGTGATGACAGCGAAAATGAAGCCCGCATTCTTGAAAACCTTCTAATCCATCGAGAGGGTCAAATTGAAGCATTGGAAAATGACCTTCATCGGGCAAAGACCTTCAATCATTTCTTGGAGATCCAAAATAAACAAATGAATGTCCATGTGGCTGTCCATGAAGCACGAGCAATCAAATACAAGAATGAGGCTGCTAAAGCACAAGTAAGGATAGAGGAGCTCATCGGTGAGTTCGATGAAGATGAAGAAGAAGACCAGCCTAGGCGGAAGAGGCCTAGAACCATAGGGCTTAAAAGAGCCCTGGAAAAGCAAAGGGAAGAAGAGCAGGCCCATCTTCAATCCTTTCCCCTCACTGCACTACTTGAGCGAGAAATTGAAGAAAGTAAGGAGGCATGGCTAGAAAGAGCCAATAAACACTTGGAGATGAAGCTTGAAAAGGCAAACAGAGACCTGGAGCTGCAAAGGAAGATGACACAGCACTATCAAAAGTTGAATCAGTTTGCCCAACGCAAGCTAAAGGCCACCCAAGAAAAACTGAAGGAAGAAAAGGGGAAGCGCCCGGCACGGAAAGAGAAGAAAGGCACATCAGCACTTGATATTTTGGCTTCAGCTTCGGAGCATGTTGCTAAAGACCCTTGAGGGTCATGCATACCAATTTTGGGCACATTTTGACAACTTTTGGTTTTTTGGCATTTTTGGGTTTTTGGTCAAAAACTCATAAATTCGCCATTTCATTTTGAGGATTCGTCAAGGGAGGAGAATGGTACCATCAGATGCCATAATTTCATGAGCATTTCCTCAGCGATTTTCAGAGCATTTGGAGATAATTTTCCCCTTCAAAACAGCGAAAAAGGCTCGCATTTTGCACACTCTGCCCGGTCTATCAGCAGACTGTAATTTTCTGGCTTTTTACACATGGGTGCAGATTTGGAGGACTTCCAGGCATCGGATTGGAGAAATTTCAGTTGCGCCAGAAAGTAGACACTCAGATATTTCCAAAGAGCTATCATGAGCCTCATTTCGACATCAGGAAGGCTGCCAAATGTTTCCGGAAATTCAGGGGACCTTTTTCTCATATAAATTTGAAGTATTTTTGTAATTTTTGAACCTCAAAAATCTGCTTTTTCCAAATGTGCGTTTAGCTATTTTTACACTTGGAAAATGATCCAAAGTCAATTAAATTCCATTTTTTAGCAATTTTTAGATATTTTATGAGATATTTTTGTGCCTTGGGCTTTGCAAAGCCTCAAGGACAAGTTTAGATATTTTGATTAGGCCAATGAGGATGGAAGTTGAACCATGAGGTTTTCCTCACTTGAGCCTATTTATTCCACAAGCTCTCATTGTAAACAAGGCTTAACTTGAGAAGAGAAGCAATATATTGGTCATATGAGCTTTGGAGAAAATACTTGTGTTATGCTTTTGGATTGCCTCTTGAATGTTCTTGGATGGATGATGAAGGATTGTTGATGGATTCCATGACATGGTAGAATGGTATATTGTTTCTTGCTTTGTTGTTGTCTTCTAGTTTTCATTCGTGATACATGTTTCTTGCTTGCTATAGATCAGTAGAGATTAAGTTTGAGATATTCCCATGGAGCCACCTCAAAATTCCTGAATCTTCATAGCTTTTATGTTTTCTTCTTCCTTAGTTGCATTAAAGAATTCTTAACTGCTCTTTAATAACTTGAGGATATTGTTGCTAGTTTCATTAATGGTTCTATGCATGTTGAGTAGGATGTATGGTGTTCCCTGCTTACCTATGACTGTCCATAGTTCCATCCATGAAACTATCTCTTTGACTGATTAAGATTATCATTTTCTTTGAACCAAGGAGGCCTAGTCCCGATCTAGCCCTTTGCCTAAAACTATGCAAATCTTGTTGTTCAATGTGCCCAATGACTTGAAGTATTGTTTTTAGGCGTTCAGACATAGTGTTTTGAGTTGTTAGTCCGTCTTATGTGTTTTTCCCAAAATCTGATAGCCATTTCCCAAAGTTAGAGGGTCTTATACTTCTATGCATGGCTTGAATGTTTGTTTCTATGTGTCGATTAGTTTATAGTTACATTTTTCATGATTAAGGGTTTTATTTACCATGTTTATGCTATCTATTGAACCAGTAATGCTTGAAACTCTTTGTTGCTCACAAACTTGATGTCCATTTACTCCATTTTTCCCAAAGATCCTTTCTACCTTGAATCAAATCGGCCCTTCAACAGCCTTGTATCGTCATCTAATAGCTTTCTTGACCTTTTGACCCCATAGCCCAGTTAATCTACATCTTGTTATCTATTTTATATCTTTGATCAGTTTCATCCCTCACAACTTAAAAAACCAAAATCAAAAACTTACTTCATAACTAGCCTAAAATCAAAACACAATAAGCGAAAACACCGATATCTTTTACATATAATAGAGAGAGCCCTCTCTGAGTGCAGGAAGGCTAGGTCCTTGGGCTCCAAAGCTTGGTTTGATGTTACACTGTCATTTGGATTTCCAATCAGCCAAATCACGGGAACCTAACATAATGGCGATCACGGTGGGACCTTCTAAGTTAGTGACTATCTAAGTGCTCCTTAGTAACTCTTGAAGTCTCATTCAAACTTAGAAAACTTAAGTGTTGTCCGAAGAGTAGAAAATAGCTCCTTCACCAAAATCTTAGCAAAATGATGAGTCAGTTATAGGAAACTCTTCCAAACCTTAGAAATACATACAACTTAGAAAACCCCAAAAAACTCACTTAGATTAGTTTTTGACAGTTACTGGTGGTGGACCATACAAATATACCTCAAAAAAACTGACAATCCACCTGGCGACTCCACTAACCTCTAGTAGGCCTTACTATTTTACCGAACTCTAGGTTATTATCCGATAGACCTATCCCATCGCTCACTAACATAGCGGGAGATGGTGGGACACTGATTACATGATAGTGTAGAAAACTCTTATAGACTCTTTGGTCTTTTAGATACTTAAACAAGAAAGCAGTCCATAAACTCATTTAGAGTAAACTCTTTTTGTTCTCACCACCCTAGCAAAGTGTTGAAACAATGTTTAGAATACTTCAAACCATAGGCTGCACATAAAGCTAGAAAATCCAAAACATTTCCAGATTAGTTACTAGTGGTGGACCATAGCTATCTTCACAAAACAACCCAGTTCCACCTGGCGACTCCACTAGTCCATCCCTTTTATTTTGACCATCCTTCCCCTTAGTAGAACTTTAGAGAGATCTCTCATCTAAAACATTCACCAATACCATTCTCCCTAAACTCTAGATCCAAAATCTGGCTTCATTAAGAATCAACACCAGATCCTATCCAGACCCAAATCCCCCTATCATAGTAGATGACCCAGAGAAGATTCTGTGGCAAGCTTCCGAAACTGATCATCTAGCTACTGGTAGATCCATCCGTAAAACAAGATTAGTACATGAGCATCTCACTATCCTACCAGATTCACCTTTTGAATTAGAGTCATCCAAAACTCTTTTCAGAAGCAGGTCTCATAGTAAGATAAACTTTGACGATCTTGAAACCCTAAACCAGATCACTAGTCCAAGTTCATCCGCCACACCTGTTCAAACCACCTCATCTCAGCCTACTAGTCCTCATCTTGTACATCATCCATTAGCTACCGTCATGGCAGCCTGGTACGCACCTTTGGTGTTGCCACCGCCTTCGGCTCCTCTCCCAAATAAATATCAAGACAAAATCCCACACTTTACCGGAGAAGACACCACCACACCTCAACAGCATATAAGTAGGATGACTGATGCTTATGAATACCTGGAGGTACAAGATGAGACCGTCAGAATGAGAATATTCGCCCAAAGCCTGGGTGGTGAGCCCAAAACATGGTTTAAAAGCTTGACTCCAAACAATATCCACAACATCCCAGAACTACATCAAATCTTCAGAAAAGGTGGGAAGTCTGAAGGAACCCTATTCAAATCCTATCAGAATATAACAACCTAAAACGGGAAAATGGGGAAAGTTTCCAAGCTTACTGCACTAGGTTCAATAGTGTATATAACTCCCTCCCACCTCATTTCAAACCCCCACTTGGTTTAGCCTTGGAAAAATTTCCCGAGGGTTTCGATCCGGACATGACATATCATTTGAGAGACAAATATCTCCTTACCTTAGAAGCAATGCAACAAATAGCAATAAAAGCAGATGCCAACTTAGCAGAAAAAAGGGCTAGGACTAGGTCAGAAAGAAAGGTCACATATAAAGACGAGGTCTCCACTTCATCACCTTCCCTAGATTCTAGAATATATGATTTAGTCAAAACCATGGCCAAAATGTGGGAAAAGATAAATGAAAAGGCTCTTGTTAGTGATAACCAACCAAACCCTCCAAAAAGAAACCGGAACCAAAACTTTAGGAGGGAGAAGCCCCAAAACAGACCAAGGGAAAATGACCAACAAATTAGGCCACCATTTAATGAAAATTATGTGGAAGAAGATGATAAGGATACCGAACCCATTGATGAAAATCATTGGAATCTCATAGGTTCTGATAACGAGAGTGAGGTTTACCTCACAGCAGAAGAGCAAGAGTTATGCTCTTCGGGTCAGGACGAAACCAACTATGAAGATCTCGAAGATCCCGCCATAGACTTTCAAAATGCCATAATAGAAGCTCACAGGCAGTATAACCTTAGAAGTAGAAAAAACCAAGACCGCTCCAGAAAGGGTAGTCTTGAAATTACTAAAACCTCTGACACCATCCCTAAAAAGGCTATGGATAGAAACACAATCATGACCAAGAAAATTGACCAAAACAAAGATAAAGCTATTCAAATGAGTCTTGGCTCAAATACTCCTAGTACCTCTACAAAAATCCCCGAGATGGCTGTGTCAAACCAAATCCCGAACCAAAGTCAGCAAATTAAGAGCATAGAAAAAGTCATGTCCAAGAAAGCTGAAACAAATATGCCCAGACCACAATATCCTTTTAGTTTCGAAGGGGAAATTTCCAAAATAAAAATTACGATACCCCTTACTGAACTAATAACTATAGATAGGTATAGATCTCAAGTCTTCAAAGTTTTTGACATAGGAAGCGAGGCAGATACTTTGAATCTAACTGATGACAAGCCTGAGCTCCTATTTGGCCCGAAGATAGAAGGTCAATACCAAGAGGGATCTGTCTCCCCTTTCTATGTAAGTCTGAACATACAGGACAAGATACTACATAATGCCATGTTAGATTCTGGTGCCTCCCATAACCTAATGCCTAGAGTGGTCATGGAAAACCTGGGAATAGAAGTAACTCAACCTTACAAAAACCTGTATTCCTTTGACTCAAGTCAGGTCAGATGTTTAGGTCTGATAAAAAACCTAGATTTTGCTCTAACACAGTTACCAGTGAAAAAATTGGTCATGGACGTAGTAGTAGCCGATATCCCTCCTAAGTATGGAATGCTACTATCAAGGGCATGGGCTGCAAAAATACAAGGTAGTCTCCAAATGGATATGTCATTCGCTACCATCCCAGTTTTCAACCAAACTAGGAGATTATACCGAGAAACTCACATGAAATACATGGTTAGCAACCGAGATAAGCCAAACAACACTCCTATTTATTCCATTCATTCTAATCTAGATTCTTTTATCTTATATAATGAAAGCAATATAAAAAAACAGATAAAAGAAAATGAAGAAGGTCCCGAACCATTACTAAATGAAGAAATTAATGATCAGAACCCCAAGAAACCTGAAAAACAGCTTAGTGTCACATATGAAAAAGAAGCTCTTTGGAGTATAAGTTTTGATGGTTCTTGTGGAAAAACTGGTTCAGGGGCTGGTATCTGGATACACAATACTAGTAAAGGTTATTCTTTCAGATTAGAATTCCAGTGTACTAACAACATTGTTGAATATGAAGTCCTTCTCCTTGGTCTGCACATACTTAAGGACTTAGGTGCCAAGAAAGTATCTGCCCAGGGAGATTCCGAGCTTGTGATCAGGCAAATCAAAGGGGAATATTCGGCAAAGAATCCAAGACTAAGAGAATATAGGAATGCAGCTTTAGACATCCTTAAAACCTTTGAGAAATATGAACTCACCTATATCCCTAGGATTCAAAATAATCTGGCAAATGAGCTCGCCTTTGCTGCAAGCAATAGCCAAACACCATCTCTAAATGAGCAATATGACATTCAAGTTAAACATCGCCCTACTGTACCAGATAATATTAATCATTGGAAAATATTCAAAGATGATGATCAAATTGATGATTTCTTACAATCTAAGAATGAATTTGAAGAAACCAGAAAAAACTTAGGAAATGAAGAAAGGGAATATAGACACAATCAAGACCAAGAGCTAAAATTGTCTTCTTTGACAGATCTAAATTTGATAAACCTTTCATCTGAAACTAAGATAGGAGAGGATGTTGACCCAAGAGAACTCGAAGTCTTACATTGTGAAAATGACACCATACCCAGAGGGCTTGCACCTCTAGAGGAATTGTTCGATTTTAACGATGTGGCCAAAAAGCCAAAAATGGAATCCACTAAAGTCGACATAGAAGAATATAACATAGGAAGCTCGGAGGAACCTAGAAAGGTCAAATTGTCCAAAACCCTCCCACCTCATATAAAACATAAATACATTGAGTTGTTTAAAGAATTTAAAGATGTGTTTGCATGGGGATACCAAGATTTGAAATCATATGACACCAGCATCATCCAACATAAAATTCCCCTCAAAGAAAACCAAAAGCCTTTCAAATAGAAGTTAAGAAGGATAAACCTAGTATTACTACCGTTGGTTGAAAAGGAAATTAAAAAGATGTATGATGCCGGGATAATAGTGTCCCTCCGGTATTCTGAGTGGGTCTCAAATCTAGTATCAATTAGGAAAAAGACTGGTGAAATCAGACTCTGTATAGATTTCCGAAACCTAAATAGGGCATGTCTGAAAGATAACTATTCTCTGCCCAAAATGGACCACATACTTCAGAAGGTAGTAGGCGCTAAAAGAATCTCATTGCTTGATGGTTTTTCTGGTTATAACCAAGTGTTGGTTTACCCTACCGATCAACATAAGACAACTTTCACCACCCCTTGGGGCACTTTTATGTACATTAAAATGCCTTTTGGACTGATGAATGCTGGCGCCACATTTCAAAGAGCCATGGACATAGCCTTCTCAGAAGACATAGGTGTTTTCATAGTCATATATCTTGATGATATAATGGTATATTCTAAATCAGATGAAGAACACCTAACACACTTAAGAAAAGTTTTCAACAAATGCAGAAAGTATGGTTTATCCCTAAACCCCAAGAAAACACTTTTCGGTCTAGAGGAAGGAAAACTCCTAGGTCACATTATTTCGAAAGAAGGAATTAAGATAGATCCCCAGAGAATCGAAGGTATATTACAGATAAGTCACCCCAGAAACATAATGGAGTTACAGTCCTTTATCGGAAAGATAAATTTCTTAAGAAGATTCATCCCAAACCTTGTTGAACTCCTGAAAGATATCACAAATATGTTAAAAAAGGAGGTCGGGGTTAAATGGACTATAGAAGCCAAAAAATCTTTTGAACTAATTAAAAGGGCCTTAACTGAAACACCAGTATTGATAAGCCCTGACTTCACCAAAGATTTTTACATTTTTTCATTTGCCTCAGAACACACAATAGCTGCGGTGTTGTTGTAGAAAAATGCAACTGGGCAAGAACAACCCATTGCCTTTTTTAGCAAATCCCTGAGAGATGCTCCCTTGAAATATAACATCATGGAAAAACAGGCATTCGCATTGGTAAAAGCACTGAAATATTTCCGAGTTTACATCTTTCATTCTCATGTCATAGCTTTTGTCTCGAATACTGTCATCAAGGACATTCTGAACCAAGATCCCAATGGTAAAAGGGGAAAATGGATCGCTATCATCCTAGAATATGACTTAGAAATCCGACCTACTAAACTAGTTAAAGGACAAGGACTTGCAAGGCTAATGGCTGAAACCAACCTCCAAGCTTTAGATATAAATTTTGTTGATACCTTAGAAGAACAGGAAGAATGCACACTCCCCCCTATTGATCAAATATTTCTCGATTCACCTTGGTATGCAGATATTCTTTATGTATTAACTTATCTGAATGCTCCTCCGAGTTTATCAAAAACAAAAGCAAGATTTCTTAAACAAAAATCTTTAAAGTTTTGCATTATAGATGGTTTTCTGTATTGGAAAAATCCCACTGGTATGCTGCTTAAATGTTTTCTTGAGTCTGATGCAGGGAAAATTATGCACGAAATGCATGAAGGGGAATGTGGGGGCCATCTCTACTGGAAAACTACAGCAAACAAAATCCTTAGAGCCGGTTATTATTGGCTTACCTTATTCCTTGACACTCACAAACTAGTTATGACATGCCATAAATGTCAAATTTTTGATGGCAAGAAAAAGCTTTTACCTTTGCCCTTACATCCCATTATAGTTTAAGGACCCTTCCAGCAATGGAGTCTGGATTTTATCGGGGAAATTCACCCTTCCTCATCCGCTCAACATAAATGGATCCTCACAGCCACTGATTACTTTACCAAATGGATAGAAGCCATACCTTCCAGGAATGCCACCGATTCAGTCATCATCAAGTTCCTAGAAACCAATATCCTATCTAGATTTGGCTGTCCCAGAAAGATCATTACAGATAATGCCGCTACCTTCTCTTCCAAAAGAATGATCGACTTCTGTCACAAGTATCACATTTCATTAAGACATTCCACAGCCTATTACCCTCAAGGTAATGGCTTAGCTGAGTCTTCTAACAAAAGCCTAGTCAACATTATCAAAAAACTTCTTGAACAAAATCAAAAAGCATGGCATGGGAAACTAGTACACACCTTATGGGCTGATAGATTAACCACCAAGAAATCCATAGGTATGTCTCCTTACCAGCTATTTTATGGTATAGATGCCATTTTCCCAACATCTTTAGGGGTTCCGGTAATGAAGCTATTACAAGAAGTCCAAATAGAAGAAAATGACATGCAAAGGAGGGTAAATCAGACTATCCATTTACAACAAACCAGAGAAGAAGTTTACCAAAGGGCTCAGTTAGCACAAGACAAAATAAAACAGATTTTTGACAGAAGAACTAAGGAAAATGATTTTCAGATTGGAGATAAAGTCTTCAAATGGGATTCTAGAAGAGAAGACAAAGGTAAACATGGAAAGTTTGAAAATTTATGGAAAGGGCCTTACATCATCAGCTCAGTCAGTGGAAACAATGCTTTCTTCTTGCAAGAACCTGATGGGACTGAAATTTTTGGGGGTCCTGTAAATGGCAGGACACTAAAGCATTATTTTTTCCAAGAGCTCCATTTCTGAGTTTGAAACACTTTCATTCATTGTACATACCATTGTTTGAAATATTGAAAAATAGAAAAGTCAAAAACAGTAAAAGTTAGAAAAGAGGGCGAGTGAAGATAGAACAAGGCCCCATGTTCCAAAAAATAGTCCTTCAGAAAGCGCGCAAGTCTAAATGCCGCTACTAGTACTTCAATGTCTTGTTCAGCTATCTAGCCTAATCATAGCTGAGCATGTTTAAATTTATTTGCTGATAAGTTAGTGAGTGAAAAATATAGTCAACATTGTGTAAGATTGACTTATCACAGAGTATATATTAGGGAGAGATTATGGTTCCACATGCCTAAAACAGAACCAAAGAGAGAAGCGAGGGATGAAAAATAAATTGTACATCTTAGCCCCGCTTGTCTAGTTTTCCTTTTGTTGCAAAATAATATTTGTGTGCAGCTTGTCTTTTATGCCGCAAATGCATGACAAATCAGACTGTCTAATCCTGATTTGATCATTTTAAATTTCATGTTCTAGATTAGAGAAAAAAATCCTGTCAAACTGCTTAATCTTGACAGTTGATCTAGCATAGGTAGAGTAATGAAGAAGTTCATCAGTTTAATCTGAACTCCCGGCAGATATAAGAGTAGAAATAGATAGGTTCATTTTGCAAAAAGAAAAATACACATTGTCAAAAGGCTGCTAGTTCAAATGCGCCAAAGAGAAGAAAAAATGTTAGGAAAGATAGTGGGGTAGGTAGAAATATCATTGATGTTAACCATGCTGTCACTTTTCAGAAATAGCATCAAAGAAGGGTGAAATTTTGTGCCAATGGGTAAGGCACTGGTCTTCATAAGCCAAAGATCTGAATTCAGGACACCTCCTGATGAGGAGCTGCCCTCCCCAAATGGAGCCACTGTTAGTCATCAGTATTTTTCACTTGTTGGTGATAACTAGATCCATAGCTGTGTTTTCTAGAAGTTGATTTCCATATGTCAATATGTGATCTAGAAAACCCTCATAAAACTTTTTTCGCCCTCCTACCTTTCAGTCCGCCCATGTCAAAGTTAAAACTCATTATCACTATCCTATCTAGCTTTAGCCCTACTGGTCTGCCCATCATCTCTAAAAGGAAAATCCAAGTCTGTTTCAAAAACCTCCCCTAAGTTAGGAAGTGGCGCTTTAAGACATTTTACCCTTGGCAACCATCAAAAGGCCAAAAAACCTCCATCTGATACAGACCAATCATGACAAACCTCCCACTCTGCAAATGCAATTGATCCTAGCCCTAAGTCGCGCCGCTTACACACCCCTGAGTCTTAGCACTGCATAGACCACAGTCTCAAGCTGATTATTAGGTGTTTTACAGTGTTTTATGGATTTTACAAAGACAGGAAATATAACTTCATCTCAGGAGAAAATTCTTGAATACACATTTAGAAGAACAGTTGCTTCTCAATGTCAAACATGAGCCTGAGATACATATGTAGGGTAAGGAGTTACTTATCAAGACCTTGCAGTTTCCATTCAGCATGAAATCACAGTAGAAGAAAGACACCACTGTCAAACAGACTAGTAATTTGTCATGGCCAAGAACCTCCTTCATCTACAAGCAGAGGGCGATGGCCAATATTGACTTCAAAGATTGCAAAACTTACTATAAGCACAGGTTTGCTTTTTACTAGACAGTAAAACAGTGACTCTAGGTTTCTAAGTGTAAGTGATGATCATAACAGGGCTAAGATCTGAAATGTGCAAGACAAAAGAAAACAGAGTTTTTGGTCTTCTGTCCTAAGAAAGAGAATCATTTGAAGTTTCAGTCATCATCAGGGCGCATCAAAAAAGGACTCCTTAATCAAAGCTATCATAACAAATATCTCTGCAGGGGTGTTAATATGAATAGCTTCAATCAGTCTTGAGCAGGAAAATACTTCAGTGAAAACACTCCTGTGTGTTCTTTTGTTCCTGCTGAAATGTGAAATACAGTCCATGGTTTCTGGATGAACATAAAGAAGAGGCAGGAAAGTAGTACACAGCCCCAGATATAAGACATCTTAATATCAGTCAAAGCGCCAGTGTAAGTCCAGCTGTTGCAAGCTACACTCCACCACAAAGATAGGTATTTTCTTCAGATGCAGCAGGTTGGTGTTTTCAGAGTTTCATTAGGAAGAAGGTGGCTAATAAAAGCCTTGGCAGCTATGAAATATGCCAACAGTTATTCCACATCTTTTATACTTTCCTCCTCAACACAAAGACAGAAAATGGTTATGATCTGAGTTTTAAAAACCCTACGACATCATGCCAAGCTAATCAAGCATGTCTTTCTTGAAAGCAGCTCCATTCATGAACAGGTGCCTTTTCAAAAATGCTACAACAGCTGACCCAGACAATCTAGGTTTATGTCATCAAGATACATGACCATTGAAACTATTGTTCATAATAGACAAAGAGATGTTCTGACCTACTGTCAGTATGTTGGAAAGTCTGAAACAAACATAGGTTTCATTATTCAAATGGACAGAGACATCATGGTAAAATTTTCTGAGCAGAGAAAGTATAGTGAAAAGCAGTGCCCCTCTTGATCAATAAACCATGACAAAGTCCAAATAAATGCAGCAATTTTGGACACCTAAAGTTGGAAAGGGTTGATGAAGCGATTGGAGACCATAGTTTTCAAAACAAGTTAAAGGATAAGCCTCATCATTTTAAAGGACAAAGTAGTGTCAAATACTTTTCCTCATACCTTAAATGGATTTTTTGTGTTTAAATGTCACCAAAAGTGTTAAAAAGTGGTAGAAGATGGTCTATAGGTTTTTGAGGTATTATCCAAAGTTGGAGCTCCTGTGCCAAATTAACACCAAAGGGAAAAAGATAGCAGAAAAACACCTATTTCAAGTCATTGATGTTATTAAAGTGGTTCGTGTTAACATTTTTTAAAAACATAAAAACCTCCGCTGCCTATATTATTTCGAAGCGCAAGCTTCATAATGCACCAAAGGTATTGTTGAAAAAGGGTAAAAAGCTGTGAAAACCTTTGCAATAGACAATGAAAAGTTCATTTCGTATTTCAAAAAATAAACTGACCGTTGGGTGTTCGATGTATTAAAGGAATGAGGTCGAAGGGCAAAGGTTTCGTTTTCAAAACACCAAGCAAGAAATTAAGTTTCTCTCTGCAATCTCTAGGCATTGAAACGAGTTTCGGGTTAATTTGCAGGAGTTTAAACAAGTTTTAAACCATTTCCGACCGCGCGGCACTCCTGTAGGAATGCGCGACGCTCTTACGCGACTTTTTTAAACTACGCTACAAGGGCGCGCAGCGCTCCTGTAGCCACGCGCGGCGCCCCTATAGCGGCGGGTCACGGGTGCCTGACCACGACCCGACAGGCCACCCGGAGGCTGCTGCGTGGCGTTCTCACCCATGAAAGTGCCGCGCACTTGTTAAAAACTTAAACACACCTCCAAATCAGTTCTGAAGGTGGCCCAAGCTATTCGAAGGGTTTTGCATCGTATTGTGAGGTATTTTACACAAACTAACCCTCGTTTTCACGTTTGTTGGGTAAATTCTTGGAGGCCAAAGAGATCAATTTTGAAATAGTTGAAAATAATGTTATTAAGATGCATATTAGGGTTAAGGTTTTGATAAAAAGGGGAGCTTTCGACATTAAACTACCATAAGTCTTTGTTACCACAGCATACAAAACTTTTTGAACACCGCCATCATATCTGCAAACTGTGTTTTTGCTGAAGATATCCTTTGTTTAGGGCTGTGGTGTAGAGCTGAATGCACAGATGAAATGCCTACAGGAAAAAGAGTGTTAAACTAAAAACTATGTTTTTCACCTCCCTATACCAAAGAACAAGGGTGTTTTATCTTCAAGGCATCAAAGGGCAAAGTTAACCCTATAAACCACAGAAAAGACAGTTTTTTTTTCACTGAGTATTCCAATTGACTGGTTTTTCTGTTCTTCAAAGCTCACTATCAAGATTGATTTTCAGAAGTTATAGAGTCATTCTTCTAAGGAGTACTGGTATTCTATATTGAAAGGGAGTCTTGGCTTTTGAAAGGAATAAGCTTATACAACCTCTGTTGAAACTTTTGGAGCATTTTTAACTCTGTCACCTTTGTTCCATAACTGTGAAATTGACTATATGACTACACTCAAGATTGACTGTATATGATGTGAACTGTGTTGATTAATTAACACAACAGACAGGGACAAGGTTTGTAATGATTGGAAAGTTCACCATTGGTCAAAGGTACAAAACAGGTTTTGAGCTCCAAACATCACAGAGCAAGGCGATTTTGACACTCTAAATAACATTTTCACCTAACAGTTTGTCTCCTTTCACTGTATTGTCTTTTGTTAAGAGGTCTACTGGCTGAAGATACATTAAAGGTGGAAAGGCCACTTTTTGAAAGAGAAAGGGTTTTATATTGTGAGGGAACAGTGTGCAGTCATCCAAAGACATTGTTTCTCTATCTACACAGTGAATTGACAGAGTTCACCTTAAAGAAGGCAGTTTAAGGACAGTGAGGCAGTTTGGTTCTTCAAGAGCTTATTTAGCCCAAAATGCTCCCAGGCAAGAAAACAGAAGTGGTTTACATAAAAGATATGAACCAATATCTACAGAGGAGGTCAATGCTCATCCATCCATCCTTTTCAACTTTCATGAGGTAGGTTGTCTAGATTTCTGCCAAAAAGTACAGGAGGTCAAAAGTTTCTCGCCCTTGACACACCTATGCGCCTTGAGGTTCCAAAGCAAGCATTTCTAGGTAGCAGACCTTGATTTCAAGTTTTCCCCGAGGTCAGTGTCTAAAGCCACCAAAATTCCATATCATGGCGAGAAATGGTTCAAACAGACCCATCTAGACTTGGATGACTACAAGCCTTTCATCAAGCCCGAGCATAGAGATACTTGCACTACTATTTTTCCTTTCTCTTATCTTCTTGATAGCTATGCTCCTCTAATGAATGTCATAATGAAGTATTTTACTTTTGAAGGGATATTTACTCGAGTTTATGCCTATCATGTCTGACTATTGATGCATTTCACTAGAACTAGGCAGCTAAATCTCCCTTACTTTTTATACAAAAGCATCGAGAAGATGGCATCCGCAGTCTAGAAGAAGACTCCATCTCTGCAAATAGCTTCCCTTTTCCATCATTCTCTGATCAAAATTATCATCCTACACCAGCTAGAGAAGAAAGAGGTTCCATGGGATGTTTTTATCAGCCACCCAGATTTCTCTATTGTTCCTCCTGTCCATATATCTCCCACCCAGCCTATTCATCGCCCTGTACCTTTGTCCAGCAGGCCTACTCCTAGAAGGCTCAAGATCACCACAGAACAGTCAGGACAACATGAAGAAGAAGGACATGAACAGGTAGAAGAGGAAGAAGATAGGCATGAAGAAACTGATGAAGACTAGTAGCATGATTTTGATGGACAGGGACAGCAGCTTGAGCCACACAGTGAGCATGAGGTGGAAACACACCAGTAGCTTGATGTTGGTGAATAGGAACAACAGTTTGAACAAAAAAAAAAGATAGGTGAAGAGCAGCAAATTGAAGATGAAGGGCAGCAGCAGGAACAAGAGGAAAAGAGTGCTGAACAGCAACATCTCAGTGAAAATGAACAGCAGAGAGAGCAGCAGCTTGATACTGAAGGTCATGAACAGCAGTTTGAGCAGGAATTTGAGCAGCTGCTTGAGCCACAAAATGAACAGGAAATCCAAGCACAGCAGCAGCATAATGTTGATGATCAAGGTCAAAAAGAATTTGAGGCAGATCAGCCTCATAATATTGAGGGGCAGAAGCAACTTAAAGAGGACACACAGCAGCCTCAAGGAGAGTAGCAGTTTCAAGAAGTTGACAAGGGTAAAGCAGTTGTGTCTCCTCCTCCCAAAAGAACAAAGCCCAACACAGCAAGAAAGAAAGAGCCTAAGGCTGCCACTCCAAAAGTGACAAGAGTTGTCCCTAGCAAAAGAAAATTGCCCAAGAGACCTCTCACTAGTATGCCAAGAAGGAAAAGTGCAAGATTGGCCTTCAAAGGGAAAGGCAAGATTGGAGAAAGTCAAAAACATGGAGGTGCATTGGCTGTCATTCCAATCCAAAGTGATGACAGCGATAATGAAGCTCGCATCCTTGAAAGCCTTCTAATCCATCGAGAGAGCCAAATTGAAGCATTGGAGAATGACCTTCATCGGGCAAAGACCTTCAATCATTTCTTGGAGATCCAAAATAAACAAATGAATGTCCATACGGTTGTTCATGAAGCACGGGCAATCAAATACAAGAATGAGGCTGCTAAAGCACAAGTAAGGATAGAGGAGCTCATCGGTGAGTTTGATGAAGATGAAGAAGAAGACCAGCCTAGGCGGAAGAGGCCTAGAACCATAGGGCTTAAAAGAGCCCTGGAAAAGCAAAGGGAAGAAGAACAGGCCCATCTTCAATCCTTTCCCCTCACTGCACTACTTGAGCAAGAAATTGAAGAAAATAAGGAGGCATGGCTAGAAAGAGCCAATAAACACTTGGAGATGAAGCTTGAAAAGGCAAACAGAGACCTGGAGCTGCAAAGGAAGATGACACAACACTATCAAAAGTTGAATCAGTTTTCCCCGCGCAAGCTAAAGGCCACCCGAGAAAAACTGAAGGAAGCAAAGGGGAAGCGCCCGACATGGAAAGAGAAGAAAGGCACATCAGCACTTGATATTTTGGCTTCAGCTTCGGAGCATGTTGCTAAGGACCCTTGAGGGTCATGCATACCAATTTTTGGCACATTTTGACAACTTTTGGTTTTTTGGCATTTTTGGGTTTTTGGTCAAAAACTCATAAATTCGCCATTTCCTTTTGAGGATTCGTCAAGGGAGGAGAATGGTACCATCGGATGCCATAATTTCATGAGCATGTCCTCAGCGATTTTCAGAGCGTTTGGAGATGATTTTTCCCTTCAAAACAACGAAAAAGGCTCGCATTTTGCACACTCTGCCCGGTCTATCAGTAGACTGTAATTTTCTGGCTTTTTACACACAGGTGCAGATTTGGAGGACTTCTATGCATCGGATTGGAGAAATTTCAGTTGCACCGGAAAGTAGACACTCAGAGCTTTCGAACGAGCTATCATGAGCCTCATTTCGACATCAAGAAGGCTGCCAAATGTTTCTGGCAATTCAGGGGTCCTTTTTCTGATATAAATTTGAAGTATTTTTGTAATTTTTGAACCTCAAAAATCTGCTTTTTCCAAATGTGCGTTTAGCTATTTTTACACTTGGAAAATGATCCAAAGTCAATTAAATTCCCTTTTTTAGAAATTTTTAGATATTTTATGAGATATTTTTGTGTCTTGGGCTTTGCAAAGCCTCAAGGACAAGTTTAGATATTTTGATTAGGCCAATGAGGATGGAAGTTGAACCATGAGGTTTTCCTCACTTGAGCCTATTTATTCCACAAGCTCTCATTGTAAACAAGGATGAACTTGAGAAGAGAAGAAATATATTGGTCATATGAGCTTTGGAGAAAATACTTGTGTTATGCTTTTGGATTTCCTCTTGAATGTTCTTGGATGGATGATGAAGGATTGTTGATGGATTCCATGACATGGTAGAATGGTATAGTGTCTCTTGCTTTGTTGTTGTCTTCTAGTTTTCATTCATGATACATGTTTCTTTCTTGCTATAGATCAGTAGAGATTAAATTTGAGATATGCCCATGGAGGCACCTCAAAATTCCTGAATCTTCATAGCTTTTATGTTTTCTTCTTCCTTAGTTGCATTAAAGAATTATTAACTGCTCTTTAATAACTTGAGGATATTGTTGCTAGTTTCATTAATAGTTCTATGCATGTTGAGTAGGATGTATGGTGTGCCCTGCTTACCTATGATTGTCCATAGTTCCATCCATGAAACTATCTCTTTGACTGATTAAGATTATCATTTTGTTTGAACCAAGGAGGCCTAGTCCCGATCTAGCCCTTTGCCTAAAACTATGCAAATCTTGTTGTTCAAAGTGCCCAATAACTTGAAGTACTGTGTTTAGGCATTTCGGCATAGTGTTTTGAGTTGTTAGTCCGTCTTATGTGTTTTCCCCAAAGTCTGATAGCCATTTCCCAAAGTTAGAGGGTCTTATACTTCTATGCATGGCTTGAATGTTTGTTTCGATGTGTTGATTAGTTTATAGTTACATTTTGCATGATTAAGGGTTTTCTTTACCATGTTTATGTTATCTATCGAACCAGTGATGCTCGAAACTCTTTGTCGTTCACAAACTTGATGTCCATTTACTCCATTTTTCTTTAAGATCCTTTCTACCTTGAATCAAATCGGCCCTTCAACAGCCCTACATCATCATCTGATAGCTCCCTTGACCTTTTGACCCCATAGCCCAGTTGATCTAACATCTTGTTATCCATTTTTATATCTTTGATCAGTTTTGTCCCTCACAAACTTAAAAAACCAAAAATCAAAAAACTCACTTCATAACTAGCCTAATATCAGAACACCATAAGCAAACACATCGATATCTTTTACATATAATAGAGAGAGCCCTCTCTGAGTCCAGGAAGGCTAGGTCCTTGGGCTCCAAAGCTTGGTTTGATGTTACACTTTCATTTGGCTTGCCAATCAGCCAAATCACGGGAACCTAACATTAGCTAAATGGGAACCTTTGATCGAAAGTGATTTTTTCCAACTTGTATTCTGAGAGATCTTATCCTTTTGGCATAGGTTTTATGTTTTAAATAATATAGCTTAATTTCTTTCTCTGTGTCCAGTTCCACGTGGAATTTGTAATTTTGGCTTGTATAGGATTTGGTATCAAATACTTAGTTGTGGTTTTGAATCTGGTACTCATGTTGAAAGATTGTGTATACAATTGTGCTTTCATAAATTCAACATATTATGTCAATATATTCTTGATTTGACCTTGGGTTTTTCATATTATGTCAAACACATTTGTTTGATTGCATGTCATGTCATTATTGAAATTCACACTACTCTGTCATTGTTCGATAATGATCTCTACAAAATTCATATTCAAGGAATCATTCTAGAGTAATTTGGAAATATGAAGAGCCTTATTAGAATGGAATTGTATAGCAACAACATTACTGATGAAATTCCTAGATCACTGGGGAATTTTAAGACACTTTTATTTTTGTAAGTTCTATTTCTGTTATGTCTAAATCGTCATGATGGAAACATCCAAACTGGGATATAATTTTTAGAGATAATGTCTCAGATAACAAACTTAGGTGCTACAATTCTCTTTCATTGTTCATATCATATGATTTCTTACTGATGCTTGTATGATAATCACTGAATGAACAACCACCTTAATAATAATTTATTTACTGGACAAATTCCCATGGAACTTACTAAAATTTCAAACCATAAAGTCTTCTAATTCGATTTCTTGTACATAATCTATGCTTCTTCTTTTTTTAAATATTTGCATGTGACAATTGAATATAAATTACTCCAACTCTTAATGGTTTATTGTTATGATTTGATTTTCACTTGCAGGGTTGTCTCCAATAATAATTTTTGTGGGACTATTCCAACAACTAGACCATTTGAACACTTTTCCAATGAAAATGTGAGGATCTTTCTCTTAGCATATTTTCTACTATCATTTTGGAATTAGTAATTTTGGCTTGTAAAGGATTTGGTATCAAGTATTTAGTTGTGGCTATGAATCTGGTATTCATGCTGAAATATTGTGTATATAACTGTTCTCTTCATAACTTCATCATATTATGTCAAGATTTTCTTGATTTGACCTTGGGTTTTGCATATTATGTCAAGGATGTTTGTTTGATTTCATGTCATATCAGTACTGAACTCAGTATTGATGGTAAGAAGTAGGGATTGAAGAAAGAGTAGAACAATAACACTATAGAAACAAAATGCAAATTAAAGAGAGAGAAGAGAACTGGTCT
Source organism: Pinus albicaulis (assembly GCA_034641835.2). Taxonomy (NCBI): domain Eukaryota; kingdom Viridiplantae; phylum Streptophyta; class Pinopsida; order Pinales; family Pinaceae; genus Pinus; species Pinus albicaulis. The sequence goes on from CM076582.1 coordinate 1,055,006,832, forward strand.
AGTGGTACCCGTAGATCTAATATCTCGTATAGAACACACACAGAGATTGATCATCAAGTCTTCAGAGTTGGTGAATTCACCTGCAATTCCTTGGAAACATAATGATAATGTTTTGAAGTGATGAAATGATATTTCATGTGTAAATTGTACTCCAACCAATATTAAGTTGGAAACTCATATTTTAATATTTGACATTTTATATAATATAATTTATGTGGTTGAAATTATTTATAGTTGCACTTGATTTTTTTAGTATTGTAATTAACATATGCAAATTTGTGTTTAAAAATCAGATGAAAATGCACATTGTATGACATTTTTTAAATCATACAAGTTAGTTTATGTTGATTAATAATGAACACAATCAATTTAAAACTACTAAATTAATATTTTATATTGATTAATGATGAACAAAAATAAAATGAACATATGACTAAATTAGTCATTTATAATGATTATTAATGAAAGTAACTGAAATGAATACAAACTAATAAATTATCCATTTATATAATGAATATGAAACTACCGAAAAAAGATAGGTGACTACTACAAATGATAAATTTGTGATTACAAATGACGACTAAATTTTTCATATATATGACTATTAGTAGCTAATTTACAATATCTTATAACATGACTAAAATTTTCATATATATCACTATTAGTAGCTAATTTACAATATCTTATAACACGACCAACATTTTGGGTAATATTTCTTTGGTCATTAATTGGTTTTCTCCGGTGGTCATATAGTAATATATTCCTTGTATATTTGGTCATTAATTGTGACAATTAATGACCAAATCAATGATTAAATCAATGACTAAATCAATGACTCAATGACCAAATTAATGACCAAATCAATGATTAAATTAATGACCAAATCAGTGATTAAACTAATGACCAAATTAATGACCAAATCAGTGACTAAATTAATGACGAAATTAATGACCAAATGATTGGCTAAATTAATGACCAAATTAATGACCAAATATACTACTAGACAAGAACTGAGATAACGAATTAATGATTAAGATAAAAAGGTCTAAATGTTGGTCACATTATAAGATACTGTAAATTAGCTACTATTGGTCACCAACCGAAAAATAGATGTTTATATCCAAATTTTAGTCATTTTTTTAGTAACTAATTAGCTATTTTGTACTAGTAAATTTCACTATGGCATGGTTGTTCGTTGATCATATTTAGTTAGTGTTAATTAAAATAATTATAAAACATCAATAATGTGACTATGTCTTGGTTGTCTGTTGATATCCAAGTAGAACGGAAAGGAGATGTAGTAAAAATATATCACACACAAGAATAAATAAAATATTACAATTCAGATTCCCATGTCAAGTAACATTATTTTATTTCAACTTTAGAGAGAAGAAAAATAGTTAAAAGTTAAAAGAATATTATGGAAGAGATATTGCAATGTCCTAAATGAAGGTGAAATAGTGAATTTACAATTTATAGTTTTTGGATTCAAACTTTTGACAACCTATGATTTTTCTAAAGACATTTTTATATAAGAAGAAACATATATAATGGAAATCGATACATCCAAAATTAAGAGGGCTCTAGGATAATTTATTTCAAAATAAACTTTTCACACACACACTCGCTCTCTCTCTCTCTCTCTCTCAGACACACACACACACACACACACACACATGACATTGGATATACCAACACTCCTTATGTGTTTCACGACATGTTCTTAACTACCTCTCGTGGATCCATTAACTCTGGTGATGTGTCCGTTTACTAACACCTGCGGGTTTTGGTGTAACGACAATCATGACTTCAACAAGTGGTATCAGAGCCAAAAGTCTAGAGTTTGAATCAAACCCGACTTACACTGGGGGGGTATTGTTGACATTGTATAAAACAACGCTCCCCGTGTGTTTCGCGATAGGTGTCTAACCACCTCTCATTGATCTGTTAACTATGGCGATGCATCTGTGTACTAGCACTTTTGGGTTTTGGTGTAATGAAAATCGTCATTCCAACAATACATACATATATATATATATATATATATATATATATATTATTTTTTAATATGGAAAACATTATTTTAATATTGGCTATGATTAAATATCTCAATGCCTAAAGTAAATAACTAATTGAAAGTTTAAAATATGAATTATTCTTAATAAAGGTAATAGTAGTGAGATGCATAATTCATTGAATTTTTAATAAAAAACAATATGAAATATTTTAAAATGAAAAATAGTAATTAAAAAATCTAATACAAGTCGTAAATTAAATATCTTTATAGGAAAATTTACTTTATATTTATTTGTATTTAAAATATATTAATAGAAAAAAAACATTTTAATATGGATAATGTGGTTAATAAATAAATGTTTAAATGTGAACTCTGTATAATTTTATATGGTTGATAATAGAGAGACATAGGGTTCTGCACCTTTCTTTTTTCAAGCTCCAGAGCCATTTTTTTCATGCTTTGAGGGTTTTGAGCTTTAGGTGTTGGGGATTGTCTCACACATATGATTTTTTTTATTTTTTTTATCTATCTCAGATGATTTCTATTCTGACCTGATGGTTTTTGTTGGATTCTATTAATTTTTTTTGGTTTTTGTGGTTTTCGGGGTTCACATCTTCAACCTAATGACACTTCTCTCTGTAAGCCCTCTTTCATGGTGATCCTTGTCACATTTAGCAACCACTCTTTTATCAGTGAGATGGTTATATATATAGTGGATTAAAATGGTGATGGTCCATGTTAGGATAGTATTTTTTCTTACATATGAGGATTTATTTAATGCAAATCCTAAGTCGTTGGAGCACGATCTATCACTACCAGAACCACATTAATAAATGTTGTTGATATACAACAATAGGTGTATATCAAAGGATCCATAACCACCTTAGTAAATGTGGTTGATATACGTTGATAAGTGTCATTGGATATGGATTTAATATTAATATTAATAAATATATAAATATAACAATAACAATAATTATATTATAAAATATTATTATATTATAAATACAACAATAACTATAACAGTTATAATGGGATTACTATTGAATCCAAGAGATTAATATTTCAAACCATTTCGATTAATATTATAAACCGAAGTGATTATTAATATTATAAATTTAACATGTTTTTATAAACACAAGGAATTTATATGTTAAACTCAGGGGATTTATATAAAAAAAAACTAAGATTAATATTATAAAACCTACCAATAATATTATACCGTGAGAATATGACCCTTAAATTAATAAACCCAAGCGATTGATATTATATACCCAAGGCACTAATAAACCCAAGGGATTGATATTGAAAACCCAAGGGAATAATATTAAACCCAAGGAATCACTATTGTAAAACCAAGGGGTTAATCTTATAACCCTAAGCTATATAAACCCTAAGATAAATATTATAAACCCTAAAATAAACAAGGTTTACCATGATTGATTTTCATATTGACACAATTTTTTCCACAATGTGATGTTGGACCATAGTTGACCATGATTGATTTTCATATTGAGATAGTTTTTGTCTCATTGCCACATTGGACCATGGTTTACCAAGGTTGATTTTCATATTGAGGCCATCTTTTTCAGAATGCGACGTTGGGCCATGGGTTACTATGGTTGAACACGAATGAAAATGGTTGTCACAATGTGATGCTAGACCAAGAGACAATATTTGTCACAATGTGACTTTAGACCATGGTTGACCATGGTTGATTGATTTCACACAACACTGGTGGAAATGGTTGACCATGGTAAACCAATATTGAGCATGACTAACAAATATTGACCTTCATTGGCCATGGTTGACCACGATCGACTGCGACTAAAAATGATAATAAACCACGTTCCAAGAATAAATTGAATAATAAACCATGTTCCAATGATATTAAAAACCCAATGGATTATAAACCATGGGGAACAACATTAAACCAAATGAAACAATTTAAACCCAAGGTATATAAACCCCAACAAAAATATTATAAACCCTTCAATAAACATGGTTTTGCATGGTTGACCATTGCCAATTTTCATACTGAGACAATATTTCTCACAATTCTTCATTGCACCCTGCTTGAGCATGGTACAGCCCTTAGTTCAATAAATCCCTCGGATTATATTTTTAAACCAAATAAAAAAATAAAGGTTTGGGCTATATACTGAAAACCCAAGGGATTATGAACCCTGGACGACAATATTGAACCCAAGGCATTAATATTATAGAGCATCTAATAAACATCTCAGTTAATGTATGGCTACAATTTATTTTCAATTTCATACAATATTTTGCAAAATTCTTTATGATGGACCATTGTAAACCAGTAAGGCCTAACATTAATACTATAAATGTAAATTATATAAATACATTACAAAAATTTAACATATTAATATAATACATTAATATTAAAACATTATAAACCAATAAAAGATTATAAACCTTAAATACATTAATATTAATTGTTTTATATAAATACATTTTAAATCATTAAATAAAATGAAACCATTAAAACATCAGTGCTAATACATCAATACATTAATACCATAAACCTAAAGAATATGAATATCAACGTCAAGAACATTAAGAGCTAACATTAAAACTTTAAACGTCAAGAATATTTATATAAAACAAAGGCATCAATAAACCCAAGGGTTTCATACTAAAACCCGACCAATTAAAAACCCAACATAATAAAATTACACTAAAACATTGTTATCAAAGCATAGGAAGAGAAGTGGAGAAATTAGACAATTTGTATTGGTGTAGAAGATATCATCACAAAACTAAAGGAAAAAAAAACATCTAAATTGAAACCATTGAAATATAAAAAGAACAATACAACAAAAATATTGAAGAACATTCATACACAACTCTGTACATAACAAGAACAATGACAAAAATTTTTATGTTACCAACATTCATACCGAAAAAAGATAATTTCAATTAAAAAAAAATTGTTGTTGTCTTTACAACAATGAAATATGCTGCACAAATGAACTCTAAACACTTGATTAGAAGGAATTTATTTAATAGCCTCTTCTAAAATAGAACCACATCGATGAAAAAATCAACCCTAATTGAAATAAAAAATATAATGATCATGACCCTTCATGCTTTCCAACAAATCCCTTCTTGTTTTCCTTCCTAATTATCTCTGGTGCACATGAAAAAATTATTTCACATATGATTTCATTTGTTCTAAGATACTAATATACTCATGAAAAAAACTAGGATGGAAGCCAAATTTTCTATCAATTCATTTCCGAATGCACGTAAGAAAAGAGTTTTATCTAGCAATATGATTTACCGTTTATACATAATAGAAGAAATCATTATTCTCCATATTTTCATTTTGAAGATAAAATTACAGTATTAAAATTAACACACACACACACACACACACATATACATAATTGGTGAAAAAAATAAAAAGAAAATTGAATAAAAAAATTATTCAAACATAAATATAATGTGATTGAAAACAAGGACAACAAAAGGAAAAATAGCTACAATGTAACCGAATAAACAACAACAAGACCAAAGAAAAATTATTGAACCATGTAGTTTTTTGTAATTATTTAATCGATTAGACTAAACTATAAACAAATCTATTGAAAGCATCAAGAAGTCAAACAAAAAATTTATTGATCTGTAGACAATTTATTGCAAGTAACAACAAAAAATAATTTGTTTTATTTATATTAGTTTCAAAGATTTTCCAAAGAACTACACTCTATTGAAAATAAACACATAAAATGATATCAACTTCAATCGTTCCTCCTCTTTATTCTTAAGTGTTACACTAAATCTACAACTACATACATAAACATCTTTCCTAGATAGGGTGGCCTAGACTAGAACAACAGAAAGACAAAGAAGATAATGTTTCCCTTGAAGTAAATAGTTATTTTGATGAAGCCTACCTGTGATCTGTCATATTTTTTGCTCCTCTCTTGGATTGAATGCTCCAATCCTAGATTGAGTCACTATTATTAGAACCTACACAATCAAACAACACAAGCCAACGATCTAGGAAATATATGTAGCATCATCTAAATACTTCGTTCAATGGATAAACATGGCATAAAAATGCATGGAATGATAACATCATATATAGGGAAAAAAAAATCTATTTTCAATAATAGAAATGGTGTGAGTTACAACCAAATATAGGATTTTATCTTATAGAAGAACTCCTCCAAGTTGACATTTTCTTTCTTTGCCACAAAGTGTACCTCTAATCACCCTAATGCATGGAATAATACCTCTTTAAAGAAGTAGCATGAGGGTATAATCTATCTCAAAAGTCCAACCCCTAGCTTGTGGATGGCCACACATATATAGAAGAGGATGGTAACTTGGGAGTTCTTATCCATTTAAAAATGTAGGCTCTAAGATCCACTCTTCATTGGAGGATGGGATCAAAGGATGAGCGGTGGAAACTCCCATGAGGGATAGGATAGGATTTGACAGTTTTATTTGAGGTAAATAGTTATAACAAATCTTGGAAGCTTCTAGAAGAAGAGGCTTCAGTATTCTTTCTCTTTTTCCTGAATTTCTAGAATCAACACACCCCAACATGGAGCAACCTGATGGTGATCAACATTGTCCAACATGGAGAAAATTATTGGTGAACGCGGGCCCACAGGCATACATACTACATTAGTGTTTAAAGAGGTTGATTCAAGGATGTTTCAGGTAGAAACTCTAGCATTAAGGAGAGTCATTATTAAAGATTTATGTAATGATGATGTTAAGGGGTGAAAGGATGTTGATTAATCCAGTTTACAGGTCAATAGACCAGATGTGAAAAAATGGACTATAACAGATTTCCCCCTAAAGCACCAAATCTGAAATGGTGATTAAAGACTAAATTGCTTTACCTTGTGAGAAGTCGGGATCGAGAACAACCAACGAGATCATCTTCTGTTACAATAAATTTACAACATGATATTTTTGGTGAGGGAGGCACCCCCATACTCAACACATAAGCTAACATTACATGTACAATGATCAAAAGGTGCACCCACTAATGAAAAAAGGTGGACCCATGACCGGATGACTGCCTATATGATCGTAGACATCATACATTGTGATGATGTATTAATCCTGAAATTGCAACCTAGATGGATGAAAATAGATTAGAGGTCTTCTATCTTGTTCACATAATCATCCAATTTATGATTCGAACCATGTGAACCAATGAGCTAGATTTGAACATGGTACACACCATATGATTACCGACCAATAAATTAAGTCATTAAAAGACGCAAGAAAAACCACCGATGCGTTGATAAATCTAGGGTATAGTGATTAAGTGATTTATCTTCTATTAGTAACTGCTTGTGAGCGCTTTTCACTTCTTCATATTAGTATCTTCTTTTAATTAGATTATTAGTGTTATTCTTCATCAAACAACAACCAATTAATAGAAAATAAAGAGATAAGAGGCACAAAATATAGGTTATCAGCCAGGGCCAAAACCTCTCCTCCTTTGAGAGGAAAACCCGAACAATTTCTTCTTCTTATAAAGATTCCAATTGATGAATACCAAGACAATGACCTATACCCTTGACCAAAATGACCTCTCCAAAACCAAGTCGCCTTTCCATAATTTAGCCTTCACTTCTCCAACTTTGATATAAACTTTTTTCCCTCCTTAACTATAGTCTTCGTCCTACTGTAGTAGACTCTCATTTCTCGCATGTGTGACTGATAAAGGATAAATTTTGTCTCTTACTTTTTTTCTTAACTAGAGAGGAGATATATGTTAAGTTGGCATGAAGCATAAACAAAATTATTCCCTTAACTCCTATTCTTAACTTCTGCAAATTTTTCTTTTCTCTAATATGTATCTACCCTTAGCTTTCCTTGCACGTGTGATAGACCTTGCCTAGAAATAGACCTGAAATCTCTTCAATCTTCCCTTCACCTTGATCTATCTACTTCACTTGGATGTAGGGTTTTTATTGACCCTTAGATCGAACTATTTCTCACCTTTATCACATAGATTACCTTCACTAAAATGTTCACCGAAATTATGTTCTGAAATGGAGATGTAGTTCCCTATATATAGTTGTTTCCTCCTTAAATAAGCTGACATGAATGCAAGTTGAACCAATGTGTCATTTTATGGAGATATAATCATCCTTCTTGAAACCGACTTGAGTAGGATACTTTTCTTGGTCTTGGAGGGACTTTATACCTATTAAATGACTGATATAAAATGCAACTTTTCCCAAGAAGGGTCCTTCTTACATGACATAGACTCAAATTTACTTTTATGGCTAGATGTCAAATCCTAACAGCTCACAATGGGAGCCATCACTAAAATAAAATTCCTTGCTCGTGAAACCCATGACACAAGAATTGCAATAATAATTTTGTATTTCTTATTTTCATCAATTACATAAAATCATAATTACAGAAATAATTATGAAAACCAAACCTAGTTACACTTCTCATCACGATGATGTTAATGGCTCTAAAGGTACCGTAGTACAATTCGTATGGTGTGAATGAATGAGTTGAAGTCGAACACCACACAGAATATTTGAGTCGAAGGCCAATGATGTAAACCTCTTTCCAAGAGTGAGGAAAATTTCCATTGATGTATCAAAGCACGAAGGTACTAAAGGGGTTTTGTTAAGTAAACTTACTGGATAATGAGTTGATATCGATAGGAAGCGACCCATCGCAGGAGGGCCTTGATGTATTCCCCACCAACGACATGAAACAATATCCTGATTTGAGACAGAATGACGATGATACAGAACTGGATCAGGAAAAGTGGACATGGAGTGAAGGCTTAAGTGTATTGTAGCAGATATCAACTGAAACAATTCTCTTGAACACGTCAATGACACTGAATGGAGTTGGCAGCATTGAACCAAAACCGAAAATGGAGGCTTTGAAAAACAGTATGATAAACCAAAGACAAGCATATTAACCAACCCAAAAATCATGGAGATGAAGTGGAAGAGTGTCATGCTCGAGAGCATCTCACTACCATTAGCAAATGGAATACCCTCTTTTCCTAATTTCCCAAACCATACTCGTCAGTACCTCTTTATTTTTTAACAACATTGAAGAGGATAACATATGCTTGATATGTAAGTTCATCCTTCAGATGAATCCGTATGAGTATGTTTAAAAAACATTGAGAAGGAGTGGTTTGGTATTGTCACGTTCGATAAGTCCATTGTTTTTTGATGCTTTAACAAGCCCAAAAAAGGTAAAAATTGACATCTTTTACATGTTTAGAGAGTTTGAAAAAGCGGAGAAAAATAAAACTCTAGATGTTCCTTTTCGTAGATAGACCCTTGAGTCCAAAAAGGTAGAAAATAATACCCAAGAGAACCTCTTAGCGATGTTTTACTAAGGTATTCATTTTTTGTAAATATTCTATCTCAGTCCGGAAAAGGGTTAAACTTATACTGAGTAGACGAATTTTCATTTAATTTACACTAGTAGAAAATGGGAAATTAGTTACTAGGTGCCTAAGAGAGTTAGTCGTTATAGCTTTTCGAAGCGAAATACTATGAAAAATGGGAAATCTTAAGTGACCAAACTAAAAAAGACTAACATAAATGACTAATTTAGTCTCGGATTAAAATATATGACTAGATAATAGGTATTACAACTGAAAATGACTAACATAAATGAAAAATTTATTCTAGTAACAAACATACGACTACCTAACAAGTACTACAATAATATGACTAATTCATTTATGTTATTCATTTTAAATGTGTCACTTCAACAATCTAAACATACAAGTGATATATGATTCAAAGGTTATTATAGATTGACTAAAAGGTTATACTTCCTTAAACACTTCTTTATTGGATCAATGGATGATTAGAGTTATGGGTTTTATTAGACTCTTTGGGGTTATATCCTTTGATCACATTCACAATGAATTAAATTCAAAGGCTGAGAGATTATGAAAAATGGGAGTGGGCTTAAATCTAGGTCAAATACATTTTGAAGAATACATGTAAGGAGAAGTGTTGGTTAGTTAGTAGAGGACATATTTCATTTAGTAGAATACTTAACTTTTCATGCATATCTACATTTTTTATTATAATGGTCATATATGCTGAACCCAGGATACTACTTTTTAACTTGGATAACAAGTTGTTTATCTAGTTTGAACATACATTATGAACATAACAATACTAGACTCTTATGAAATTATTTTGAATCCTATGGGGATTTTGATATTTCCCAAACATTATATGTTTCACATATTAGAATATAACGTTATACATGTGAAGAAAATTTAGTATATGATAGATTATGTAAATTATACCTTTGCATTAATATTAATACAAAAATAATGCTTTTTTTTTCTTATTGGAAAAAAAGTTATGGAAGAGGTTTGATGGCGCCTTGCCTTATCCATCTAGGAAAGTAAGTGTAAGAAGAGGTGGAAACTAATTGGAAGAAGAGGTTTCTTTAGCTACTGCATTGAAATTAATATGTATGATCCATGTATATATGATATTTTAGATGTGTATTATTTTTTTTGTTATCATTTAAGCATTCTATTCTAACTCTTGGTGCTTTGGCTATAAACTATACGTTGAGTTGTTTTATGGTATTTCATAATTTTACTCAAATAAATGATGTCATATTGTTGGTTTAGGTATATAATTGGTGATTTAAATAGATGCTACACATAAATGTTATTGTACCCTTATTTTCCACCAAAAAAATTCCACTCTAACTTGCAATTGTGGTGGGAATGAAGCCTTATTAACAGAATTAAAAGATGGTGAGAATGAATTAGTTTGGAAAAATTAAAAGATACATGGTAATGAAGTATAAATTTATTTTAATATGCTTACGACCAAAATACTGGTCCATTTAAAACCTTCATATAACTAGCCACATTAAGGTGCAAAGAAACGCCAGCATTAAATGGACCGCAGAGGGCTCAAGCACTGCCACCTGGACGATATCTTACTCAAACAAGTCAGTATGTGTATCTGATAAACTGATGAAATTTTTGTCAACTCTTATTCTTGGAACCTATTGTCAGTCTCGCTTAGAAGATGATAATGGTGGCTATAAACGCCACACAATATGCATCGGTAAGTACAAATTTGATGCATTTTGCTGCAAAAACAAGCTCAAAGTTAGTTTTTCTTCATACCCAACATATATCATTGCATTATCTACACAAAAATTCCCTAAACTTGAATTTTTTCACCCCACAAAAAAATATAATATCAACATATTCTATGCCAAATCCCCCAAGACAAGTAACATCTAAATATTATGATGCACCCACAGTGCCAAACAATAAATTTTTTCATGTAAAATTATTTGTGGTATATTAACATATAGACACTGCTCAAATCATCCCTGTAGATTATTTAACCGTTGTTCCCTCCAAATGACATGAATACAAAAAAATGGGAAGTTATGCCATGATTGGCCTTCATGCTAGATATGGAAGATTCATTGAAGATGGCCAGACTAAAACCAAATACTCCATTGTCATTGTTGGGGCCAATTTTGGATGTGGGTCATCTAGAGAGCATGCCCCTGTGGCTCTTGGGGCAACATGAGTGAAGTTTGTTTTGGCGAAGTATTATGGAATAATATTTTTTTAGGAAATTTTTGGCCAATGATGAGATATAACCATTGGAGAGCGAGTGTCAGGTTTCCGACGAATGCAATATTGGTGATGTTGTCATTGTGGAGATTCAGGGAAATAAGCTTATTAATCACACAACTAGAAAGGAGTACGTATTGAAGTTTATCAACAATGTCGGCCCTATGATCGATGCTAGAGGGATATTTGAATATGCGCACAAAATAGGGATGATTGTTCCTCCATCATCTTGAGACCTGATGGGGACTTCCCAAGCCGCGAAAAGAAGATGGGTGTAGGGATGATTTCTCCTCCATCATCTAGAGACCTAATGGGAATCTCCCAATCCTTTAGAATAAGGAAAGTGTAGTAAAATTATAATCTTGTTGTTATAGTTGAAATCAAATAACAATAATTTTCTTTAGTGGTTAGTGTCTGGTAAGAAGAATTTTTTTTTAATAGGAAAGGAAAAAATTTAGTATGTGTATCAATTCCATTAGGATCCGAACGTCTTATTATTTATCATAAACAACATTTCAGATTGCAGGCAACAACCGTTGAGCATTAAAATTCACATATTTTCAAACGAAACAACCTTCCCAGATTTATGTGCAAGCAGGGCACCTACAAAGCTAGAACCATTCATTGCAAAGCATGTGTCAACCTAAACACAATTTAATTTTCAAATAGTTGCAATTTTCCTTAGCTACTATACTTCTCTTATTTTGAGTCCACGCTAGTGATTCAACATCATTAGCATTGGACAATAGGTTAACATTAATTTTTTTCTCTAAACAGTAGAAATAATGGGTTACCACGATACAACCTTTGTTGACACTGATAACAACCGTCCCCATCCAAATGGTAACAATTCTCACCACTATATCATGAGTCTTACCACAATATCCTTAATATATTACATCTTCTTTATGTGTGTCTGCTTCTTCTTCAATTTAAAAAGAGTGTAGGGTAGTATGGCGAGTCTCTACAGCAACAGATTTATATGAGTTGCTACAGGTCTACCATGTATGCTTCAAATTAATTCTTGTTGTTCCTAAGACCTTCGCTCTTGTGAAACCGTTCTTCTACCACTACCGACTGATGAAGGTATGTGGAGACTTCCATTACTTTAACCACCCACCACTTTTACTGTAAATTTCTCTTTCTTCTACTGATGTAGTGTGTGCCTCTGCCTCCCGAAGTTGTGAATTAAGTGCTCTCTCAACACGAGACCATGCTTCAACACACATTGATGCACTTTCCTATATTGCTTCAATTTTCCGCAGTAATGGTCTTGTGCACTCAGGTACTCTCATTACTAACTTTTTATATCACATATCAGTTGTTTGGAAACATTTCTAAGGATGATAAATATAACTTTGCTACTTTTCTTCACGAGAGGCTTCCTGGTGCTTTGTATTGCAAAGAGTCTACCTTAATTCTTCAAGTATTTGTATTTTTTTCCTCTCGTTCTCCAACTTCACGTAAATTATTCTCAAGGCATATTTTAGCTTTGCTATTTTCATGTACCTCTGCAAGTTCCTATGCATATTTTTCTTCATTTAGTGCATTTGTGAAGAATTCCTTTTGTTCTCTTTCTCCTTGACTACTTTGAACAACTTCTTGAAAAGTCCTTTTTGTCACCACCTTATCCTTTTTAATACTTTCTACATTCACTTCTTCAACCTGTAACTTGGAATTAAACCATTTCTTCTATTCTTCTAAAAACCGAATCTGGGCTTGTAAATTTCTCATCTAAGCTTCTTGTGTAGATTGTGTTTTTGAAATTTATTCACCATCAACCATAACGTGCTTGATAATCTCATCATTTTCTTTCAACGAAGCAACAACGTCACTTTTACTACTTTGTTCTCATTAGTGTGTATTCTCTCCTTTCTCAAAGCATATAGTTGATGTTCAAGGGCTCCAAGGTATTGTTGGTATTAATCCCGTAGTGAATTAAACTCTACCTATGAGGATATCTTCTTTAGATCTATGTTTCTGAGTTGCTCATTTTCAACCAATAGCCATTAAATCTCATTTGCCTTTGTATGTGCTTGTTTCACAACACCTTCTAATTTTGTTTCCATTATTTTCATCTATGAGTGAAGTTGTTGTACATGAACATCCTTCTTCATCATAGTTTCCATTTTCTTAGCTTTGGTAGAAGGTGTAACTAAATCCCTTGTGAAACCGTCATTGTGAAACCATTCTTGTAAGCAGTGATTTTACAACATTGATTTTAAAACGTCAAGCAGAGGAGATATCTACAATCTCGGCGTATGAATCTATAAAGTGTTACCTCGTAAAACCTCAAAATAAAACCTCTTTGGCATAATTAGGGAAAAATATACCCTGATGGTCGATCGAAAACCTTCATATAATTAGGTAAAAATATACTCCAATGGCTTTAGATACAGAAACATAACTATGAAAAAATGGCAACGGGGTTTTTGTTTTTATTCGGATATGATCATTAACAAAAGCTCTCTTCTAAATGGATCTATTATGGCCACCTTATGTATTGATTCCATGTATTTTTACTGGTGTTCAATAAATTGTAAAACTGAATCTCTCTTCTAAATGGATATATTGTGGCCACCTTACGCATAGATTCCATGGATTTTGAATGGTGTTAAATAAATTTTAAAACCCAACATATTGCTTTAAAAAGTTCCTAAATACACAGGTCTACACGTTGGAATAATAAATATCACAATGCAGGTTCACACATCTCCTTACATGTCTCCAATCACCATTTCCACCACCAATGGCATTTTTATGAAGGTGACAATTGCTACACACCTTCTATCCTACATGACCCTCTTTTACACCATGCTAATTTTGGAATTCTTCTTTCATTTTTAATTCATTTTCACTACAGTGATTACTTTGGATGATTTTGAGGTTTGCACTTTACTTGGTAAGAAAAAGTTATGAAACCAACTCCAAAAATAGAAGAAAAGAGAGATCAACAGCTTAGAAAATAGCCACTTCGAGGGGGAAACCTCCAATACATTACATAAATGAATAATTCTTGGATGATACAGATGACAAAACCTCCTTCTATATATAGGAGTCCATCGGATCACAATATAATCCTATCTGACCTAACAATAATAATTTAAGTGCACAATAATAACAATATTTGGGTTACAAGAGTACAACAATAACAATAAGGGGGTTACACTAACAACAATAAGGGACTATACTAGTAATATAGGGACATAACATGCCCCTATCCTTAAAAAACGTGTTGTCCTCAACGCTTGAGTAGCTCTGGATGCTTTCGTATAAAATTCTCATCCTACCATGTATAATCTGCGATGGGTAAGTTCTTCCACTTGATGAGATACTCTGAAATTGATCAATTTTGTAGTTGTCGAGTTCCTGCTTCCGTGACTACTTCATGTTCCAATATGAATTTTCCTTCCTCATCAAGTTCTGGAAATATTGTTTGAACTAAAATTTTGTCACCTATAACCTTCTTTAAGCATGAAACATGGAAAACTAGATGTACTGGCAAAGAAGCAGGAAGCTCCAATTTGTATGTCATAGTAAAAATATTTAGCAACACCTTGTAAGGACCATAGTACTTTGGAGATAATTTATTATCCTTCTTATCTTGCTTGAGGGACATTCGTTTGTATGGTTGTAGCCATAAAAATACCTAGTCTCCTACATCAAAACTTCTTTCGCTGAGATGTTGATCTGCCTGTTGTTTCATTCGATTGTGTTCCAAATTTAGGTTATCCTTTAAGAGTTGGAGAAATTCTTGTTGAGGCTCAATGTGATGTTCCACTGCCTGAACCTTAGAATTTTCTCTAAAATAAGATGTGAAGGATGGTGGATGATATCCATAAAGTGCCATAAATGGGGTCATTTTCGCTACAGTATGGAAGGAAGTGTTAGACCACCATTGAGCAAGAGGTAACTACTTGAACCATTATGTTTGCTTATCAGATACAAAACAACGAATATATCCTTCCAAACATTTATTCACTATCTCAGTTTGACCATCGGATTGAGGATGATAAGGTGAGATATGAGCTAGTTGAGTACCCAAACAAGAAAATAATTTCATCCAAAAATTTCCAGTAAAAATGGGATCTCTTTCATTTACAATAATATTTGGGTTTCCATGTAGCTTTTCAATTGTTTCCATAAATGCAGTAGAAATTGTATTTTCTTTAAATGGATGAGATAATGCAAAAAATCCCATGGTAAGTTTTTAGAAATCTTGAGTGTCCTTCTAAATTAGAAGTGTGCAATTCCAAAAGAATATTTTGTTTTAGTTGGGAATTCTTACAAATATATTAGTGATCTTTGTACCATAAGGAATCATTTTTCCAACTAAATCTATCATATGTACTAGGATCTAGATGCAAATTTTGAATGACTGTCCACACATTTTCGTCTTTCTTCCATTCATCCCTTGCTTCGGTTATCCAATCTGGTTGGATAATATAAATGGCACAAAGAAATGCTTCCACCTATTCATCCTTTCTTGAGAGTGCATCTACGACAACAATTAGCTTCCATTTTTTGTATATGATTTCAAAGTCATAACCCAACATCTTTGTGAGCCATTTTTGTTGCTCTTCAGAAGATAGTCTTTGTTCTAAAAACTGTTTAAGAAAATCATGTTCATTTTTTAAGTGGAAGTGTCTCCCCATTAGTTAAGGTCACCATTTCTTTAGTGCATGTAGTATTGCCCACATTTCCTTCTCATAAGTAGCTTTATTTAAATACTTTCCTTTGATTGGAGAACTTTCAAAAGAAATGGGTCTTCCTTCTTGCATTAAAACAACACCAATTTCATTTCCTGAGGGATCACATTCCACAATAAAGTTTTTTGTGAAGTCTGGCATAGCTAAGACCGGTGCTACGCACATTGTCTCTTTAAGATGTTCAAAGGCGCTAGTTGCTTCAAGAGTCCATGAAAATGCATCTTTCTTCAACAATTTTGTTATAGTGTTATTATTCTCCCACAATTCTTAACAAACCTGTGATAATACCGTGTTAACCCAATAAATCCTTGCAACTGCTTTATGGTTGTGGGGAATTTCCATTCCTTAATGGATTTAATTTTTTTAGGGTCTACCTTAACACCCTCATGAGATACAATATGACCCAGATATTCCACCTCTTTTACTCCAAAGAAACCTTTGGATGTTTTTGCATATAATTGTTTCTCCTTCAATACTTTGAGCACCTTGTCAACATGTTGAACATGATCCTTCCAAGACCTGTTGTAGATTATTATATCATCAAAAAATACTAGCACAAATTTTCTAAGGAAGGGTTTGAAAATGGAATTCATCAACCCTTGAAATGTAGAAGGTGCATTGGTAAGGCAAAAAGGCATGACCAAAATTTCATAATGATACTCATGAGTTCGAAATGCTATTTTCAAAATATCTTCCATCTTCATTCTAATTTGATGGTATCCTGAATGAAGATCCAACTTGGTAAAATAAATTTCTCCATGTAATTCATCCAATAATTCATCAATCACAGGAATGGGAAATTTATCTTTAATAGCGATCTTGTTGAGCTCCCTACAATTCGGACACATGCACCATGATCCATCCTTCTTATGCACCAATACTACTACAACAGAGAAAGAACTTTGACTAGGTTGAATTATACCAGCCTCTAACATTTCTATAATCATACGTTCACTTTCGCTCTTTTGGACATAAGGATATCTGTAAGGCCTGATGTTTGGAGGAACACTTCCTGGAATCAAATGAATATCATGATCATGATCATGAATAGGTGGGATTCCTTTGGGAGTTTAACACACCTTGGAATGATTTTCCAAGACATTTTGGAGATCTGGAGAAATAGATGATTTTGATGTTGGAACTTCTGGTAAGCATAATTGTGTAATTACACCTCATTGTTCTTTATTCAGAAGATTTGTCATGAAATTAAAGCTTATTATATTTCTCAGCTTCCCTATGATACCCCATAATTTGACTTCCTTTCCTTCCCAAAAAAAAATTAAGAAAAGTTCTTGAAAATTAAAAGATATCGTCCCCAAATATTGTAACCATTGTAATCCTAGTACAACATCAGCACCTCCAACTGGAATGGAAAGCATTATACTATTCAATACATATTCCCCCATGGTTAGCTTGCTATCATGACATTTTCTAGATCAATATATAGTTCCTCCATTTGCAACCATCACTTGACATCTTGGTTCTGGGTATAGGAAACAATTCAATTCCTTAGCTACCTTACAATGAATAAAATCATGGGTACTACCCGAATCAATCAACACTACTACCCTTTTATTCTTCATATGTCCTTCTATCTTGAGAGTTTTAGGAGTGGTAATACTTGCATATGCATTACACGATATGGTCAGACTCATTTCTTCTTCTTATTCTATGGTTGTTTCTTGGTGTATATACTCTTCTTATGAAGTTTCTTGTTCATTTCCTTCCTCCTCTTCACAATCTATGTAAAATAATTTCTTCTCGGCACACTTATGACCTTTAGTGTATTTACTATCAAAACTGTAGCAAATCCATTTTTCTCTTTTTTCTTCCAATTTTGGTGGTGTCAACCTTGTAGGTTGTGGAAGTATAGGAGTAGAAACACTTCCATATTTATATATGTGAGTGGTAGGATTTCTAGTCGCCATAATTTTACATTCAATTTTTCTTGCCAATCTGAATCCTTCTGCAATGAATCAGGTTCCCAAACACGAATTTGATGTTGGATTTTATCCTTTAAAGTCCCTATTAAGAAATCAATCATGTGTTCCTCTGGAATATCAGTTACCCTTATATTCAATTTTTTGAAGTCCCACTAAACCCTTTTTTTTTAGATTGATCAATTGGCTAAAGAAGGTGTTGCTCTTTGTATCCTCATAATGTGTTATCATTTCCTCCATAAAAATTGACCAAGTGAAAAAAATTTTACGGGAGAAAAGCCATCGATACCATAAAAATGTATTTTGTTCTAAATGTAAAGTTGCAATGCGTACCTTTTGTGTGTTTTTCACATTATTGAGATCAAAATATTGCTCCATCTGTAGTATCCATGTTACGGGATCCTTGCCATCAAAGTTCCTCAAATTCATATTTGGAATATGGCGGTTCTTCCATCCAACATTAGAGTTTATAAAATCATGATTAACATTTACTTTGTTCTCATCATGAGTTTCCACTACTATCTTTTCACCATTAGGAAACATTTCTTGTATCAACTTTGTCAAACCTTCCATGTATGCTTTTAGATCGTCACTCATGTTTTCTATGTTGTATTTCATGTCATCCATCTTAGCTTCCATGCCATCCATCTTAGCTTCCATGCCTTTCTTAAAAACTTCCATTTCATTTTTTGTTGCTCGTTGCGAGAGCGAAATTTGGTGAACTTGCTCTTGTAATTTTGACATGTCATGTTCCAGTTCTTCATCTTCATGAGTCGTAGTAGAGCCTTCTAAAGGCTTGATTGATGTTGAATTATTTTTAGGGGGAATTTTAGAACCCAATACTAATATCTATTCTACAATATGCCCTTGGAATCAATTCAAAATGATTTTTCACACAAGACTTATGCAATTTGAAAAAACAAAATACACTCCTTTTTCTTGCTTTTAAGGAGCTCGATAATGAAATTGAATTATCTATGTAATTGTGGATCTTCAATATCTGAGATTCAGAATTGTAGTATCCCTGTAAAGCTTCCTTCAAATGCCACATGTTTCACCTGATTTGTATTCTTCAAGACAAAGTTATGCCCAATATCCCACAATGATCTAATTATGGACTAGTTCAGTCGAGCGAGCTTGTACGACGTGCCACCTGTCACTATTTCCTCCTTCGGCTCTGAAATTGATACACAAGAATCTACAGTCCGTGTACTTGTGGAAACATTTTACAAAATTCCAATCTGATGCTCAAAGAGAGAGAGAGTTATGATGATTTTTCCACGATTAACTCTTTGAGATGAAATTCGGGAGCCTAGCAAAACCTTATTGTCTGCAGATCATATCTCTGAAAATATTGTGAACCAAGATATGAAATGTTTGCACGAAATTCCTCAGGATTTTTGTTTCAATCTGTAATAAATTCAACTTATGAAACTTAGTAGAAAAACAATTACAGCGAAACTTCCACGATGACCTGTTTTAGGTGAAATTCGGGAGCCTGATAAAACCCTAACTTCCATAGATTATATCTCCGAAAATGTTGCGAACCGAGATCTGAAATTTTTACATGAAGCTCCTCAGGATTTAGGCTTCACACTGTATAAAACTTTCAACTTCTAAACCTTCATAGAAAAAATGTTATAGCGAAAATTCCATGATGACCTCTTTGGAGCAGTGAAACCCTAGAATCTTAAGCTCTGATACCAGATATTATGAAACCAACTCCAAAAATAGAAGAAAAGAAATATCAACGCCTTAGAAATAAGTCACTTTGAGGGGGAAACCTCAAATACATTACATAAATGAATAATTCTTGGATGATACATATGAAAAAACCTCCTTCTATATATAGGAGTCCATGGGGTCACAATATAATCCTAGCCGACTTAACAATAATAATGTAAGGAAACAATAATAACAATATTGAGGTTACAAGGGTACAACAATAAAAATAAGGGGGTTACACTAACAACAATAAGGGACTATAATAGTAATATAGGGACCTAACAGAACATATAAAATATTGGTTTTTAATTCATTCTTGCGAAAATTGATTTGCGATTATTTAAGTTTTTGGGCTTATTTTGGAAGTGCATATCCTCTTTTCATAGATTCAATGTGGAATGATCAGTAAACTTTGAGGAGTAGAGTGTTTAGTTAATATTATTTGGTATTAGTTGTGTAACAAACAATTATTTGTATTTGGGTTATTTTTGTGCAATTTGTTTAGGGAAATTGGGACCAAGGCTTTTGAGGAGGGAAAATAAATCACATGTAAGTCAATCCACCCCTCCCATTCATTGATTAGTCAGAAAAAACCTAGGTCTCCAGTTCATGAATACATGAATATTTTGTTTGAAAGCTTATGCCTAATGTGGTTCTCTTTTTTATATTCTTGTTACTAGATTTGGCTTGATTTGACAACCTTCGATTGATTTTTTTGTTATCTAGGGTTTAGATTCTATAGTGGTTCCTTGTGTTTTTTCATCCTTCGGGCTTAGGGTTTAGTATAGTTAGCTTCGCTAGATTTCTATTTTTTATATTACCTAGGCATTTAATGTCGTTTCATATATGGAAAAACTGTGCTATAACTATTGAAGTTGCTCTCCTAGTTGACGATACAAGTCAAACTGTGTCAAACATCCTTCCTAGAATCAGGTTGGGTTTCGGTCAATAAGTTAAAAGATTACTCTTAATTTAGGTTACTTGCTTTTCTTGAGTGTCTATTTCTCGACCTTTTAATGGGTCGAGTTATTTCTGAAGTCTATGCTCAGTCGAGTTATTGGGTCAACTCTCGCATTTGAGTTCTCCTAATTTCTATGCATAATTGTTGCTAAGTCAAACTCACGTGATATTGTTTTCACATTGTAGTTATGGTTATGTAGAAGGGCATAATTTAATATCTTCTCCCATTATGTAATGGCTTCAGTTACTAATTTAGATTTTCAATTCATTGACATTTGAAGATGGACCATGTATGGTGCAGAGAATTTCTAAAGAGATTTTTGGTGTCCTCCTTCAAGAAAACAATAAAAAATTGCCAGAGGGAATGGTAGTTCGAGAGTCTTTTAATGATCTAGTTGCTGAAATGAGAGCTTATCATTATGATCCAATGACATTTGCAATACAGTTGAAGGCCATGGTATTTTTTTGTCAAATTCATTGTTGGAAATTCCCACTAGTGTTTCATATGCTATTTTTTGTTGTTGTTTCTTGTTCTGACTCTTGAGCAGAATAATGAGATTGAGATAGATATAAGAGATAGATCAATGCAAATAAAATTTTCAAACTTGTAAGAGGTAATGTTCCAATAATGTTTAAACCCTAGGTCTTGACACTTTAGTAGTAATTTCCATTATCAATCGAGTTATATATACATGATTCCTTTTCACAACAAGTCTATATATTATTAGTTTACTATATGTTGTGTTCCTATAAAACTATTGGAATGAATAATATTTCATGCTATAATTTTTTTCTTGTTCTTTCAGTATGCATGTTAATTTTAAATTCTAATTTATTTGTCCAATATCATTATTTGTTTATAGACCTTCCCATTTGCGTCTTCAACATTGCATGAATACATAAGTTACATATATTTCATAATAAATAAAGTTACAAAAATATTTTTATGAAGATGCTTCCATACATTATTGTATTGAAATTAACTTTCACACAATCTTTGTTTTGAGAAGATAACATTCATCACAATCGACTTTTGGGTTTCTGAAAGGTTTTTATTTTCTGAGATATTTATCTCTTCACATAGATTTCTATGTGACCTAGGGTTTTTTTCCATAGAATTTCCCTTCACTTGGCCAACACTATCACACTAAATTTTATAGTGACCTGTTCGATAATCTGATATATGTGTTTTTAATAGTAATTCATTCAAGATACCAAGAATATCCTACTTTCCTTTTAGAATAGTTTTTATCGAGTTTTTATTCACATACTTTATACCATTTATATATGTTCATATACTATGTACCATTAAATATCTAACAACTTAGTGCCTTTTAACTATAATAATAAACTTTGACTTTTTACGTACACATACAAAGTAGGTATTCAACACATAGTACTTATCTGATTTTTGGTAAATAAAACAGGAGAAACCACACTCCTCCCAACCAACGAACCACTACATAGAAGTTCCCCCTGGATTTGAACTCTATTCTTATTAGAAACAAACCAGTGTTTATAGGTCACCTCTTATTATTGCCAACGTCCTTCCATATGGGTTGTCGTTGAATAACTTCAACATACAAATCCAATATTTATCTCCCGGTGAAATCCTTATATATTTTATTCATATTTCCTTTTTCTCCCGTAATCTATTGTTCATTTCCACCCCAGTGACATTTTTCTCTTCTCATGAAAAAAATGGTGGTGCATAATCTCATCCTAAGACAAGGAATATTTTGTTTTGGCCTGAACTTCTTTCAACTATTTATGGCAGCTAGGAGCTCAACTTCCTCACGTGGTTATGGTTACTTCATGTCCCTTGAACTATAAAATATTTATTTAGGGCCCAAGGCGCCATTTTCTCCTCCCCTCGAGATAGTACGTTCCCCAAGATCATCAAAGAATTCCCAGGAAATTTTTTTGATGATTACCTCACCCACCATAAAAAATACCATTCACATTTGGATCATAAGTGGGCAGGTCTGGTCGAAATCACTTGGTTGTTTTACCACTCAAAATATTGGTCTTGAATGTATTCATGAGAGGTAATCTGGAAATCAACAAGCATAGAGACACTTAAAAAACTATATACAACTCTTCGAATAACACCAAGTTGAGTGATAGGAGCCCTTACTAATTGGGATATAACTAACTTTCTATATACTTTAGTGAATGGTTCCAGAAGATAAAGTAACTTGTTTTTATGTAGCTCTAGATCTAAGAAATGCTGGAAGACATGGAAAACAATAAGCTAAAACACCCCTTGGGGGCCACCTACAAGTGTAGATGCACTTTAAAGTGTTGGATCTATCAGTAGAGAATCTAGGGAAATGAGTATATAATAAAAAGAAGCATCCCATAATTGAAATTATATGATTAAAACTAATGATAATACAATTGATTACTCTATAATTGGGGTCAAATCCCCATCGGGTCAAAACCCAATTTTACTTTTTGTATATATTTGTTTTTATTTATAGCAAGTTGAAAGTTGTTTATCACTTCAAATAATGATAAAATATAACACGATAGTGAAGAAAATAAAAACGATCATGAATAAATACCTTTTTTATCAAACCCTTGAATGAGGATTTCACTTACCACCCAAATATTGTTGTTGTAAATTATATGGCGTATCTCCCTTGGATAGTCCCTCAAAATTGCTTTAGATTTGTTTCCCTATACAACATAAGAGTATCGTACCTTCCTTGGCCCAAATGATAATATTTTAGCAAAACCCAACTAAGGAGGGGCCAGCCTTATATATTTTTTCTCCTAATGGTTAGCTGAAACTTTATTCCGAGAAATAAGTATTTGACTTGTCATCCATAACCTCGAGACTAAGTCACTTCAATAGAAAATACTTTTTTCTTCACACAATTTCCCACAAAGGGGGTCAATTGGCTTGTATGAGGTAAAATCACTACATGAGAAGGCTTTGACTTGACTTGGCTCGATTTGATAGACTTGTACAGTTTTCTTCCATGAGGGCTCACTTGGCTTCAAATGGCTTGTTTCTGTCCACCAAAGGTCCAATGTCTGTCTTGGTTGACCTTAAACACCCCAAAATTCATCATGGAGGAGAAAATGCTAGTAGAGGAGGGACAAACTTCTTAATGAGTCTTGATATCCAACGCCCCTCGCCTTTTTGACTTGAAAATTCGACTTTCCTTGATTTCTTAACCATATTCAAATGTTCACTTGGCCCCCAACAGCTAATTTGACCTCTCAAACTACTATTTTTGATTCTCAGTTGTGGCATGTAACATTGCATGGATGCGTGATTGGCTAGATCTCCAATTCCTTTGCTAATTTGAAGAATTTGAGACATGGGTTTTGTATCGATGAAAATTTACTTCACTTTTGATGTAATATTTGCCCCTCAATGTCAAGTATGGAGTTTGAACCTTGATTTTCCCCCTTTTATCCACACATGCAAAGAGAAAGTGTATGAACACCTTTGAACAAAAATATTTTCTTGATGTGTTGGCCTTTTGCCAAAATTTTTAAGTGGCATGTTGAGTACACATTATTTTGAACATTTTGATCCTTTGCTGATTTGTTGGATGTGCCATCTTGTGCATTGGGATATTTTAACTACCTAAAGAAATATGAAATGCTATGAACAATGATATTTCTATGTAAATAATTTTAAAATGAGTATTGATCCACAACCAATGAAATGCAAGAGACTATTTCACACATGAACATGTGGAAAAGACATAAGTGCGTTGAAAACATGGGTTGGACTGGACCTACATAGTGCCCAAGTACCTCCATCAGAAGGCTTGCAATCCTATCTATAGGATGAAAGGATTTAAGATTGGAGACTAAAATGATGGGGCATGACTAGCCACAATAGGCCTAGGATGCCATAATACATAGCCATTACACGGCCAACAAGTCTTTTGACTTGTATTATCTGGTTTTGGAATGATGTTGCCAAAAATAAAAAATGGTTATCGGTACCCTTGCTAAAATCAAGGGTAATATGTGGTAGTCCAAAATTGGCCTTAGTTCATTTTTCTTTTTAATTGGATGAGTTTTCAACTCTATCAGTTTGCATTGGTCTGCATTGGCTCATTTTGATAACATTGGTTTGGAAGAGCTACCTTATTTAAAAGAAAAATACATTGCAGTGGTATGAGATGTTTTCCACTATTATTTTCAGGAGTGATCAATGTAATGTATGTTTTGCTAATTTCCATTGGCATCTTCGAAATTATTAGTTTTCAATATTTTTTGTGGAATCTTGTTATAATAAAATTTGTGTTTCTTTGGAATCTAAAGATGAGTATTCTCTCAACCAATGAGGGTAAAATACTAAATTGCAATGTCAAAAACACCGTAGAGAAGATTGCTCAATAGGATTACCCCCAACCCAAGGATAAAATATTGCATTAAACAAACAAATTATTTACTAAGGGAAGGGCCTTAAGGGTCTTCCTAGTAAAGAGGCTTGATGATTACTATTAGGTCACACCAGCAAAAGATGAGATTAGGTATAGTGCCTTGATTTCTCCTTCAACATGAATTTTTTCCCCTTAATTTATTGCTCATACTAAGGCTCGTGGTGATCTTGAATCACTCACAAGTTTAAACCATTTAAAATATTGCGGAAGGAACAAAAAAGAAAATCCTTCTAAGTCAAAACATACATCACATAATAAATCAAAGACACCAATAATGTCAAGAAACTTTTCATTAATCCCCAAGGAGGAATACTTCCATTGCCAAACCATCAATCACAAATGATGAAGTATTTCCTTTATATAGAGGTGTTAAGGAAATTCCTTTACATTAATATAATATTATTTGGGGAGTTTTGTAGATCTAGAAAATAAATTTCATATATAGCGTACTTCTAGAAACTAAAATTAATCAAATAAGGTGGTCAAAACCACATGTACAAGGACAAACAATAGATCCCTTCAAAAAGGTGGATCAATTCATCTATATAGCTAAGATAGGGTCCATAAATTATTATTTGTTGAAAATAATGACCAATTTTTTATTGATTCATGCTCGAAATGGTCCAACTATCACACATTTCACTTGATTTAAGCTGAAATATTCTTTAAAAGGGCTAAAATAACTAAAAATGGAGTTCAATGTCCCTTTGGGTCCACAAGAGTTACTTAGTGGAACCTTCCTTGACGCACACGTGTGATTTGGCATGTGAATTGTTGAGACCCAAAAAATACATTGTGGAGAGAACACCCTACATTATTTGTCCAATGTTTTTCTTGAGGAAGGTGGACCACATCAGGATAGGATTCCAATCAGCTATCACATGCCCATTTGGGAGCCAGGGAATTATTTGTAGGCCTACACGAATAAATCACACATCTTAGTTGGAAGTTGTGATTTTCTGGTTCCATGGGACCTATATCTCCAATGTTTTGGTCTTTTCAGGCTCCAGGAGGATGGCATGTGTGACATGAGTCTCTATGCATGACATGTAACATGACACATATCACATGCAACATATGTACTTTGCCATATTTTTTTCATGCATTACTTTAATAGGGAATTTTTAGGCTGTAAGAGGTTGGTATGTGTGATAGGAGTCTTTATGCATGACATGCAACATGAAACATATCACTTGCAACATAAACGTACTTTGCCACCTTTTGTTCATGCATTACTCTGCACATGTTCCCCTTGTCTTGCTGATTTTTTCTTTATAAAATATTATTTTTCCAAAATTTCAACACGGTATGTCAAGTATAGATGGCGTTAAACAAATTCAGCCCATGAATTTTGACCAGGGAACCTTGTGCATTGGTATCCATAAGAATAGCCAAAAATATTCTTGTCTGCAATCTTCCATATTGAATCAAAGTGAAATTTAACTATAGGCACCACTGTTGGAAGGAGGGGTAATAGTTGGCTCCAACTGCAGAACACATTCTCCACCTGGGAGGATGTGAGAACCCCAAAATCTCATCATTATACATGAGAAACAACTGAGACAAAATAAAATGTTTATACTATTGTCCAAGTGGACTTATTCATTTCCTACCCAACTCTAGCATGCTTGAAGTGACTAGGTGAAATCACAGATCAAGTGTAGCCACTACAACAAGGTACCAATCCACTACCTTCTTCCTTTGTCCTTGATGATTATGTAAAAAAAAGAAATTGAAAATATGTTGCTTGTATGCTGAAATCTCTATGACTACCAAACTGAAAATGCATATGGGCATATGCACAATCATAATGTCTTCTGCAAATAGAATGGAACTACCACAAGATTTATCCATATATTCTTAAAGTGGTGATCGGAATCTGGATTAGAGGCAAAAATTTTCTCAAAATTCAGAGTTATCAGAATTGCACCAACCAAAACGACCATGACCAGCCCATCGCCAGGAATCCACCGCAACTCATTTTGTCAAAAACCGAATTCGGATGAAGATGTTATAGCTTGGTGATCACCGTTAAGAACATGCAATTTTTTTTTTAAATTGCAGAAGAGGTTCAAGTTTATGACATGGTAGCCCAATCAACATGTAGGGAATCTTCTTTAGTTTTTTCCCAATGGGACTGTGACAATTGTCACTGTAGGATTCGCCATTTTGGTTTGAGAAGGTGAAATTTCCCAATGTCCTTTAAGGTTGAATTTGGGTTCATGATGAATTTATGTGTTGGAATTATTTTTTTATTAAGGTTGGATTAACGCACACACAGACACATATATCTATGTAGATGTAGATGTATATGTATATGGATATATGTATATGTGTGTGTGTGTGTCTATATATATATATATATGTAATATTTTATATGGTTTATTAATCATATATTATTTTATAATATATATATATATATATTTATATATATATATATATATTATTAAATCGAAACTTATAATATTAAATTCCACATGTGTTTCAACCTAAGGTATGGGTTAACATGTTGACATGGTCTGAATTGAATGTTATGGAAAATTCTGTTGGCAATAAACCTAAATTCCGAATTATACGTTCGCATTAAAAATTAATCCAAAGTCCAATGGCGTATTAAACAATGGTTTGGAGTGAAAATATTCGGATGGAAAAATTTATGTATAGAGGGGCGAGGTCGGGGCTCGACCCCATGACCTCCCCCATACTACTCTCCGCCCTTTCCAAAGAGATACTCGCATGTTTCTTAAAAACCATAGCGCCCAAGTATTATTTGAAGCTTACGTGTATCTCCGAAGGCTGAATGGAGGGGGCATGCCCTCTTCCCCACGTGACCTTTCCATATGATCTATTCCTAAGCGTCATATTAAATGTGCTTGGTGTGCATTAATATGATGTTTAATTGCATCTTATACCCTGGCTAACTCTAAGTTAAGTTAGTGGTAGATTCAGTGGTCACCCTATTTTCGACAGATTTTCTAATTTGGCGGCATTATCCGGAGTCCTCTCTGTCGGAAATACTGAGGGGGGGGGGTGAATCAGTATTCCTTTCAATTAGAGCATTAGTTAATCTTCAATTATTATCATTGTTTGTACAATGATAGCAGCAAACAAGAGGAACACAAATGCACACAATTTTTAAGGTGGAAACCCACTCCGGGACAAAAAACACCTAATGTTTTTCTAAAAATTATTTAATACTCAACTCCAATTGAAAATAAAGCTCCAACTTCCTAGAATCTAGAAAAGAAGTCTTCTCCAGCTCCCAGTGGATGGACGCTCCAACGCCCGAGATTCTTCAGTATTCAACTGAATGGATGCCACAACACCCAATGAGCTACAACTCACCCTAGCACCACCCTACCACCCTATAGAAGAATAAAAGAAGAATGGACTCTCATACCATGGAAAATGGTCCACTTTACATTGATATAGAATGATGTAGAATAAGAAGATATACTAGACCATAACCCAAAATTTGACACAACCACCTAATGATGATCCTAGACCTCCCAACACTGCCTCTTCAACCCTTGGCAGAGAGATACTAGTACAATTTGTACAATAATGTATTTACAATGACTAATTACAATGATACCTTTACAATGATTGTATGCAGTGCTGCCCACTTGAAAACTTCATATGATGAAATTATTGCTACTGTTATAAACCTTGGTTTCTGCTCTTGTCATTCTACCCTCTGTTGCACCTTTCTTTGCTTTGCTGCCATAGAAATTCTAGTCCTTTGCAACCCTTGACAACACATGATCTAGCTTTTTCTTGCCTTCTAGGAGCTCGATATTGAATTTGGTGTATCTATGTTTTTTTAGATCTTCAATATCTAATTTTTGGTCCTATAGTAGTCCTCTGATTCATCTTTCCAATGCGATAGGTCTGACCCAATTTGGATTCTTCAAGAGAGAGTTATACCCAATATGTCACAATTCCTTAAGTATGGATTGTTTCAGCAGAGCGCACTTGTACGACGTGCCACATGTCACCGTTTCTTCATTTGGCTCCGAAATTGATAGAGAGAATATTAAAGACTGTGCCCTATCTGCCAATTTTTACAGAATTCCAAGCTGATACTCAGAGGGAGAGTTATGACGAATTTACCAAGGTCACTTCTTTGAGATGAATTTCAGGAGCCTGCAAAAACCCTGAGTTCCACATATCATATATCCAAAAATATAACACACCTTCATCTAAATTTTTTACAGTAGCTTCCTTAGGATTTTTGATTCACCTCACAAAATTTTCAGCTCCTGAACCTTCGTAGAAAAAAATTTAGAGCGCAAATGCCACAATGACCTGTTTCATATGGCCGAATCCCTTGCCTAAGGAGGAAATGAAGATCACAATTTATATAAAAGCTTAAGTTGAGAGGGGCTTTAAAAAGTGAATGTGGGTGGGATTTTAGGAGCTTAAAAAATATTAATGATGACTTTTCAATGACCCATGCCCCAACCCCATGGGGTTTTAGCCCACTAACTGGGGGTACAAACTTCAAACACGAATATCTCTCAAACCGTGAAGAATTACATGGAGTGCCATATATCAACGGAAACATCTCGAAAAGTAGAAACCATCAAAAGAATTACTGACCCAGAATATATTAATCTGGTAGGTCAAAATTCCCATGTAATATTGGGTTAGCCCCTGGTGCTTCTTGGGTTGACATCAATGACAACTACCGATCATAAATCTCCCCCTTTGGCATTGATGACAACACAAGTACTCCCCCTATGATCATGACACCTCTTCCTAAAACATTCTCTCCCCCTTTGACATCAATGGAAAAAGGTAACTCCCCCTGAAACACAACCATCCTGCGGACCTGTACACACTTCCACTCCCGCTGACACACAACCGTCCTGCAGAACTGTAATCTAATGAGAACTTGGGAGAATCCAAAGCTTTTGACGAAGATATTCAAATGCTTCACGAGGTAAAGGTTTAGTGAAGATATATAAAATTTGTTCTTTTGTACAAACATACTCAAGTTTGATATTATTTTTAGCGATTTGTTCTCTAACAAAATGATATTTGATTGGAATGTGTTTTTTTTTTAATGCATGACAAGATTCTTGGAGATGCTAATGGCACTAGTGTTATCACAGAATATGGGAATAGGCTCACTGAATTGTACTTGAATATCTTGCAAAGTTTATTTCATCCAAAGGACTTGAGTACAACATGATGCTGCTGCAATGTATTCTGCTTATGTTGTAGATAACAAGATTGAAGTTTTCTTTCTGCTCAACCATGATACGAGACAACCACCTAGATAGAATGTTGCTCCACTAGTAATCTTATGATCATCAACGCTTCCTACCCAATCTGCATCTGTAAAGGCTTTAATAATGAGATTGTTACCCTTGGGACACCACAAGCCATATGCTTCTGTGCCCTTTAGATATCGAAGAATTCTTTTGACGGTAATAATATGTGATTCTTTTGGTGCTACTTGGGATCTTGCTGCTTGTCCAACTACGTGCATAACATCTGGCCGAGAGGCTATTACATATAGAAGAATACCAATAATAGATCTATACAACCTCTGATCCACATCCTTAGATGAGTCATCTATGCTCAAATTGCAACCTGTTACCATTGAAGTAAGGACAGGTTTGCAGTCTTCCATTTTGAATCTTTTGAGCATTTCCTTGATGTACTTGGCTTGACATATCAATATTCCTTTCTCTTGCTGAGATATTTGAAGCCCTAAGAAGTATGTCAACTCACCAAGTAAAGATATCTCGAAATCACTTTGCACCTTTGCAACAAATTTTTTACTTAGTCGATCATCATTGCTACCAATTATTGCATCATCCTCTTTAGCTATTAGACATGCTTTAGTTGCTTCATCCAGAACATATATTTCGTTTAGAGTTCGACTTGCTGTAGCCACAATTTCACCATACACGACTTCCTGATTTCACATTTTGTGGAGTTGAATAGTATTGTGTGTCCTTGATCACACATTTGTCCAACACTGAGCAGATTGTGATTCATGTTTTCAACCAATAGAACATTCTTGGCTAGAGCATCTTTGCTTCCGAGAGTGACAGTACCTGACCCTATAAAATTTGAAGATCCATCATTTCCAAAGGACATAGTTCCATCCTTCTTCTCTTTTAGAGATACAAATTTATTTCTATCTCCAGTCAGATGCATTGAGGAACCGCTATCAACATACCACACATCTTTATTCTTTTGAGCCTTGAAAGCGAGAGCACAATTATCATTCTTCTTCTTCTTCCATGTTCGTTTGTTCTGTGGCTTTGAAGATTATTCTGGAGGATTTTCAAGTTTGCAGTCTTTGGCATGTGTCCAAAGTTTCAACATTTGTAACATTCAATATTATTTCTTAAATGTTAAAATCTATTGATTTTTCGTTGAGCCCTGGGAGGTTCATATTTGACAGATCTCCTGGAATTGTATTCGTTCCTAGGGTATGTGTGACATTCTACAGCTTTATGACCAAATTTTCCACATGAATAATAGTAGCCATAAAAAATATGTTGGTACCTGGATGGAAATTTTCATCGACGAATTGTCTTCCAAGGCTGTTCTTACGAATCTTGTCCAATGAAGTCTACATGCATGCCAGATCTCATAGGTTCATTTTATTTTGTTGTAGAAGGTCCTGATTCTTCTTGTTTGTAACCGATGCCAGTTTTGTCGCTGTAATATCATTGATTGTTGATGAGTTTTTCCAATGCCCTTGAGCTGTTGGCATAGTTTTGGTTAGTTTTTCCTTTCTTCACTTCCTCACGTAGCGAGACTACTTCAGCTTCTAATTCTTCCCTTTCTTGGTTGCTTTCTTCCAACTTCTTTTGAAGTGACTCTTCAATGAATTTGTGTTCTTCAACTTCAATTTTGAGACCTTTAACTTGTTCTTCAAGAGTATTGGAATGGATCTTCTCTTCCTTGAGATCTTTTATAAGCTTGATTTCTTCCTGATAAAATTATTCTATGGTCCATCCTTCTTCTTCGTTGTTTGATACCTCTTGTTTATTGTGCTTGGCCATAAAAAATACTCTCTTATTGGCTTCTTCTTCACTGTCATTGTCTTCATCGGATGATGAGCTATCTTCTTTAAAGAGAAATTTCCTTTTGGATCCTTGCTTGTTGAATTTCTTAAAGTCTTTCTTTCCTTTTGAGTTTCCATTACATCTGTTTGGACATTTTGCTGCAAAAATCCAAACCTCATTACAGCTGAAACATATCAATGGAATTTTACCTTTGAATTGTACCTTACCAATTTTTAGTTTTCTCGTGAAGTAAGCATATTCTTCATCTGAAAGACCTTCTTCATATTCTCCCTTTTCTTCACACTTGCAGGTGCATGTCTTTTCAATTGAAGGTTGTTTATCCTTATTGGTTTTCTTAGATGTAACGAATGCAGTTTCTAGATGCGAAGTACCCTCTTCTTCATCAAGTCTCATTTCATATGCTATGAGAACTCCATGTAATTCCTCTTTGCTGAGTTTGTCCAGATTTTCATTGTATTCTAAGACCGATACCTTTGGGTTGAATCTCCCTGGTAACGTTCTAAGAATCTTCCGTATAATAGTCTTCTCGTCAACTGGCTCTCCCAATCCTTCTAGAGTATTGTTTATTTCATCAACGTATTGGAAGTATGCAGCAAAGTTGCAATCTTCTTTCATTCTGAGTTGCTCAAATTTTTCTCTATAGATTTGAATATTTTCTTCTTCGACATTTGAGTCACCTGCATATATATTCTCAAGCTTGTCCCATACATTTTTGGCAATTTTACAACCCAACACCTTATGA
Organism: Pinus albicaulis; assembly: GCA_034641835.2. Lineage (NCBI taxonomy): Eukaryota > Viridiplantae > Streptophyta > Pinopsida > Pinales > Pinaceae > Pinus > Pinus albicaulis. Next base: position 1,055,040,020 of record CM076582.1, read on the forward strand.
TAAGAAGATTCCATAAGTCCACTGATAATAATATTCTTTCCTTTTGCATCATTTACCAAATTCTTCTTACCTTGTTCATCCGTGGTTGATGTAAATCCATTTTCAACAGTGTCCCATACTTTGTAACCTTGTGCCAAGAGATATACCTCCATTATTCCTTTCCAAAGTGCATAATTATTTTCATTGAATAGTGCTACACCATTCTTCGTATGCTCCGTGACCTCCTTCCAGTTGTTAAACTGCTGTTGAATGAACCAAACTCTGATACCAATTGTTGGAAATACTGAGAGGAAAGGGGGGGAGGGGGCGGTGAATCAGTATTCCTTTCAATTAAAGCATTATTTAATCTTCAATTATTATCAGTGTTTGTACAATGATAGCAGAAAACAAGAGGAATACAAATGCACACATTTTTTTAAGGTGGAAACCCACTCCTGGACAAAAACAACCTAATGTTTTTCTAATAATTCTTTAATATTCAACTCCAATTGAAAATAAAGCTCCAACTTCCTAGAATCTAGAAAAGCATTCGTCTGCAGCTCCCACTGGATGGATGCTCCAACACCTGAGATTATTTTGTAGTCAACTGAATGGATGCCCCAACACCCAATGAGCTACAACTCACCCTAACACCACCCTACCACCCTATAGAAGAATAAAAGAAGAATGGACTCTCGTACCAGGGAAATTGGTCCACTTTACAATGATATAGAATGATGTAGAAGAAGAAGATATACTAGACCATAAACCCAAATTTGACAAAACCACCTAATGATGATCCTAGACCTCCCAACACTGCCTCTTCAACCCTTGGCAGAGAGATACTAGTACAATTTGTACAATAATGTATTTACAATGACTAATTACAATGATACATTTACAATGATTGTATGCAGTGCTGACCACTTGAAGACTTCATATGATGAACTTCTTGCTGCTGTTATAAGCCTTGGTTTCTACTCTTGTCATGCTACCCTCTGCTGCACCTTGTTTTTTTTTGCTGCCATAGAAAGTCTGGTCCTTTGCAACCCTTCACAACACATGATCTAGCTTTTTCTTGCCTTCTAGGAGCTCAATATTGAATTTGGTGTATCTCTGTTATTTCAAATCCTCAATATCTGATTTTCAGTCCTACAGTAGTCCTCTGAGTTGTATTTTCAATGCAATAGGCCTGACGAAATTTGGACTCTTCAAGAGAGAGTTATGCCCAATCTCTCACAATTCCTTAAGTATGGACTGTTTCAGCAGAGCTCACTTGTACGGCGTTCCATGTGTCACTGTTTCTTAATTTGGATCCGAAATTGATAGAGAGAAAATTACAGACAGTGCACTATCTTCCAATTTTTACGGAATTCCAAGCTGATACTTAGAAAGAGAGTTATGATGAATTTACCAAGGTCACTTCTTTGAGATGAATTTCAGGAGCCTGCAAAAACCTTTCCTTCCACAGATTATATCTCAAAAAATGTTGTGCAAATTGATCTGAAATTTTAACAGTAACTTCCTCAGGATTTTAGCTTCACCTCATAAAAATTTCAGCTTCTGAACGTTCGTAGAAAAAAAGTTAGAGCGAAAATTCCACGATGACCTATTTCAGATGGCCGAATCCCTTACCTAAGGAGGAAATGAAGATCACAATTTATATAAATGCTTAAGTTGAGAGGGGCTTAAAAAAGTGAATGTGGGAGGGATTTTAGGAGCTTAAAAAAAATATTAATTATGAATTTTCAATGACCCATGCCCCAACCCCATGGTGTTTTATCCCACTAACTAGGGGTACAAACTTCAAACATGAATATCTCTCAAACCATGAAAAATTACATGGCGTGACATATATCAACGGAAACATCTCGACAAGTAGAAACCATCAAAAGAATTATTGACCTAGAATATATTAATTTGGTAGGTAAAAATTCCCATGCAATATTGGGTTAGCCCCTGGTGCTGCTTGGGTTGACATCAATGACAACCGCTGATCAACACTCTCCAGATTTGGAGGAGGAACTTTGGTAAAAATTTAATGAACCATATCTTGAGCAATTTTAGAACAATTTTTGGCTCAATAAGAGTCATTACTAGTAGATTGGTATGCTATGAGTCCATTGGTATAGGTTTCAGAGGTAGAGGACCAATTTTATAGGTGTTTGTTTCACTTTGAATAAAATTGAAGCCTAGGGCCACCAGGAAGGAAGGCGATGCCTAGATCAGCTGAAGACCAATATTGGCTCAATAAGAGTCATTATTAGATGTATTTTATGCTATGAACACAATGGTATAGGTTTCAAAGGAGTTGGAGCACTTCTGAAAGTGTTTTTGTCACTTTTTTTTATTGAACAAGCCCATGGCCACCAGGATGGGAGGTCAAGCATAGATCAGTTGAAAACCAATTTTAGAGATTGAATAGTTATTTTTAAGGTTTTTGAGTCTTCTGAATCCAATGGAGTAGGTTTAAAATCCAGTGGAGCACTACAAGTGCATGTAATCATACATTTTAGTCTTAATCCTAAGAGGGCCTAGCTAGTTGAAGCAGGTCCATGTTGATGTAGCCCAGGAAGGGTGAACTCTGTTATCAGCCATTGTATTATGTGTATGTTGTGTTTTATTTTTCTGAATTTCATTTTATGTATATGAGTTTATAACAACTAATTAACTCATAATTTGATCATCAAAGGCACATAAAACTGGACACATAAATCCCTTCATAATTGGTTAACTTAAGATGATCCTAAACAGATCATTTTAATACTGATTAGGGAGCTAGCACAAAAAAACTAGTTTTACCATATTTAGATCAAGTTTCTATCAGAGAAAATTTTAGCTCATTTTATCCAACGTTAGCTAGAAGAATTAGCTATTGGTTTTTGAATTTGTGCAAGGAGAATTTAACTATGTGCAATTTTATGTGTGAAGGAGAAGGTCAAGATTGAGAGCTCAGTTCTCAAATCATAGCAAAGAAGCATTGTATGTATTGCAGGTGTTATGGAAGTTTTATTAAGCATTGTTTCTAATCCATCTTCCTTAGAAAAAATATTTGATAAAAAGATGTTAAAAAAGTATAAAGATAAGAGGGAGAGAATTATACTTCAAGATTAGTTGATTGCCATGAAGGAGGAGAAGCAAGAACTTTTTGAAAAAATTAATGAGATGGAGACTCGGCTCCATATTGAAAATTATAGCCGAGCAAGGATGCAAGAGATCGAGACTCGACTCCATGATGCCAAGGAAACCTTAGCCATGTATGTGCATGAAAGATATGTATGTAATTCAAGTTTACCTTCAATTTCCACTGAAAATGAATGTGTAAGTGCTTTTGAAATACACATTAGAGGAATAGGGTCCAAATTATTGATGAATATACACTATGAAGGTAAAGGATCGGAAAAACATGCACAAGGCATATTTGAGCCAATTTCTATTGAGGAAAGGCCTAAGTATTTGGGTCTTGGTTATGGACAACATGATGGAGAAATCTCTAAAGCCAAGGAGGCACATGAAGGTGTTCCAAGAAGGAATTTGATTTCATGTTAATTACCTCAAGCTTGTGAAGATTGTGTTCATGAGGAATGCAAAATTTTTACACCCACTTTGCAAGAACATGTTCATAAGCATGCAGCTAATGAGAATGGAAAACAAGAGGATTTTGAAAGATCTAACTTATTTGAATGCATTCTTGGTATTTCGAAGATAGACACTACCTCATCAAATTAACCTCCTCAAGAAGGTGACAAAGGCGAAAGTTGAAGGTATAAATCTTCTTTTAATCAATTTGCTTTTGATTATGATAAACATGGTAAATATTCACATAATATTTCGAGAAATTTTGCATGTTCTTTTTGTGGTTTGGATAACCATAATGTTTCAAGATGTTGGAATAAGATAGCCATGAACGAGAAAATTTCAAAGAAAAGGAGCCATGAAGCCAAAGGTCCATTGGACAAAGAAAACCATGTTGAAAAGAAGATGCAATTGTTTTGCAGTCATTTCCATCAGCATGGTCATATTGTAGACAAGTGTTGGACTTTGTATCGAACAAGTCATCCACGACATTTGAAGAAGGTGGAGAGAGAGATTGACAAGAATGGAAAAGAGGATTCCATAATCGACGTGGGCCAGGATGATTCACATAATGAAGTGCAACTGAAAGAAGAGCCACTGAAATGGTTTATTCTTTTGTCTCTACAATGCATGTTGCATGCTTACGCCAAGAAGGTGTTTGAAAGTGGAGTATGTTGACTCACTTTATTGCAGCGAAATTTGTTCATTTTAGCTCTTAAGTGCATGTACATATGAATGGGGCTTTTGTAATTATGATTGTACTTGTGAGAGAGTTGAAAAATTGTACACATGCATGAGAGTTTGTGTGTATGAACACTGGAATTTTGATGGTTTCATTGTTCTTGAACATGCATGAGTAATTGACTTGTGTTGGTTGATTGTGTGTTAAATGCATGTCATATTGACTTGGAAGAGTTGATTTTGTTTCCAAAGATGTAAAGGAGATATTGACGAAGTGTTTCATGAAGTGTGAAATTCATTTTGTTTTGGGAAAAGAATCATCAAATTATTACACATGCTTATGCTTGACTTGAGAGTGAGTCGTATGAAGAGGCATGTTTTTTCGACTTGTGTTTGGTCGATGTGTTTTGACACCAAGATGTAAGAGTACATGGCGATGTTCACATGATGTGAAATTTGTTGCTTTGAAGGAGCAAGAGTATATGTTGTGAATTTATGTTTCTTGCATGATGTGTTTTTTATATTGATGGTTGTGTTTGTGATATGATGTCAAAAAAAACATTTGCAGACATTGTAGACCATTTTATGTGTTGACGCCAAGAAGAAAACACGATGGTGAATGCATTCTTCTAGATGTGGAATTTCGAACCATGGAGGTAAAAGAATGGTCATTTCCTTTCCTTTTACTATTGATGTTGGAACTCATTTTTCTAGTTCACTCAGATGGGCTTAGTTTGGAAAAGTGGTTTCCAAGGAGAAGCTTGCATCAAATGCATGTTTGTGCAAAGGGGGGATATGATTCTCAGTGGGAAGGAAATCAATTAGTCTTCCAAGAACCGACGAATCGAATTGGTACAACAAAGTGTTATATCAGTTAGCAAGTAGCCAACAAGTGTTGGATTGGGTCAGCAGCAAAAGGAGAACATTGGTTGAAGAGCCAAGCGATTTGTAAGGAAAAGCATGTCGGTTAACCCAAGTGGTTTTCATGGCGATTTTTCCAAGTAGAATCAAGATGATATAACTTGGGAAACATAAGAGTATTCAACTCTCATGAGATAACCAACTTTTGTGTGTCCAAAATCATGTCAGTGGGAAGGAGTGATCGGAATCTAGACTAGGGGAAATTTTTTTCTCAAAATTCAAAATTCTCAAAATTGCACCAAACTAGAATGACAACAACTATCCCATTTCCAGGAATCCAACGGAACTTATTTTTTCGAAAACCAAGTTCAGGTGAAGAAGTTATAGGTTGTTGATCGTCGTTCAGAATAGATAAACTAAAAACTAAATTGCAGAACATGTACATGTTGATAACATGGCAGCACAGTGAGCATGTAGGGAATATTATTAAGTTTTTTCCTAGTGGGACTGTGACAAGTGTCACTACAGGATTCACAAGTTTGGTTTGAGAGGCTGAAATTGTCCAATGTCCTCCAAGGTTGAAATTGGGTTCATGATGAATTTATGTGTTGGATTAACACACACACACACACACACACACACACACACACACACACACACACACACACACACACACACACATATAAATAATGTTTTATATTTTTTATTAATCATATATTATGTTATGATTGATATACATATTAATATTTATTATTAAATCCAAACTTATAATATTAAATTTTGCATAGATTTCAACCCAAGGTATGGATTAACTGTTGACATGGTCTGAATTTAACTTTATGGAAATTTCCATTGGAAATAAACCTAAAGTCTGAAGTATACGTTGGAAATACAAATTAAGCCAAATTCTGACAGCGGATTAAACAATGGTTTGGAGAGGAAATATTCGGATGAAAAATTTATGTAGAGAGGGCTGAGGTTGTGGCTCCACCCCATGAACTCGCCCATACTACTCTTCGCCCTTGACAATGAGCTACACACATGGTTCTTAATAACCATAGTTCCCAACAGTTATTTGAATATTATGCATATCTCCAAAGGTTGAAGGGAGGGGGCCAGCCCTCCTCCCCACGTGACCTTGCCATATGGCCTATTCCTGATAGCCATATTAAACACGTTTAGTGTGAATTAATGCAATGTTTAATTTCATATTATCCCCTAATTAACTCTGAGTTAAGTTAGCAACAGATTCGGCAGTCACCCCATTTTCGGCGGATTTGCTAATTTGGTAGATTTATCTAGATTCCTCTCCAGATTTGGAGGAGGAATCTAGGGAAAAATTTAATGAACCATATCTTGAGAAAAATTTGACCAATTTTGGCTAAGGAAGAGTCATTATTAGTAGAATAGTATGCTATAAATCAATTGGTACATGTTGGAAAGGGAGAGGAGCAATTTTACAGGTGTTTTTGGCACTTTGAATAAAATTGAAGCCTATGGCCACCAGGAAGAAAGGCCATACCTCGATCACCTGAAGAAAAATATTGGCTCAAGAATACAATGGTACAGGTTGCAGAGAAGTTGGAGCACATATGAAAGTTTGTTTGTCACTTTGGAGATTAAGCAAGCCCATGGCCACCAGGATGGGAGGTCAAGCCTATATTAGCTGGAAACCAATTTCAGATATTGAATAGTCATTTTTAAGGTTTTTGAGTCTTCTAAAGCCAATGGAGAAGTTTTCAAATCCATTGGATCACTGTAGGGGCATGTAATCAGACATTTCACTCCTAATCAAAAGAAGGCCTAGCTAGTTGAGGCAGGTCCATGGAGATGTATCCTCAAAGGGGTGAACTCTGTTATGAGCTGTTGTATTATGTGTATGATGTGCATTATTTATATGCATTTAATTTCTTGCATATGAGTTTTTAACAACTAATTAACTCATAATGTGATCATCAAAGAAACATAAAACTTGACACATAAATCCCTTCACAATTAGTTAACTTGAGACAATCCTAAACACATCATTTTAATACTAATGAGGGAGCTAGCATAGAAAAACTAGTTTTCCCATATTCAGATCAAGTGGCTTGATATAGATGCTACCCATATATGAAAATTCCATCTCAACAGCATGATATTGCAGATATGAAATAAATTTCTTTGTAGCACCAATATGCTCTTATCTATTTCTCTTTTGGACCACTTCCCTTGCCCCTTCACTTTCGATATGTTGAAAATGTTGATTTATTCTTCATATAAGGGTATGAAAATTTCACATTGAGATTTGAAATTGTCGCTTTCAACCATTCTCCTCATAATATCTGCAATGGTTGGGCTTGCTAGAAGGCTGAAATATCAATATTTCTACCACTATTTACTGCCCACAACTGATGATATTCTTGAAGCTTGGTATTGAGAATTTCTTTTTTAAAATTTGGGCTGCAAATATCATCCACTGCTTGGGTGGAGTTACTGTTATCAAAATTTTTCATCAAATGTTGTTTGTTGTCCAGTTGTACATCATCATGAATCTGATATTCTAATATGGACTCTAGGAAAGGGGTAATCTATTGTTTCATTATGTCCAAATAACTTAGAGGCTTATTGTTGATCTTGATGCTAATTGTGATTTGATTGAAAAGTTGGTTAATCCAACATAAGTCTTTAAATCTACTCATATGGTAGTATACATGCAGGGAATAAAATAAATTGTCTTTCTCTATTTTTACTTAGTGAAAGAGTAACATGAATAAAATTCTCTTTCCTTGTGGTTTGATATTATCCCCATTCCCTTTGTGGCCCCTACCTTCAGTATATGCTTCATTGAACAATTTTGTTTCTCTTCTTGCAACATACCCTACATGTTGCTCACCACTTTGATTGACATGTTTAAAGTCTCATTTGTCCTTTTCATGTCCCATTTATTTCTTCTTCCCAATAATATTTATTTGTACTCACCTCAATTAGGTAGAAACCTTGTATTTCCCTTTTTCTTTGGATACTAGTCTTAGTCCCTTGAATCTTTGATGCTCTGATGAGAGTGTGAAGTGTCCATATTCATAGAAAACTTCACATATAAAAGAAGTGTTCTCTTAGTAATTCTTTTGTCTCCACAAGTTTCCTTCAATGATTCAAGATAAAATTCTATGAAATCCCTTTGTAAATATTCTAATCTATGCTCAGTTATCCATAAAACACATTCAATTGGGAGGAGGTATATTCGAATAGTCATGAGAAAAATGACCATATTCATACGATTGTTGACACTTGAGAGGAATTTTCTCATAATCCAAATTATGCATGTGCTTCCATTCCCTCTGGGTTAATTTTAATTATGCTGGAATCTATTTTTCCATATCCACCCCCACACAAATTTTTTCACAGGAAAACTATGATCCCCTTGGCTTAGCGTTATCAATATATTTACTGAACCCATTTCCAATTTCCCTAAGACAGTGATCAATCGAGCGTGACAACGGGAGGTGAGGAAAATTCACCCAAACCAAGATAGTTGTTGGAACATCCTCATCTAGGTTAAATTCAGGAGTTCACTTGTTCTGATACATCCCCCATGACCCTATAAAATGAGGGTCATTATTGAAAATCACATCCCTAAAATCTCTAAGCTCGAAAAGAAATGCGAAAAATCTATTTCCTATAGAAAATATTGCAATGTTACCTTCCATTATGGCCCTCCATGTATTCTTGATCCATGTTTCAAACAATCTCGAAGAGGGCCACAGGCATGGATCAATGCATGTCAATAGTAAGCAATGTGGTTCGCGTCATCCCACTGAGGAGCGTTATATTTTACACTTCCTCATTTATTTTTACAAATTTTTAATGATGGTTAACAAATTTTTGATGCTTTGGCAGGGAAGCCACAACACCATGGAAGACCCAAGTCTCTTCTTCTGATGAGATGGAGGGAGGGGGATGAGGAGGGTTCCCCTTCACAGGTGCGATCTAAACTAGGGTTTCTGCGATCATTCAAAGTGGAGGAGAATGAGAAATCACTAGTTCTTCTTATTACTTAAAGTAGATATTTAAACTCTCTAGTGTTTACATATAGCTAAAATTTAACTGGTAAATAAATTATTGAAGTTCCCTTTGTAAAATGGTATAAATAACATTTCACTCTTGTGTGAAATTATATAGTGATTACTCAAGCAAACTTTTCCTTTGTCAAAATGACCTTATCATGTTAAAAAAATTTTTGATAGGTTTTACACATAGATAAATGAGAAGGGGAGACCTCTAAAGACACCAATAACTCACTGGAAAAATCCCTCACATTCTTTCCACAAGGATCCAGTTGTTTTACAGACCTCCTATTACTCGATTTTATTTTGTTGAAGAAAAAGAGCATAAGGAGATTTTCTTTTTCAACATGTCTTTTATAGTGAGGGACTTAGCAGGTCTCCCAAAACCCCTAATATTCCAAGATGATATAATAATTTTAAAGTGGGGGTTTGAGGAAACCCTCCATCATTTCCACTCTTACTTTTAATCTCTTTATTTTTAAAATCTCTAAAATTATAGGCTTATTTCCCAGTTTGTTATAAATCTGTTCAGCTTCCTCTTCCATTAGGGTTTTATGTTTCAACTTTCCCCTATTTCGAGAAATATTAGTCTCATGGTCGCTCCCCTCATATTTCCATATAATTTTTTGAGACATATTTCTTCTAAGCACCTCCCCCCTCCCCCTCTCCCCCCCATTTCCTTCACCATGTTGGAAGGGATTTACCGGTGGACGAGTGTTTTCAGTTTTGGAAATGGTTCCTTTCCTTGAGATGTCGTTATTACCACCGTACCTTTCTCTGGATGTGTACTCTTATTTATTTGTGGCTCCTCATAATCTTATGTTTCATCCTCACTTTTCCCATCATGTTATCCAACACATTAAATCAATTAGAGGATGTTGTCGTCATGTCATTTCCTTTGCTTTTATGATATTTAGGTCTAGCTACAGAACCCGTGTTACCTTTCCTGCATTGATTCTACCATTTCTATTCGTCTTGAGGGGGATATGCTCAAAACTATTGGGAGGAGGTATATTCGAATAGTCATGAGAAAATGACTATACTCATTGTATTTCCAACACTTGAGAGGAATTTGTTCATAACCCAAATTATTCTTGTGCTTCCATTCCCTCGGGGTTAAATTTACTTCTGCTGGAATCCCTTTTTCGAGATCCACCCCTAAAAAAATATTTGCACAGGAAAACTATGAATCCCTTTGCTCATGTTTATCAATATATTGGCTTAACCCATTTCCAATTTCCCTAATACAATCAAAATTCAAGCATGAGAACGAGAGGTGAGGAGACTTAACCAAAATCGAGATAGTAGTTGGAACATCCTCATCATCGTTAAAGTTAGGAGTCTGCTTGTTTTGATACATCCCCCATGACCCTAGAAAATAAGGGACATTGCAGAAAATCGCGTACCTATCCTCTCTAATCTCGAAAAGAAATGCCAAAAATCCATTCTCGTAGTAAATATTGCAATGTTACCTTTGATTTTGGCCTTCATGTTTCAATCGATCTCAACGAGGGACACATTCCTGGATCAATGCACGTCTAGAGTAAGGCAATTCGGTTCATGTGGTCCCAATGAGAAACACTATATCTCACACATCTTCATTTATTTTTACAAATTTTAAATGGTGGTCAATAGATTTATGACGCTTTGGTAGGGAAGCCACCACAACGTGGAAGACCCCAACCTCTTCTTCTAGTGAGATGGGGGGAGGGGGACGAGGAAGGCCCCCCTCCGCATGCGGCATCTAAATTAGGGTTTCTGGGGTGATTCACAGCGGAAGAGAACAACAAAGCACTTGTTCTTCTTACTACCTAAAGTAGATTTACTTTATATTCTAAATAAATTATTGAATTTAACTTTGTAAAATAGAATAAAGAACATGTAGAAATTTGCTGAATAAATCACTTATTCAATGGAGATTAACCCGATTACACGTCAATTTCGAATTGCATGCATAACACATAATCTCATCTACAATTAACTGTCACATGCGGAAATAATAGAAGCGATCTCACGTCAAATCAATCACACATTAACTCAGTATGTATGGGGAAAGCCTATAGCTGAAAACCCCGCAGATATTGTGTATATTATAATGGAGAAATCATGTAACCAAACAAGTACAATACTCCTCACAAGTACTCAGTACTTTCTCATAAAGTCACACACAATCTAAATTAAATAATATTTAATTCACTCCACTCATAACTAATTGATTAGCTATTTAAACTAATCTCAACTAGTTCAACTAAGATAAACAGAACACAACTCCACTATCTGTCTCATTAACTCCTCCAAAACTTCTGCCACTGAAGTCCAACTGAAGTCAACCATGCAAGATGCCATCAAACCCTAGGAACCACGTGATTCCTCTATCATTTGCATGAGCCACCTCCATGACTCGAACTGAAGTGCTCCAAGAGAGTAAATTGTTGTTTATAGTCTAAATATTATTAAGGGTAAATAATATTTGACTTCCATATTTTTAGGAGAGGCAGTCTAAAAATAGCCTGTGACCTAAAAATATGAGTCTCATCTATTTTTACCAACATGTCGCATGATTCAAGAATCTCCAACTGGAATCCCCGAATCATGCTCCATATGTCTAAAAATAGACATAGTCTAAAAATAGACTTTGCGCCAGAATTTGCCTGCGGGCCCACTTAGTGAAGGCGACTTCATTTCACTAAGCTCCATCATCTTGCTGCATTCTCAACATAACATTTCACTCGTGTTAAATTATAAAGTGATTTCTCAAATAAAATGTGTTTTTGTAAAAATGACCTTATCATGTTAAATAATGTTTGGAAAGGTTTTACTTAAGTGAAAAAAATATGTATTATTTAGAATTATAGTAATACAAAATAGAGGCAATTGATGTAATTATTTTTTTCTGTTTCTTAAGAGTGTGTTAGCCTCTCTCATAAAACAATAATAAATCCAAAAACAAATAAATAAATTAAGTATTACAAGTTAGGAATTTGTGCCTAACTCTTGGGTTATTCCTCTAAGATAGGAGTTAGTTTAGGTAGATCCTATATTGGTGTGTGTTTGGTTGAGAAATGATGTCAACAAGGTGTTCAAGATAGCGCGTACTATCTTGAGACACTGCCTCCTCATCTATTTCATTGTAAAATTACATTCTTTTAGTAATGAGAAAAATATGTGAGAAATCCATGAGGCTGAAGCCTTTTCCGCCATTATTTGGTGTCTGGTTTTTTATGTGTGCTTTATATATTTGTCTGAGTTAATTTAATTTTCAATATGTGGTATCGGAGCTAGTTAAATGCCTTCTTCGAGTATATACATAGGCTGTGTGTGCAAGTGTGAATGGCGCTAGTGAAATGATGAAGAGCGAGATCCATGGCATTGATTCCCTCTGCTCATAAAACATCAACGATGATGAGATCGATACCCTAATATTCCATCCACGGGAGTGCTATCATCTAACGAGTTCTGTTGTGAATTATTTGCTCGTGCATACAATCATATAGGGAGAGATATTGCTTTAGCTATGGGAAGTTTACAGGTTGGATTCACACTCGGCAAGGCGAAGACCTACTACATGCACTCAATCGAATCAGATCATGGTCATTCATTGTTCACATAGTAGTCTGGTCTGTTGACAAAATCTCGAACATGGAAAATTTGGGGGTTTGACATTGTGTTAGTTGGTGCGAGTATTGAAGTGGGCTCAAGGCACCTCGAGGGACGATGATGTATAATCGAGGCTGCATAGACATTAATACAAGACCATGGGTGGGAGCAAGAGAGTATTCATCGCGGATAGCAGATGATATATGCAACGATTTGGCATACACGGACTCCATTTCTTTGTGGTTCATGGCATATGGTAGCAGCGTGAAGTATCACAGGCCCATGTGATATCACAACCATGTTAAACGAAAGTTTTCATGGGATCATAGAAGCGTTAAATAAAAGTGGTGAAGGAGAATTACTGTCAAAAAATAGTGCTGATGAAAGAGGACGAGATTCCATTAGCGTGAAAAAAGCTACGGCTAAAGGAAAAACCGTAGGTAATATTTATTTAAAGTCCACGTTTTATATAAATTGATCACAACCTATGGAAATTGGCACATTAATCACCTAGTTTCTGATGTAATAAACGACATGTTTAAAGTATGCATTCGATATAAGGGATTCAATGCAATTGCAATTAGTTTGTAAATGGGTTTGATTACAGGTATTTAGGTTGTTGTGATGTTTTTATGTGGTCAACCATTTCAAACATAACACAGCATTTAATTTTGTTTAAAACAACTTCTGTAATTGACAACGCAACGAATATTAGTTTCCAAAATTTTTTGTGGTTCATAGGACTAATGCAAAAAATTCGCAATGACTAAAATGGGCCACCTTGATGTAAAAACATAACGCAACATCATGAGATGCATGCGTAAGCCTGAAATGTTGATTGGTTTGTTAACAGGGAAATCGACATATAATTTTGTATGTGAAAACTTCCACTTGCAAGTAAGGTATGGTTTTAACATGAAATTCATATGATGGTGCTTAGTTGTAACGATCTCTTCTGGATCTAACAACCATAGTGTTGAGAAAGTGTTCGTGTTGAATTTGCAATGTTAGATTGACAATTTAATCAACTGCATGATGAAACAAGATTAAGTCTGGGCCTGGGTAGAAGCAAACATTTGAAATTGTTTATCCAAAGAATCATTGAAAGCAGAAATCGTTGTAGATCTAGTGGAGATCTTTCTTGTGAAGAGACCAGTCAATGGCCTGAGAAGGGATTCATTCAGACAAATTAGAAGGGCACAGAAAATGGAAAAGGTATGTTAAGTGAGCATGTTATGTGGTGACATTTCAGGATTTTCTTAATTGAATTTATAGACAAGTATTTGCAGAAATGATATGTCAGCACGTTATTCAACATTAAAGTGAAAATGTTGCAAATGCGGAGGTATAAATGAATGCAAAGTGAATGGAAAAGGGAAATGTGCTAATCCTGGGTGATATATAGAGGAACGTGCATTTTTATGTGAGATGGTTTTTATGCATAATATGCGGGTTTTGAAATTTGAGTGAGTATAATTTGTGTGAGGAATTGGGAATGATGTACCATTTATAATATGCAGTTTTATGATGCATAAAAGTATAGGTGGGAGATGGAACAAGATCACACAGAGATCTTGAAGGTGAGCTGATATATTTTATTTTAACTCTGGTTTGATGATGATATTTGCAGAATACAGATTTCAAATAGTTGAAGGAAATATTAGCAAACAAAGATCACAATTTTAACAACACTGATGAAAGAGACTAGTAATAGTTTCTGAATGAAAGCAAACTGTGGTGCAAAACCCTGAAGAATTCCAACAGAGATTGGATAAAAAGGAAATTTGTTTTCTTAAAGAGTGCAGGTGAGTTGAAGCCTAGAAAGAGCAGAGAAGGATGCTCAAAGAGGTTCCAGAGAATAGAGAACCAGTGCTTGCCAAAGACCACGTCCAGAAAACCACTGCTCACTTGATGCTGATTTCAAAACATTATTTCATTTTTTTTTGTGACATAAGAAAATTGAAAAGAGAGTGCTCATATTATATGTTTTTCATGATTTTCATGGAACTATGTTTTGAGACTGGAGATGACTTTATGAAATGGATATAAATGTAAGTGTCAAAAAATTCTTAGCAAAGAAAAAGGAAATGCGTGCCATGGTAATTTTTGACTGATTATTGGAGTATCTTCACTCCTAAGCCATCAAGTCTTTGGAAGAAAAGTGCATTGGATAGAAGAAGATTGTTGTTTCATAAGGGTGAGATAAGTTGTAACTTGGAGAAATAAGGTGAAATTATTGTTTTTGTAATTCTAGAGCAATAAGTGATTTTGTGGAGTGATAAGGATTCACCTTTTTTGTAAATTTGGAGTGATCAAAAGAAATATCATTGTTGTAGGAGGTTGAGTCAGTTTTTGAAGACATTTTTTTCAAGAAGTTCTATAACTTTGATTCCATGAAGATGTTATGAAGTTGTAAGATTATGTACTCCAAATTTTAATAAAGCATATATTTTTTATGGTGATTGTGTCCTAGATCCACCCGAAATTGAATAAGGGGATCTTAGGTACACGAAGAATGTGTTGATGATGGTGCATGCTTCATGTTGTTTCTTTTGATTTGTGTCTAGTTTTGACACATAAATGATTTCATTTAACCCATACATAAAGTTCAATACAAACAAGCACAACATCTGTAACAAAGTAGCTGCAAGGAAGGATAATTAAGCTCAACACATGCATTTGCACACCTACAACATATAATCAAAGATTGTCTACATCAACATTCTACCTCAACAAGCAAAGTCACTTAATACAATCAAGTTCATGTACCTACAAACTCCAGCATTTCAAATAAAATTCTACATCACTACAATCAAGTTAATGAATAGGTAAACTTCAACGTTTCAGAGCATAGTCTACATCAACATTATTGAACTTGTAATCAAACTAAAATTTCATTGAATTGTAAGGGTGCATTCTTGGTTGAAACCGACACCCAAGTTTTGAATTGAGTCAAATTAAGTCAAATTGAATTCATTGTAGTGAGTCATTAAAATCATTAAGTATTTTTGGGTGCATTTTCGACAGTGTTCGACACCCTTTCTTTAAGAAAAATCAAGTGAGTGCCTGAGTTTTAACTCTAAAGCAAACAAGAAACAAGTTCATATCTCCTACAAGCGAGCGTGAGTATTCAATTCAAGCAATTTTCATCAAGTCAGTACAAATTTCAAACCATCAAGTGAGCCAACGTGAATTTCATTGCAGCAACCAAACAAGTTCAACTCTAACACCAATCAAGAAATTTGAAATCTACAACAAGCAAGCATGAGTCCCAGTAAACTTGAAACAAGAGAAACAAGTTTCACCAAGCAAAGAGATCTAGTGAATTCTGAAGCAAGCGAGCATGATAAAATCAATCAAGTGAGCCAGCACAAGCCAACGTACTATTAAAGAAACAAAGAAAGCGAGCATGAGTATTAATTCAAGTGAGCGTTCAAGTAAAGTGACCGTCAACAAGAAAGCGTGAATTCAAGAGTTTAAGCAAGAAAGTTCTACAACTATAGCAAGTGTTCCAAGCAAGCGCAATAAGAAAAAAATAAAGCGAGTGTGCCATTCAAGCCACATAGCAAGTGAGCCTGTCATTCAAGTAACAAAATCAAGTGAAACAGTTCAAATCATGACATCTACGAAAAGCGAGCCTGAATTCACGAGAGCAAGTTCAGATGGCACAACACATTAAGCTAATAGAATTTCTTCACAATTTGATCATCTCAAGTGATGAAGACATGGTGCACATCAGCAAAGAAACTCTTGTTGATATTTCACGACATCTATAAAAAGCAAATGAAACCATTGAGTTTCTTCAACTAGAGTCGCAACTACAAAGAAAGGAGTTGCAAGAGAAGGGTGGTGCTTCAAATTATTTGAACCATACAGCTAAAGATGATTCTAAGTCATTCATCCCAACAACCTCAAGTGTTGAAGTTGTTCCAGTTCAAATTTATTCCAAGCCCATCATCAAGCCATGGGAAGAAATTCAAAATAACAAGAATCGACGAGGCTTAGGATATGTCAAAAATGACAACAACCTACATATCCCAGATTATTCCAAGCCAATTCAGTTCATCAGTGCAGGATTTATTACACAAATCACCTCAGCAAGTTCTGAGAAAGTTGCAGACAAACAGAAATGCACTCAACCTGAAGTTGAAGTCAAACTGAAATGTCCTCATTGTCAAAGAATCGGTCATATGGAAGATCAGTGTTTTGATCTCCATCCTTGTCGCCATTGTGGCAAGCCCAATCATTCCTCAGAAAAAATGTCATAACCAACAACAATCAGCTAGATTGAAGATACATTATGAATGGATCGATCCTTGGGAATGGTCATCCATAGTCAAAAGATTGTCTCAGTTCTACAACTGAATACAATAACACATAGTGCAACCGATAGTGAAAAGAAGATGGTACTCTCATGCATTTGAACGAGGGAGTACACTAGTGTAAAACTCCTACACCTGAAGGGGGGGAGTTCAGGAATAATTTCTAGGGAAGTGTATCTCCTTTCAGCTGACAAAGGGGGAAAACGTTAATTGAATTGATGGTGATTGTTAGACTGAAAGTCTCGACAAAACCAGCAAAATTAGCCAATGGGCAGCTTCAGTAGCCAGTGGGCATCTTCAACAGCCAGTGGGCATCAACAAATTCACCAGTTGGCAGTCGACAGCAAAGTAGCAGTGAGCAGTTTTCAACATAACAAAAGCAACAGTGAGTTGTTTTTGACATCATCAACCAGTGGGCATTCAACAAATTTTGTCAGTGGACAAAGGATGTTGATTTCACGCAAAGGACAGATGGATCCTTTTTGAAACTTGGCACATGATGGAGTTGTCAAGCGAAATTTAGAGATGAATCAGACATGCAGCTAGCTCATGGTCTCTTCAGATTGAAGTTTTTCAGCATCCAGCTTCGGCGGTTTTTTAGGCAATGTTTTTAAGGATCAACATGAGAACTTGGAAGATGGTTCCTGTGTTTTTGAGGATCAACTTGGAACTTGGATTTATCATTGAAGGGGGGAATGTTAGCCTCTCTCACAAAACAATAATAAATCCAAAAATAAATAAATAAATTAAATATTGCAAGTTAGGAATTTGTGCCTAACTCTTGGGTTGTTCCTCTAAGATAGGAGTTAGTTTAGGTAGCTCCAATATTGGTGTGTGTTTGGTTGAGAAATTATCTCAACAAGGTGTTCAAGATACAACATAATATCTTGAGACATTGTCTCCTCATCTATTTAATTGTAAAATTACATTATTTTAATAATGAGAAAAATATGGATGAAATTTCACTGAATAGCGAAAGGATGGCTCCTAGGGTTTGCATTTCCAGCAACTATGGCTCCTCTGTGGCCGTCGTGTTACAGTACGGCTTGGCTACCTATGGCGGTCTCATAAATATAGTTCTGATGCTCCAGCGAGGGCTTCTCCTTGATTACGACAGGGTGGGCTGCGAGGGCAGATCGATCTTCCTTTTCTCAGGCTTCCTTTTCTGCAAGGGCGGCTCAGTCTTCCTGGCTGATACCATTAATGCTCTTCCCTTCTCCAAGCTGTGATTGCTCAGCCCCGATGATGGCTCTGGGCTAGCTCCTCGGTGTGTTACGGATAGGCAGTTTTCTTGTGCATAGTCAGGCTACACCCCAGGCACCCACTTCTCTAGAAGGTTTGCAATCCTTTTCCACCCTCTACCTCTATTTTTTCACTTGGCTTTTTCTTTCCTGGAGGTTTGCCGAAGGCTTCCTCCCTTCTCGTGCTCAAAGTCCCCTATGCTACACCGTGTGCCTTCCATTCTTGTCCAAACTCTTTGTTCAGAATGCAAGGGACTCCCGAATCCACAGTCAATGGATTTCCAAATTCAGATTGTTCTTCTCACAGGAAAAACTCTGCTTCTATGGGTCCAGTCCTCGAACTTGGTGCTTTTTCTCTCAAAATCCCTTGAACTCATGCTGGGGATCCCCTTTGCATCTGTGCATCTCCTGCATGCAGGTAAATAGCTCGATGACTATCTCCCTTTGTAATTTTACAAAACAAAAAAGAATGCTACGGTGTATATTTCCCTCCATCTGAGGGGAGGCACAACAGTTCAATCCTCTGCTCCCAAAGGTTTCTCTTACAAAGAAGTGGTTAATGCTTAGCCATCCAAGCATTATACTCCTCCCCCGGAGGCTCCCAAGCCTTTTTTGGTTGACAAAATGAAGAAAGTCCCCTCTGTAGAAATATCCCACCTGGCTCTGGCAGAGAACCTCCAATTATTTTCATATTTTTCCCTCATCTGTAGGTTCAATGGACTCTAGCCGCACACAGAAGATTTATACATATGGATTCACTCCACCTAGACCAAGCACTGCAAGGTCATTCTCTGCTCCAAGGGATTCTTCATTGTCATCTTCGCAGATAGCAAGGAATACCAGACTGCCCTTACAGGTGGTCCTTGGTTATGGGGAAAAGCCAGGCTATTCCTAACCCCCTGGTTTCCCGACTTTGATCCTTCCACTGCAGTCATCACCAAAATTTTGATCTGGGTTAGGCTTCCTAACCTGCCCGCTCGTCTTTGGCACGATGAGGTCTTCCAAGCCATTGGAAACTCTCTGGGTCACTTTCTGGCTACAGATCCTTCGAGAAGCCTGAGGGGTCTCTACACTTACGGACGAATTTGTGTCGAGATTGATATAAAAAAAGGCTTACCTGACCAAATCATTCTCAAAGTCGGGGATTTCTCTTGGTCACAGACTTTAGAATATGAAAATACCGCATTCCGCTGTCATCATTTCCATCAAACTGGACATATATAGAATTCATGTGCTCTATATCTATCCCAACAGAAAAACAACACTCGCAATTCGAAAGATAAAAGTTGGAAACCCTTTGTTTTGCCGCCCATTGAGGACATTTCTTCCTCTAGCTCAGATGAAGAAGAGTGTAACTCAGATGATGAAATTGATACTCAGCAGCAACCGCTCTCCTCGCTTGTCCCCGAGAGGCCCCCTGCCTACTCGGCTCTTCAGAAATGTTCACATGAGTCCAACACCTCAGGTTTGGACAAATAATCTCCTCCTTTGACCTGCAACAATATTTAGGTGGTTTCAATCCACCTGCCCCCTGATGGCTGGGTTAAAGTCACAAAAAAGAAAGGGAAAAAACTTTGTATTGAGGACTCTAACCTCTCTGGCTAGAGCTCTTTTTCTGTTCTCTTGGCTCCTCTTATTCCTCATCTGCTTCTCTTGATAGCATCGTGAAACCATGGCAGTTCGATAATCCTTCATGCTCCCTTGGTTTCCTGCTTCTCATGATTGTGCTGTAAATCCATTTGTACTATGAGCTTTTCTAATAGAATAGTCCTGCATAATTTACAAAAAAAAATAGTGAGAAAATCATGAGGCTGAAGCCTTTTCCACCATTATTTCGTGCCTGGTTTTTTATGTCTGCTTCATATATTTGTCTGAGATAATTTAATTTTCAATAGAGCGGTGGGGTACGAGTAGTTTTTTTACCTTTCATTCTCCATTCTCCGTCTATAGAAAGAATTTGAAATTAGTTGTGCTTTATATTACTTCATTAGTGTATAAGTGGAAAAAAGTTGAAATTAGTTGTGTTTTATATTACTTCATAATTGTATAAGTGGATAAAAATTAAGAATAATTTTTTAATCTTTAAATTATGAATGATCATGTTTTTCATAGGTTTTATAGAGAGGCAATGGAAAAAATTAGTAGGTAATAGAAAAATAGATATCATTGCCTACACTCATTGATATTTTTTTTTAATTTGTTAAAAGTGGTGAGGTATTAGTGGTTTCTTTACGTTTTATCCTGCATCTCTAGAAGTTGAAATTAGTTGTGCTTTGTATTATAATTACATAAGAGAAACAAATTAAGAAGTAAATCGAGAGTGGCGAGAGGAACTACTTTAATTATATTCATAAATGTGTTTATTTTCTTAAGAGGATTTTAAAAGTAACTTGGGATTTGTTTTGGTTATTGGTTATTGAATGAATTATTTGACCGTTCCAACTTATCTCAACACAAATGAAAACACCCAAAAATTCTTTGTTGTGAAAATCAGGCTTTAGTAAGGTAAAAGCTCTTCCAAATTTGGAAATTAAAACGGATTCAATTTTCATAAAAGTAAGGTTTGCAATGCTTTTAATGGCTCAAAAAGAGAATATGATTATACCAGTAAGCTAAGGTATATGAAGGTATCTTGTATGGAGCAGTAAGAAAATAGGGAAAGCACTCATTTATAATATGAAAATAGGATGATTTATCACACAAATGCAAAAGTTGCTAAAAATGAATTCACACATAAGATATGACAGCTAAGATAGACTGCGGAAAACACAAAGAATTAGGTAATCTCGATCCTAAAAAGAGAATTCTTAACTTTTTCAAAAATTTTCCAAAGGTCCAAAGGTTCTAATGGAAAGCACTGTGGTACCGCACTGTTTTGAACTAAAAACTGCAGATGTTGCCGCACTGCTTTTAGATGAAAACTGCAGAGGTGGGAAAAAGTACAGAAAAAATAAATATTCAACTTTTCTTTTTAGGGATTCTTAAAATTTATCTACCCAACCCAATCTTAGACAAATCAAAATCAGAAAACTCTCAAAATTCAAACTGAAAAATAAAAAAGGAAAACTAAGTTCTATTCCCCAGCAGAGTCGCCATTTTGTTATGTGAATTAATCCCTCTTTCGGACAAGAGCGATCTCGCTAGTATTCTACGAATAGCTAGAAACAAACATCCATTTGGAAAAAAAATTCTCTAGACTAATTGCAATTAAGAATTATTATAAACAAAGAAAGAGGACATACACCTACCTTGAAATCCAACCTTCAATGCAGCCTTTAATCCAGTCGCCCCAAAGAGGATTTTTCAGTAAGTAGAACTTGCACTCAAAGAAAGAAAAAAGAATCAAAGCACCTGCAACATATAATAATCAAGAAAAGATAATCCAACTTAGTGATCAAGGAGTCTAAGTATTGATGTTATTCAACAAGCACAAGAACAACTCTATGAGGAAAAGACATCCATATGTATTATCTTGAATGAAAAGAGTAGCTTTACAACTTGATGCCTTGATGTCGTACAAGTTTCTCTCGGGGTCCTGAACAATCGTTCATCCTTCAGTTTGACAAGACTTCCTCTCTGAATACTATCATGGAGTTATGGACATAAGGGTGTGATCATTCTCATGCCAATAATAACTAGTGTAGAGAGTATGCAATCTTGGGAATTTCTTCAACAACCAACATGTATGTCTAAAAACTACCCTTGAGACTGAAACATGAGTTCAATTTATAGGGAAATGGAGGTAGTCTCAGTTCCATGAAGAGGGGGATGGATTCCTCTCATGAAGGGATTTTAGCTGCATGGACCAATGGATTAGCTCCAAGAGTGGAGGGATAAATCTCAAACTGATCGCGTCTCTAGAAGCTTCCAGTTGGGAGCATATTCGACCAGCTAGGCTTCTAGAGTTTACTTTTTCATTTATTTGAATTTTTACGGGGGTCCGCGGATTTTAGTAGCAGATTGTGTGGGAGCTGCCACAGGCTATAGAACAAGTGTCCGCGAATCCACAGGAAAAGGCTAGAAAAAGTGCAGAGGTAGAATTTCAAAGGTTTTAATGAAATTCCAATACTTGTTTTAGGAACATTAGGTTTCTTCACTTCTAATGGAGCATGATATAGGTAGTGATAGACCTATATGGATAGTCAAATGTCATGGTGACAAAATAATTTGTAACATCAATCCAATACCTTCTTCATTTTTCCTTGATCATTATGTAAAACAAAGACATTGGAAATATGTTGCTTGTATGCTAAAATATCTGTGACTACAAAACTGGAAATGCATCTGGGCATATGCACAATCATACTATCTTTTGCAAATAGAATGGAGCTACTACCATATTTATCCATATTTTCTTGAAGTGGCTTGATATAGCTGCTACCCATATATGAGAATTCCATCTCAACACCATGATATTGCAGATATGAAATAAATATCTCTGTAGCACCAATATGCTCCTATCTATTTCTCTTTTGGACCACTTCCCTTGCCCCTTCACTTTCCATATGGATAAAAATGGTGATTTATTCTTCACATAGGGGGCTGAAAATTGCAAATTGATATTTGAGATTGTTGCTTCTAACCATTCTCCTCATAATATATGGACTTTTTGGGCTTGATAGAAGGCTGAAATATCAACATTGCTACCAGTATTTGCCGCCCAGAACTGATGATCTTCTTGAAGCTTGGTATTGAGAATTTATTTCTGAAAATTAGGGCTGTAAATATCATCCACTGCTTGGGTAGAGTTACTGTTATCAAATTTCTGCATCAAAGGTTGTTTGTTGTCTAGTTGTACATCATCATGAATCTGATCTTCTAGGATGGACTCTAGGAAAGGGGTAATCTATATCTCCATCATTTCCAAATCACTTAGAGGCTTCTTGTTGATCTTGATGCTGACTATGATTTTATTGAAAATTTTGCTAAGCCAACATAAGTGTTTAAATCTACTCGTATGGTACTATACATGCAGGGACTAAAATAAATTTTCTTGCACCATTTTCACTTAGTGAAAGAGAAACATGAATAAAATTCTCTTTCCTTGTTGTTTGATATTATCCCCATTCCCTTTCTGACCCCTAACTTCACTATATGCTTAATTCGACTGTTTTGTTCCTCTTCTTGCAACATACCCTGCATGCTCCTCACCACTTTGATTGGAAGGTTTAAAGTCTCATTTGTCCTATTCATGGCACCTTTATTTCTTCTTCCCAATAATATTCGTTTGTGCTCACCTCAAGTAGGTATAAACCTTGTATTTCCCTTTTTCTTTGGATGCTAGTATTAGTCCCTTGAAGCTTAAATGCTCTGATGAGAGTGGTAGGTGTCCATGTTCGTAGCAAACTTCACATATAAAAACAACGTTCTCTTAGTCATGATTATGTCTCCACAGGTTTCCTTCAATGATTCAAGATAAAATTCTATAGCATCCCTTTGTAAATATTCTAATCTATGCTCAGTTATCCATAAAATTCATTCAATTGGGAGGAGGTATATTTGAATAGTCATGAGAAAAATGACTGTATTCATAGGATTGTCGGCACTTGAGAGGAATTTTCCAGTAAACCAAATTATGCCCGTACTTCCATTCCCTCGGGGTTAGTTTTACTTCTGCTGGAATCCCTTTTTCCAGATCCACTCCCACACAAATATTTGCATAGGAAAACTACGATCCCCTTGGCTCAGATTTATCAATATACTTACTTAACCCATTTCCAATTTCCCTAAGGCAGTCATCACTCAAGCATGACAATGGGAGTCGAGGAAAATTCACCCAAACCGAGATAGTTGTTGGAACTTCCTCATTCGGGTTAAATTCAAGAGTCCACTTGTTTTGATACATCCCCCATGACCCTAGAAAATAAGGGCCATTATGGAAAAATCCATTTCCTATAGAAAATATTGCAGTGTTACCTTTAATTATGGCTCTCCATGTATTCTTGATCCAGGTTTCAATCAATCTCGACGAGGGCCACAGGCCTGGATAAATTCATGTCAATAGTAAGCAATGTGGTTTGTGTGGTTCCAATGAGGAGTGCTATATTTCATACTTCCTCATTTCTTTTTACAAATTTCGAATGATGATTAACAATTTTTTGATGCTTTGGCAGGGAAGCCACAACACCATGGAAGACCTGAGTCTCTTCTTCTGGTGAGATGGAGGGAGGGGGATGAGGAGGGTCCCCTTCATAGATGCCATCTAAACTGGGTTTTTACGGTGATTCAGAGCAGAGCAGAACAACGAAGCACTAGTTCTTCTTATTACTTAAAGTAGATATTTAAACTCTGTAGTGTTTACATATAGTTAAAATTTACATTCTAAATTAAATTATTGAATTTCCCTTTGTAAGATGGTATAAATAATATTTCGCTCTTGTATGAAATTATATAGTTATTACTCAAGAAAAATTTTCCTTTTCCAATTTCCCTACAACCTGATGCCTTGACGTCGTACAAGTTTCTCCCGGGGTCCTGAACAATTGTTCGCCCTTCAGTTTGAAAATAGTTCCTCTCTGAATACTAGCATGGAGTTATGGACATAATGGTTTGATCATTCTCCTGCTAATAATAACTAGTGTAGATAGTATGCACTCTTGGGAATTTCTTCAACAACCAACATGTATGTCTACAAACCACCCTTGAGACTAAAACATGAGTTCAATTTATAGGGAAATGGAGGTACTTTCAGTTCCATGAAGAGGGGGATGGATTCCGCTCATGAAGGGATTTGAGCTCCATGGACCAAGGGATAAGCTCCATGAGTGGAGGGATACAGCTCGAACTGATCATGCCTCTAAAAGCTTCCAGCTTGGAGAATATTCGACCAGCTCGGCTTCTACATTTTACTTTTTCATTTATTTGACTTTTTACGGGGGTCCGCAAGTTCTAGTAGTAAATTGTGCAGGAGTTTCCGCAGGCTATAGAACAACTATCCGCGAACCCATAGGAAAAGGCTAGAAAAAGTGCAGAGGTAGACTTTTAAGGGTTTTAATGAGATTTTCTCTAATTCCAAGACTTGGTTTAGGAACATTAGGGTTTTTCACTTCTAATAGAGCACGATATAGGTAGTG
Organism: Pinus albicaulis; assembly: GCA_034641835.2. Lineage (NCBI taxonomy): Eukaryota > Viridiplantae > Streptophyta > Pinopsida > Pinales > Pinaceae > Pinus > Pinus albicaulis. Next base: position 1,055,065,396 of record CM076582.1, read on the forward strand.
ATAGACTAATATGCAAATTAAAATGTCATGGTGAAAAAATAATGTGTAAAATCAATCCAATACCTTCTTCCTTTTTCCTTGATCATTATGTAAAACAAATACATTCGAAATATGTTGCTTGTATGCTAAAATCTCAGTGAATACGGAACTGAAAATGCATCTGGGCATCTTCACAATCATATTGTCTTCTGCAAATATAATGGAGCTACTACCATATTTATCCATATATTCTTGAAGTGGCTTGATATAGCTGCTACTCATTTATGAAAATTCCATCTCAACAACATGATATTGCAGATATGAAATAAATCTCTCTGTAGCACCAATATGCTCTTATCTATTTCTCTTTTGGACCACTTCCCCTGCAGCTTCACTTTCTATATGGCTGAAAATGGTGATTTATTCTTCACATAAGGGGCTGAAAATTTCAAATTGAGATTTGAAATTTTCGCATTCAACCATTCTTCTTATAATATATGGACTCGTTGGGCTTGCTAGAAGGTTGATATATCAACATTGCTACCACTATTTACCACCCACAACTGATGACCCTAGAAAATAAGGGCCATTGTCGAAAATCACATCTCTAACCTATCTAAGCTCAAAAATAAATGTGAAAAATCCATTTCCTATAGAAAATATTGCAATGTTACCTTTCATTATGGATTTCCATGTATTCTTGATCTAGGTTTCAATCGATATCAATGAGGGCCAAAGGCCTGTATAAATTCACGTCAATAGTAAGCAATGTGGTTCGTGTGGTTCCAATGAGGAGTGTTATATTTTAGACTTCCTCATTTCTTTTTACTAATTTTGAATGACGGTTAACAATTTTTTGACGCTTTGGCAGGGAAGACACAACACCGCGGAAGATCCAAGTGTCTTCTTCTGGTGAGATGGAGGTAGGGGGATGTGAAGGCGTCCCCTTCGCAGACGCCATCTAAACTAGGTTTTTGCGGTGATTCAGAGCAAAGCAGGATAACAAAGCACTAGTTCTTCTTATTACTTAAAGTAGATATTTAAAATCTGTAGTGTTTACATATAGTTAAAATTTACTTTCTAAATAATATTATTGAAGCTCCCTTTGTAAGATGGTATAAATAATATTTCAGTCTTGTATGAAATTATATAGTGATTACTCAAGAAAAATTTTCCTTTTCCAATTTCCCTAAGACAATCATCATTCGAGCATGACAACGAGAGGTGAGGAGACCTAATAAAAACCAATATATTAGTTCGAACATCCTCATCGACGTTAAATTCAGGAGTCTGCTTGTTTCGATACATCACCCATGACCCTAGAAAACAAGGGCTATTGCGGAAAATCGCATCCTTGTCCTCTCTAAGCTCGAAAAGAAATACCAAAAATCCATTTCCTATAGCAAATATTGCAATGTTACCTGTGATTTTGGCCCTCCATGTATTCACGTCCATGTTTCAATCAATCTCGACGAGGGCCACATGTCTGGATCAATGCACATCTAGAGTAAGGAAATGTGGTTCACGTGGTCCCAATGACAAAGACTATATCTCACACTTCTTCATTTCTTTTTACAAATTTTGAATGGTGGTCAATAGATTCTTGATGCTTTGGCAAGGAGCCCACCACAATGTGGAATACTCCAACCCCTTCTTCTGGTGAGATGGGGGGAGGGGGACAAGGAAGGCCACCCTCCATATGTGCCATCTAAACAAGGGTTTTGGTGGTGATTCAGAGCAGAAGAGAACAACAGAGCACTAGTTTTTGACAAAAACAAAAGTATAAATTATTTAAAATTATAGTAATACAAAACAGAGATAATTGATGTAATTATTATTTTCTATTTGTTAAGAGTGGTGGGGTACGAGTGGTTTTTTTAGCTTTTATTCTCCATTCTCCATCTATAGAAAAAAGTTGAATTTTTTTGTGCTATATATTACTTCATAAGTGCATAAGTGGAAAAAAAAATTTAGGGAAAAAAAGTTGAAATTAGTTGTGTTTTATATTACTTCATAATTGTATGAATGGATATAAATTAAAAAGAATTTGTTGTTCTTTAAATTATGAATGATCATGTTTTTCATATGTTTTAGAGAGAGGTAATGGAAAAAATTGTATGAGTGGATAAAAATTAAGAAGATTATTTTTTTATTTTTTTAATTATGAATGATCATGCTTTTGATATGTTTTAGAGGCAATGGCAAAAAAGTAAAAAGTAGTAGGTAATAGAAAATTAGAGATCATTGCCGAGACTAATTAAATTATTTTTTTAATTTGTTAAGACTAATGAGGTATGAGTGGTTTCTTTACGTTTTATCCTCCATCTCTAAAAGTTAAAATTAGTTGTGCTTTGTATTATAATTACATAGGAAAAACAAATTAAGAAGTAAATCAAGGGTGGTTAGAGGAACTACTTTAATTATACTAGTAAATTTGTTTATTTTCTTAGGAGTATTTTAAAAGTAACTTGGGATTTGTACAGGTGGGGTACGAGTGGTTTTTTTTTACCTTTTATTCTTCATTCTCCGTCAATAGAAAAAAGTTGAAATTAGTTGTGCTTTATATTACTTCATTAGTGTATAAGTGGAAAAAAGTTGAAATTAGTTGTGTTTTATATTACTTCATAATTGTATAAGTGAATAAAAATTAAGAAGAAATTTTTAATCTTTAAATTATGGATGATCATGTTTTTCATAGGTTTTATAGAGAGACAATGGAAAAAAGTAGTAGGTAATAGAAAAATAGAGATCATTGCCTAGACTCATTAAATATTTTTTTTTTTTTTTTAATTTGTTAAAAGTTGTGAGGTATTAGTGGTTTCTTTACGTTTTATCCTCCATCTCGGAAAGTTGAAATTAGTTGTGCTTTGTATTACAATTAAATAGCAGAAACAAATTAAGAAGTAAATCAAGAGTGGTGAGAGAAACTACTTTAGTTATACTCGTAAATGTGTTTATTTTCTTAAGAGGATTTTAAAAGTAACTTGGGATTTGTTTTGGTTATTGGGTATTGAATGAAGTATTAGACCATTGCAACTTATCTCAGCATAAATGAAAACACCCAAAAATGCTTTGTTGTGAAAATCAGGCTTTAGTAAGCTAAAAGCTCTTCCAAATTTGGGAATGAAAACGGAATCAATTTTCATAAAAGTAAGGTTTCCAATGGTTTTAATGGCTCAAAAAGAGAATATAATTATACAAGTAATTTGAGGTATATGAAGGTATCTTGTATGGATCAGCAAGAAAATAGGGCAAACACTCACTTATAATATGCAAACAGGATAATTTATCACACAAATGCAAAAGTTGCTAAAAATAAATTCACACATAAGATATGACAGCTAAGATAGACTAGGGAAAGCACAAAGATTTAGGTAATCTTGCTCCTAAAAAGAGAATTCTTAAATTTTTCAAAAAATTTCCAAAGGTCTGCAGGTTCTAATGGAAAAAAATGTTGTACCGCAATATTTTGAACTAAAAACTGCGGATGCTGCTGCACTGTTTTTAGATGAAAACTGCAGAGGCGAGGAAAAGTATAGAAAAAATAAATATTCAACTTTTCTTTTCAGGGATTCTTAAAAGTTATCTACCCAACCCAATCTTAGACAAATCAAAATCAGAAAACTCTCAAAATTCAAATTGAAAAATAAAAAGGAAAACTAAGTTCTATTCCCCAGCAGAGTCGCCATTTTGTTATGCGGATTAATCCCTCTTGCGGACAAGAGCAATATCGCTAGTATTCTACGAATATCTAGAAACAAACATCCATTTGGAAACCTTTTTCTATAGACTAATTTCAATTTAGAATTATTATAAACAAAGAAACAGGACATGCCCCTAACTTGAAATCCAATGTTCGATGCAGTCTTTAATCCAGTTGCTCCAAAGAGGATTCTTTAGTAAGTAGAAATTGCAATAAAAAACAGACAGAAGAACCAAAGCACCTGCAACATATAATAATCAATAAAAGATAATCCAACTTAGTGATCAAGGAGTCTAAGTATTGATGTTATTCAACAAGCATAAGATAAAATCCATGAGAAAAAGAGATCCATATGTATTATCTTGAATGAAAAGAGTAACTTTACAAGCTGATGCCTTGATGTCGTACAAGTTTCTCTTGGGGTCCTCAATAATCTTTCATCCTTCAGTTTGACAAGACTTCCTCTCTGAATACTATCATGGAGTTATGGACATTAGGGTGTGATCATTCTCATGCCAATAATAACTAGTGTAGAGAGTATGCACTCTTGGGAATTTCTTTAACAACCAACATGTAAGTCTACAAAATACCCTTGAGACTAAAACATGAGTTCAATTTATATGGAAATGGAGGTAGTTTCAGTTCCATGAAGAGGGGGATGGATTCTTCTCATGAAGGGATTTGATATCCATGGAACAAGGGATAAGCTCCATGAGTCGAGGGATAAAGCTAGAACTGATCACGCCTCTAGAAGCTTCCAATTGGGAGAATATTCGACCAGTTGGGCTTCTAGAGTTTGCTTTTCCTTTCTTTGACTTTTGATGGGGATCCGCAGGTTTTAGTAGCAAATTGTGTGGGAGCTGCCGCATGCTATAGAACAAGTATCCGCGAACCCGCAGGAAAAGGTTAGAAAAAGTGCGGAGGTAGACTTTCAAGGGTTTTAATAAAATTCCAAGACTTGTTTTAGGAACATTAGGGTTTTTCACTTCTAATGGAGCATGATATAGGTAGTGATAGACCTATATGGAAAGTCAAATGTCATGGTGACAAAATAACATGTAACATCAATCGAATACCTTCTTCCTTTTTCCTTGATCATCATGTAAAACAAAGACATTGGATATATGTTGCTTGTATGATAAAATATCGGTGACTAAAAAACTGAAAATGCATCTAGGCATATGTACAATCATATTGTCTTCTACAAATAGAATGGAACTACTACCATATTTATCCATATATTCTTGAAGTGGCTTGATATAACTGCTACCCATATATGAAAATTCCATCTCAACAGCATGATATTGAAGATATGAAACAAATGTCTCTGTAGCACCAATATGCTCTTATCTATTTCTCTTTTGGACCACTTCCCCTGCCCCTTCACTTTACATATGGCTGAAAATTGCAAATTGAGATTTGAAATTGTTTCTTTCAACCATTCTCCACATAATATATGGAATCGTTGGGCTTTCTAGAAATTTGAAATATCAACGTTGCTACCACTATTTACCACCCAGAACTGATGATCTTCTTGAAGCTTGGAATTGAGAATTTCTTTTTGAAAATTAGTGCTGCAAATATCATCCACTACTTGGGTGGAGTTACTGCTATCAAATTTCTGCATCAAAGGTTGTTTGTTGTCCAGTTGTACATCATCATGAATCTAATCTTCTAGGATGGACTCTACGAAATGGTTAATCTAATGCTCCATCGTGTCCAAATCATCTTAGAGGCTTCTTGTTAATCTTGATGCTGACTATGGTTTGATTGAATTTTGTTAAGCCAACATAAGTGTTTAAATCTACTCATATGGTACTATACATGCAGGGACTAAAACAAATTGTCTTGCACCATTTTTACTTAGTGAAAGAGTAACATGAATAAAATTCTCTTTCCTTGTTGTTTGATATTATCCCCATTCCCTTTCTGGCCCCTACCTTCACTATATGCTTAATTCAACTATTTTTTTCCTCTTCTTGCAACATACCCTACATGCTCCTCACCACTTTGATTGGAAGGTTTAAAGTCTCATTTGTCCTATTCATGGCCCCTTTATTTCTTCTTCCCAATAATATTCGTTTGTGCTCACCTCAAGTAGGTATAAACCTTGTATTTCAATTTTTCTTTGGATATTATTCTTAGTCCATTGAAGCTTTTATGCTCTGATGAGAGTGATAGGTGTCCATATTCATAGCAAACTTCACATCTAAAAGCAACGTTCTCTTATTCATGATTATGTCTCCATAGGTTTCCTTCAATGATTCAAGATAAAATTCTATAACATCCCTTTGTAAATATTCTAATCTATCCTCAGCTATCCATAAAAATCATTCAATTTGGAGGAGGTACATTTGAATAGTCATGAGAAAAATGACTGTATTCATAGGATTGTTGGCACTTGAGAGGAATTTTCCAGTGATCCAAATTATGCCTGTGCTTCCATTCCCTCAAGGTTAATTTTACTTCTACTGGAATCCCTTTTTCTAGATCCACTCCCACAAAAATATTTGCACAAGCAAACTATGATCCCCTTAGCTCAGCGTTATCAATATATTTACTTAACCCATTTCCAATTTCCCTAAGACAGTCATCACTCAAGCATGACAATGGGAGGCGAGGAAAATTCACCCAAACCGAGGTAACTGTAGGAACATCATCATTTGAGTTAAATTGAAGAGTCCACTTGTTTTGATACATCCCCCATGACCCTAGAAAATAAGGGCGATTGCAGAAAATCGCATCTTTAACCTATCTAAGCACGAGAAGAAATGTGAAAAATCCATTACCTATAGAAAATATTGCAATGTTACCTATCATTATGGCTCTCCATGTATTCTTAATCCAGGTTTCAATCGATCTCGACAAGGGCCACAGGCCTGGATAAATTCATGTCAATAGTAATTAATGTGTTTCACGTGGTTCCAATGAGGAATGCTATATTTCAGACTTCCTCATTTCCTTTTACAAATTTTGAATGATGGTTGACAATTTTTTTATGCTTTGGCAAGGAAACCACAACACCGTGGAAGATCCGAGTCTCTTCTTCTGGTGAGATGGAGGGAGGGGGATGAGGAGGGGTCCCCTTCACAGACGGCATCTAAACTAGGTTTTTGCGGTGATTCAGAGAGGAGAAGAACAACAAAGCACTAGTTCTTATTATTACTTAAAGTAGATATTTAAACTCTGTAGTGTTTACATATAGTTAAAATTTACTTTCTAAATAAAATTATTGAAGTTCCCTTTGTAAGATGGTATAAATAATATTTCACTCTTGTATGAAATTATAGAGTGATTACTCAAGAAACATTTTCCTTTTCTAATTTCCCAAACACAATCATCATTCGAGCATGACAACGAGAGGCGAGGAGACTTAACCAAAACCAGGATATTAGTTTTAACATCCTCATCGGTGTTAAATTCAGGAGTCTGGTTGTTTCTATACATCCCCCATGACCCTAGAAAATAAGGGCTATTACGGAAAATCGCATCCCTATCCTCTCTAAGCTCGAAAAGAAATGCCAAAAATCGATTTCCTATAGCAAATATTGCAATGTTACCTATGATTTTGGCCCTCCATGTATTCACGTCCATGTTTCAATCGATCTCAACGAGGGCCACATGCCTGTATCAATGCATGTCTAGAGTAAGGCAATGTGGTTCGCGTGGTCCCAATGAGAAACACTATATCTCGCACTTCTTCATTTCTTTTTACAAATTTTGAATGGTGGTCAATAGATTCCTAACAATTTGGCAAGGAAGCCACCACAACGTGGAAGACCCCAAGCTCTTCTTCTGGTGAGATGGGGGGAGGGGGAAGAGGAAGGCCACCCTCCAGATGCGCCATCTAAACAAGGGTTTTTGTGGTGATTCAGAGCAGAAGAGAACAACAGAGCACTAGTTTTTGACAAAAACAAAAGTATAAATTATTTAAAATTATAGTAATACAAAACAAAGATAATTGATGTCATTATTATTTCTATTTTTTAAGAGTGGTGGGGTACGAGTGGTTTTTGAACCTTTTATTCTCCATTCTCCATCTATAGAAGAATTTGAAACTAGTTGTGCTATATATTACTTCATAAGTGTATAAGTGGAAAAAAGAATTTAGAGGAAGAAAAGTTGAAATTAGTTGTGCTTTATATTACTTCATAATTGTATCAGTGGATATAGATTAAGAAAAAAAAATATTCTTTAAATTATGAATAATCATGTTTTTCATATGTTTTAAAGAGAGGCAATGGCAAAAATTGTAGGAGTGGATATAAATTAAGAAGAAATTTTTATTCTTTAAATTATGAATGATCTTTTGATATGTTTTAGAGAGAGGCAATGGCAAAAAGTAAAAAGTGGTAGGTAATAGAAAATTAGAGATCATTGCCAAGACTAATTAAATTATCTTTTTAATTTGTTAAGACTAATGAGGTATGAGTGGTTTGTTTACGTTTTATCCTCCATCTCTAAAAGTTGAAATTAGTTGTGCTTTGTTTTATTACGCGTAAGGCGTTCTTATTTGAAAACAACTCCCCTAGCTGCCATTGTGTCCATGTTTGAGTCATTGGATCAAATGTTAGAAGATTGAAATGTTTTAGGCCATTAGATCCATAAATAAATAGTTTTCTATATGTTTTTTATAATGTTAGTTTTAATAATGATAAACTATAAAAATAGTCCATGGTATTGACCCATGGTATTCATGTGGAATATATTTTATTTGAAGAGGGAAATTAATAGTTTTCTATATGTTTTTTATAATGTTAGTTTTAAAAATAATAAAATAAAATAAACTATAAAACAGCCCATGGTATTGACCCATGGTATTCATGTGGAATATATTTTTTATTTAAAGAGGGAAATTAAGATGGCCTAGATCAATCTTAACTTTGGATCTATCAAGAGCCAAGAGGGATCACATGTCTTGATATGAAAACCTGTTTTAGAGTAAAAAGAGAATGTTTTAGAGTAAAAAGAGAATTGATCCCTCTCATAAATAATATAGATCTAAACTAATTATTTCATAAAACTATTTTTAAATGTTTATAACCATTATTCTTTTAAAATTATTGTGGTATGATAACTTATTTTTGAATCATTATGACAAACAAAACATCATATTAACATAATTTAACATTTTGACTATGTCAAATTACACAAATATAAAAGTAAAAGTAAATTAAATAAAAATATTGACATAATGTAATGAACATTTTAACTAGGTCAAAATACAATAAAAAATAAAAATAATAAAATAAAATAATAATAAACTATAAAAACACCCCGGATGCGGGTGATCGTTAGGAAATGGGACGTGGCGGCTCCTTCGGAAGGCACATGGCACAACCACATGGCTACGCATGGACTCCGTCCAATCACTATTAAATATTACAGTTGTTCACTTGTTGTCGGCATTAAACCACCTTCCTTGAGCTATTACATTCGTCCCGCCTGCTGCCTAGCTCCTTAACTCCTGCAGTCTTCTCTTACGTCTTGGAGTTCTCTTTTCATTCCACCGGTTTTATTCCAAAGCTCCTCGGTGTCCATTCTTCACCTCCTCTACTGCTTGAGGCCTCCTGTCTTCTTTCTACTTCTCCCCTTGCTGCTCCAACGCCCTCCTGCAAGAACATGCCTTAGAGGCACAAAATACGTTGTTGAAGACGCCATGGAAGAGGTCAATCCTCTTTCCCTTCCATTTACCTCCATGATGACATCCATTTCCCCTTCCATGAGGACAATCCAGACGCTTACTAGCTCAATTTTGACTCCACTGGTTCTCTGGGCCATCCTCTCATCTCCGCGACTCTTTTTGTGTGTCTTCCAGATGTCTCGTCTAGCTCTACTGGCTCTTGCTCTCGTAAACATCTCAGAAAATCGACCATATCCTCGTCCTACGCTTAGCATTTCAATAAATCAAAGGCCCTGCCTCTGAAATTAGCCTTGCGTTCCTCCAGCAGTGAAGGGAGCGACAACTCAGTAGCAGATGACAAGGCTATGGATGTAGGGGTGCAATCTGCTACAACGCTTGAGCCGACGGTGCAGCCATTGAAGAAAGAAGAGGAATCCTCTGACGACTATGGCTGCTTCATAGTTAAAGAGCCTCCTCCACACAACCAATAGCATGTCTCGCAGCTTCAAAATCTATTTCGAGAGGTTTCCTACCTCAGCTAGGTTTCACTTTTATGTTCTCATGTTTTTCTTGTTCCTGCACAGCATGATAATTTTTTGGATGATTTTTGTAAATGCTGGTTTCCCCACTCCGGGAAGCAATCTATGGACTAGTTTCTCCAACTGGTGTAGTCACTTTTTTGTGCTTTTGAATTCTACACCTGCTAGAATTGGCTAGCATAGCAACTGCTGTGGAAAGTTTCGAATTTCATTTTTATGTGCCATATAATAGAAATAGACTTATTTAGAAAATAAATAAATAAAGAAACTATATTTTTATATGCCATATAATAGAAATAGTCTTATTTAGCAAGAAAAAAAAAAACGATGGTATTCTTGTGGAATATAGTTTATTTAAAAATGGAAATTAACATGGCCTAGATCAATCTTAACTCTGGATCTACCAAGAGCCAAGAGGGATCATATGTCTTGATATGAAAACCTCTTTTAGAGTAAAAAAAGAATTGATCCCTCTCATAAATAATATAGATCTAAACTAATTATTTAATAAAACTATTTTCAAATTTTTATAACCATTATTCTTTTAAATTTTTACTTAATAAAATCTATCTAAATTTTCATACATCCAAATATACATAGTTTTTCTTGTTTTATATTATTTTTGTTACAACTATTTTATTATTCCAAAAATACATGGTTTTTTTGTTATATATTATTTATGTTACATCTCTTTTATTATTCAAGAGTAGTATTTCTTAATATATAGAAAATTAAATTAATAATGAAAATTCTTAAAATATGTAATCTTTTTTAAATTTCCAAATTATTTCATAGGACATGATTTATCTTGAGAAATAATGATGAATTTTCATAATTCCTATTTCTTAAATAGCACTAAATATACCTTTAATTACTTAATTGCAATTGTGTCTAACTACATAACAATTTTTAACTACATACATACTCTTTCAGATTTTTTTTTGGTTAATGAATATCAAATTTCAGTTCAAAAAAACTACATACATATCTTTAATTACCTAATTGTAGCGAAAAAATGTTACATGTTTTTTACTTTATAATCATAATAAATTTTCATATTATATGATGCCACACTTACTCAACTTTTTACCTAAAATTTTAAACAAAGTTTTTCACTACATAATTTTAGCTTTTATAATTTTTTTGATTTTCAATCAAAAGAAAAAACCCACTAAGTCCTTACTGTAGATTATAGTTTTACAAAATTGACTTTATGTAATTAACAATAGAGTAAGTTGAGACAACCCTAAGGGGTTTTTTGTACTAGTTTTATCATAACCTTTTCCTCCATCCAATATATAATATAGAGTCTTCTGAAGAGAGAGTATGTTTTAGTTTATAACCTGATCCACAATTAAAGAAAATGGCTAGGGATTTCACAATTTATTAGTTTATAACTTGATCCACAATTAAATAAAATGCCTAGAGATGTCACAAGTTAGTGGATCATAGTAGATACATGGTGGCCAAAGGCACTAAAAAATTCAAAAATAGATATCTCATATGACATCCATATTGTCTACAAACCATCCAAAATTTCCATATTATACAACAATTTATAACAATAACTGCTTAATTTACTCTCCAATTTTTGAAACCCCCACCCATCCTGGGGAGATCATAGTGTAAAATCAAATGTTCTTATGGTTTTTTTAAAGATTTCATCAACAAAACATACAACTAGAAAGTCAATATTGTGGTATAATAACTCATTTTTGAACGATTATGAAAAAAAAAAACATCATATTAGCTCATAGAATATATTTAATGCTATAAGGATCTCAGATGATAACAAAGTTATGAATCATGATAACTAGGTGAAAACCAAAACTAAGTTGTAGCCACAAGCAAAAAATCACAACAACTATATATCAAAGGTTGCAATGAACTAATACATAGTTATGGACCTGATGGGAATTTTAGTGCCCATAGAACACCTCCCTAACAATTATATACTCTTGATCAATTTAGAATAACCTAAGATGTCTAGATTGGATGTCGAGGTGGTTGGTACAATAATTGAGGATGCTTATTAAAGGGTAGGGGAATTTAGATGCTTTACCCTTCCATCAAAACTATAAAAAGTGAGACTTGTAGATTATAGTTTCACAAAATTGACACTATTTGATTAAGAATAAGTTACAAACATCGGGTTTTTAAAAAGTGATAAGGGAAAGGTACATGAGCGCAATGGTTATTAATGTGATTCTTTGTACTATTTTTATTTAAAATAGTAATTTATATTTGTATTTGTATTTTTTTTAATGAATATTGTTAAATGTGTTGTACTATTTTTATATAAAATATTAATTTGTATTTGTTTTTTTTAAATGAATATTGTTAAATGTGTAATTGAGTAAAATGTATTAAATTGATATTCTAATTTTTAAGATATTTATTTAAAAAATTCAAAGTATGGTGAGTTTTGTTTTATAAATCTTTACTCTAGATGTGTAGAGAATGAGTTTATCTCAAGTTTCAAACAAGATTCTTCTTTCTCTTCATATTCTAGCTTGCACCTTACACTCCTCCTCTCCTCCTCCTTGCACAAATTTAAACTAGGAGGCACAACTTAGTTGTTGCATATAGTAACATTTAGATATGATAAGAAAAATGTGATACACTATTGTAATTTTCTCTACAAATGTCATGGAAAATGTGCCCTAAATGTTGACGATTTCATGGTTAATGTAGTATATGCTACATGAAAATTTACAGTCTTGTATACAAGATCAAGAAATCTATGCCCAATATCCAACACCATAGAGCAAGACATGTTCACCAATTAAACGGTTTCTTCCAAATATCTCTCAGTGCTAGAGTTTTTTTCTTAATAAACTTGTTTTTACTGCTCTTGAACTGATGAAAGTCATCGATGTTGCATATAGGAGCACTTAGATCTGATAAGAAAAGTGCCATACTATTTTATAATTTTCTCTACAAATGTGTTGGAGTTGTTTTCTCAGTAAACTTGTTTTTACTGCTCTTAAGTGATGAGATCCATAGTTGTTGCATATAGGAGCGTTTAAGTCTACAAATGTGTTGGAGTTGTTCTCTCAATAAACATGTTAGTGTGATATTGTGTTATAATTTTCTCTACAAATGTGTTGGAGTTGATTTCTCAATAAACCTTTTTTTACTTCTCTTAAGTGATGAAATTCATCTTTGTTACATATAGGAGCATTTAGCTCCGATAAGAAAAGTGTGATACACTGTTATAATTTTCTCTACAAATGTGATGGAAATTCTGCCATGAATGTTGGCAATTTCATGGTTATGTAATATAAGATAAATAAAAATTCATTTCTTCTACACAAGATCAAGAAATCTATGCCGAGTAGCCAACACCACAGAACAAGACATGTTCGCCAACTCCATAAATGCTACCAAATCTCTCTCAGTGTTGGAGTTATTTTCTCAATAGCCTTATATTTACTGCTCTTGAAGTGATTAAAGCCACCTCTTCATAAATTTTTTAATGTCTGCACAAAGAACAAAAAAACCAACTTCATATTAGCGATACTAAAAAAGCAAGAACATGGGAGGGACATCAATGGTAAAGAACAATGTGATATTTTGAATATTTTCAAAGATCATGAAGGAAATAATACAGAAGTGACTCAATAGGAATTGATCAAGATAAAATATGGAGGAAGTGCACCAAAACAACCTTTGATTTTGAAAGTAGAAAATCACGATCTATTTCTTAACTTCAATATAGACCTCATGATTTGTGAGGCTCAAGGAAGCAATATTAAATTAAGATTTCACTACCTGCTTCCATGGAAGATAATTTTGATTTTCATTCCTCCACGATGGCTCTTTCTCTGCAACATCTTATTTCTTCTAGGCTACTCTTTCCTATGCTATTTCCTTAGGACGTTTCTTTTGCAACATGTGATACAGTTGCTAGTAATTACATAGGAGAAACAAATTAAGAAGTAAATCAAGAGTGGTTAGTTAATTATACTATTAAATGTGTTTATTTTAAAAGTAACTTGGTATTTGTTTTTAATTATACTAGTAAATGTGTTTATTTTAAAAGTAACTTGGGATTTGTTTTGATTATTGGATATTGAATGAAGTATTAGACCGTTGCAACCTTTTACGGCTTCTGTACCTTTTTCTGCTTCCGTTGGTCGAGCCTGCCTGCGCAGTTTATACCGTGGGTGTCTCAAGATCCACGGCCCGTTGCTTCTATTAATGGAGGAGAGAAACCATGGCAACGTAGGTATCGATTCTGAATTTCATTGGTTAATTGTCAAATATGTTGTAAGGATCCTTATTCTCAGGGTATAAGCAATTGTATTGATAAATCATAATATTGATTGATAATAATTTTTTATATTACAAAATAAATATATTTTTAAAATGTATATGTGTATTTCAAGTTATATACTAATTTATTTTATAATAATAAAACGAATTGGAATTTATTTATTTTTTTAAATTTAGTAATGTATGATGAGATAAACATATGATAGGTATGATAACTTTATGCTTATAGGTTTATGACATGAAAAATATTTATAAAAATAATTTTACAAGTTTAATAATTGATTAAAGGTATATTTAATTTTCAAAAAAATTCAAAATTTGTTTCGTTTAAAATATCTCCCTTTGCTTTGAAGTACGACTTTTGCCCACAGGGGAAAGGTCATTTACTTGAAAGTCTTTAATGTATAATGCTCTGTTCATCACTCTACACATCGTCCGGGGGAGAAATGCCGGAGTTAAAATAAAGATTAAAGAACCCAAACGGGCCAAAATAACCTTGACCGTTCAGAGTATAGTGCCATATGATGACCTAAATTTCACTGAAGAAAAAGATCAAGAACAAATTGAACAGAGCGTTTAGGAAGCTTGCATTAAAATGATATAATTAGGATTTTAGTGTTATCATAAATTCTGATGAATAACAGATCAACAATGATGTTCCTTAAGATCTCTAAGTCTATGATACAATCAACATTTATAACAAGTTTGTTAGGTAAGGGGTAGGTCTCTTACAAAAGCTATCGGAACAATAGAGAAGGGGTTTAATTTGGAAAGAGACATCAAACTAGTTTTATCCTATACCGATTTTTTTGTCCTGATCACTTGATTTGCTCACAAGGAGGTCATCATGGTGATAACAAAGGACAGAAAATTAAAGCAAGATAGCAGCAAAACCTGCTCTGATTCAGACAGTCATCTTACATTTTGTTTTCTTATTAATCTCGATGGAATGCCATGGTCTTCAATTAATAGGCCGCAGCAACTAGAGCAGGCCCTCTCCGCACTGAAGATTTGAAATCTCGGTGGAATGCCATGGTCTTCAATTAATAGGCCGCAGCAACTAGAGCAGGCCCTCTCCGCACTGAAGATTTGAAATCTCGGTGGAATGCCATGGTCTTCAATTAATAGGCCGCACCAACTAAAGCAGGCCCTCTCCGCACTGAAGATTTGAAATCTCGGTGGAATGCCATGGTCTTCAATTAGTAGGCCGCAGCAACTAGAGCAGGCCCTCTCCGCACTGAAGATTTGAAATCTCGATGGAATGCCATGGTCTTCAATTAATAGGCCGCAGCAACTAGAGCAGGCCCTCTCCGCACTGAAGATTTGAAAGGTGTACCCTCTCCGACATAGGCTTCAATGAGATGAAGATAAACCATTAAACCGTGGGCGTAAGCAGGATTAAGATTGCGGATGTAATTGCAGTTGTCCAAAACAATGGGTACACCAACGTGAAAATATGTCCAAGGAAGCCAATCGAACAGTTTTGATAACCATGGCCATGAATTCTCGTTGAAAACAAATCCAGGAACTTTGGGAACAACATCCCTCTTATTCACCAACCGCAACACTTTCACTCCTAGCTCCTCCGTTCGCAGGGCAAATGCTCTATTCCCTACTCGCGGACTTGCGAATGCAAACGCAGTCACAGGTATAGGCAGTGCGGGAAAAGTTGAGTTGAGAAATTTTTTTATGTCATATGAACTTAACGTTGCCAGGGCAGCTCCCAAGCTGTGTCCTGTAAATGTGACGCTCAAGCTTTCATCCTTGAATTGATCCACCAGTCTTAGAATCTCAGAAATAACAGTATCTCTGGCACATCTTGAATCTTGTCCTTTAGAGATGTAGCAGCTTAAAAATCCTTTCTCTACTCGGACACCCTTATCGCTTAATCTAGCTGTACTTGATAATCGGCGTCCCAAGCCTTTTTTCCTCAAGGGAGAAGTAGTTGCAAATCCGGCTTTGACAACCTTGTGCTTGAAACGACTAAAAGATAAGCGAGCATGAACTAAAATATCTCTAGCATCCTGCATCCATTCTTGGCGTGTTTCAGTTCCTCTCCAGGCTACTACAATATCCCGCCGTCCTAGTCTTCGTATCTCTTGAGGATCTGTGCAAACTGCAATAAAGCCAATCCAAACAGACTGCTCTATCGGCGTCCCCACTGCATCAGTTTCCGCGTACAAATACTTGGTCACTTCATAGCCGGCACTACAGGAATGACGAGCCGTTTCACCACAACTCTGAAACAATTTATCAAAGCTGTACTTACACCCACCCAAGTCATTGGTGCAAAGTTTAATATCAAATGCATCATAGCATAACTCTGCCAAATCACCATATCTTAGTATCTCTTTTTTGAAGACAGCGTTCATGGGATCTAATAACCCCTTCCAAGAGTTTTCTCCTTGAATATCTTTCCACATATCCGCAAGCGATATATTTTCGTATCTGGTGGGGTTCGTCAAATCTTCCTGCAAAAGAGGGCAGCAAGAACTTCTTGAGGGTGAAGGGAGCAGCCTCATCATTCGTAGTAGTATTAAACACAGGTGATGTACGATTCCAAACATAATTTCCGAATTTCTAGGGTTTCAAGTGGAGAGAGACAGCGCAAGTTAACGATTTCAATAACAGCTTAACCTTTGCAGCTGTAAGCAAGATGTTCAATTATCTTCAACGCAAATCTCAATGTATATATTTCCATCGCCCGAATACCATTATATAAGGCATATCAAAGTGGAATACCTTGTGGATCAATAGGAGATAGGAAATTCATTTGCAGCAGCATAGACTACATGAATTTGACCATGTCAAATTTGAAATGGTCGCATCACCATGAAAAATCTCACCATAACGTTGAACATTGACCGAAAACGTTTTGGTTCAACTTTCCGCCATAAATTGTTCAATTGTGAATATGTGTGATTCAAAATATCTTCCCAGCTGTTGACGTTCCCCGCAAAACCATGGATCCAATAACACCATTGATGGCCATCACTCTCCCACGTAAATGGACCCTCCAAAACGTAGAAGCTATAGACTACGCCATTAGATGAACCTCACCGCCACGAATGTTGCGTGAATCACTTGGACGTGTAATTTTCTGTCATAATCACCACACCACGCCTGTGGTGAACCTTCGTAACAATTTTTCCGCCCTGCCCTGTATCCATCGCCTCGGCCTGCTGTGCTACGTGTGGGAGAGATTCTGTGCGAGTACGACTTGTAGGGTGAGGAAATACCTCTTCTCAGATATTAAGCATACGTTAGATGACTTTAACATGAGATAAATACCTCTTCTTAGATATTAAGCATACGTAAGATGACTTTAACATGAGATTCAACCCGCAAAGATTGATATTTAACAACGACCTTCATACCTTCTATTATTTATTTATAAAATTAAAGGAAATGAATTTATCTTAACGTAATTAATATATATGTCGTAATCATAATAGTCTTGATGGGTAGTCTACCTTAGTTAGTTAAAGCCCCCCACTGCCTATCAATTTATTAAGCGTGGATTCAATTATTTTGGGTTCATCAAGTTTGAATAAATTAATATATAAAAATTTATAATTCATATTTAATAATAAAAAAATATATTAATAATTATAGTTCATGTTTAAATTATTATTAAAACATATAAAAATTATAATTCATATTTTAATAATAAAATAAAATTTTAGTAATTATAGATCATGTTTATATTATTATTAAAATATATAAATATTATTTTGAATTGTTTTTTTCAATTATATAATAATAATTTGCCATACAAAAATTCAACATCACATTAAAAATATCACAGTTAAACTATAATATAAATATAAAATATTATTATAAAAATATGACATGATATCTTAATATAAATAAAAAATATTATATATCTTTCATGTCAAAAAATATTATGTTAATAGATTGAAGAGACTTGATATATATATATATATTCCAAATGTAATTGTTAGAGATTTGGTAAGGATTTATTTTAATTACAGGTTTATAATTTGTATAGTTTCAATCACTTTGGATTTTTTTTTGTGTTAAATTGATTTATGTATTTAAACATACAAATTAAACAACAAAAAATCATAATTTAAAAAATAGTTTTAATAGGACAAAGAGGTAAAGAAGTAAAATAGTTTTACTATCCATTTTGATTGATGAAAAAGACTAATAAAAAACATAAATTAATATAACATAACTAAAAATTGTTAACATTTCTTTTTAGTTTTTATTGCATCACTTTCGACTGATTTTTCAAACAAAAGTTATGCAATTTAAAATAAAATTACACACCTTTTTCTTTGTTTTGAGGAGCTCGGTAAAGTTATGAAATTTAAAATAAAATTACACACCTTTTTCTTTGTTTTGAGGAGCTCGGTATTGAACTTGATGCATCTCTGTTATTTCAAATACCCAAGATTTGAACTTCATTCATGTAGTAGCTCTCTGTGTCTTCTTTCCAATGCCACATGCCAGACCTAATTTGGATTCTTCAAGATAAAGTTATGCCCAATCTCCCATGATGACCTGATTATAGACTAGTTCAGTAGAGATAACTTGTATGATGTGCCACATTTCACTTTTTCAACCTTTAGCCCTAAAATTACTAAACAAAAACCTACATTCCATGTAATTTTTGAAACTTTTTACATAATTCAAAACAAATTCTTGAAACGAAAGTTATGACGATTTTCCCTAGGTCACAGGTTTGAGACTAAATTTTGGATCCTGCAAAAACCCTAACTTCCTCGGATCATATCTCCGAAAATATAGTGAACTAAGATATGAAATTCCGGCATGAAGTTCACCAACATTTAAGCTCCACGTGGTTTCAATTTCAGTCTCTGAATCTTCGCAGAAAAATATTATAGCACAAATCCCAAGATGACCCGTTTTAAGAAGCAAAACCCTAGAACCCAAAGCTCATATACCTAATGCTATTAAACCACCTCACAAAATAGGAGAAGGGATAAATCAATGACTTCAAAATTATCCACTTTGAGTGGGAAATCTCCTTTACATTACGTAAATGAACAATTCTTGGATGATACAATTGAAAAAACCTTCTTTATATATATAGGAGTTAAAGGCATCACAAAATAATTTGAACCGACATAATAATAATAATGTAAGGGTAGAACAATAACAATAGTGGGCTTCTATGGGGCACAATAATAACACTATGGATACTACATGGGTAAAACAACAACAATAATTGGGATACACTAACAATAACAATAAGGGGATACACTAGTCTTCTAGGGACCTAACATATTCTCTCTAATAAGGAATGCTACAAATATCATTCATGGAGATCTTTTCTTTTTTTCTCATGTCCTCAATACCACTAAACTACATAGCCATCCTATTCAACTAGATTCAATATCACAATGATATTTTTAGCTATTGTATACTCTTATATACTCTTGATCAATTTCGAATAACCTAAGATGTCTAGATTGGATGTCGAGGTGGTTGGTACAATAATTGAGGATGCTTATTAAAGGGTAAGGGAATTTAGATACTTTAACCTTCCATCAAAGCTATAAAAAGTGAGACTTGTAGATTATAGTTTTACAAAATTGACACTATTTGATTAAAAATAAGTTACAAACATCGGGTTTTTGAAAAGTGATAAGAGCAAGGTACATGAGGGCAATGGTTATTAATGTGATTCTTTGTAATATTTTTATTTAAAATAGTAATTTTTATTTGTATTTTTATTTATTTTTAATGAATATTGTTAAATGTGTTACTATTTTTATATAAAATATTAATTTGTATTTGTATTTTTTAAATGAATATTGTTAAATGTGTAATTGAGTAAAATGTATTAAATTGATATTCTAACTTTTAAGATATTTATTTAAAAAATTCAAAGTGTGGAGAGTTTTGTTTTATAAATCTTTACTCTAGATGTGCAGAAAATGAGTTTATCCCAAGTTTTAAACAAGATTCTTCTTTCTCTTCATATTCTAGCTTGCACCTTGTTAGCGCTCAAATCTACCTTAGGCTGAAATAAGGTAAAACTCAAGGCTACATCAAACCACGCTCAGCCTCGTAGCTAGCCCTACGAGGACAGGAGAGGGCTCTCTCTGGGTCTATCTCGACAAAGGATCTTCAAAGGGGATGAGATGACTTATAATGAACAATGAATACTGATTTTAGGCTAGTAAAGAGATAGGAAAGTTTGATTTTGATTTTTTGGGTTTTTGTTGGAGAAATGGGAAAAAACAATTTTGGGTCTGGGGATAAGGCCAGATCTTTGCAGAATTCGAGTTGGGGCGAGGTAGGTAGTAGTCTTGATGCTTTTGATTGAATATATGGATGGATCAGAATGACAAGGAGCTGAAGAGGGCAAGGAGGAACATGGATCCTCTCCAAACAGGCGAAAACATGTAAAACTAAACAAATTCAAAGGCAGAGCACTGAAATCAATGGATTCAACCTTATTTACTCATTCATTTAGTTTAAGAAGCATAAGAAGGGAATGGCATACATTAAACATGAAAGAACTTACAATAAACTGAGAAAAAACACCATCAAGAACTGAAAGCCACAAGAATCCCAACAAGTGCTGCAAAATCTCTGATCTTTCCTTAGCCAAAATATGAAAAATATGTACAATAGTGTGCCAAAATCTTCCCAAGAGTCCAACCTCTCCAACCTCTGAAAATGATTGAGAAATTACATCATATAGACCATCCTAACCCCTTCCCACACCTCTAGGGGTTGAATTCCTCCTTCTAGGAGCAGTTTCAACTAATTCTAAACAAGGAGCTAGAATATAGGCAGCCAAACAACTTGCCTCTAAAAGGAAGGAAACTGATTCTTTGACTTGATTTTCACTTTTTTGGGAGTAAATCTTCTAGAATAGGTAAAAGTGAGACAAAGTTAAATTACAAACACAAAATTATATCAAGACAACTCAAAAATTACATCCACAATCAAAACTGGTCCAACTGGCCGAAATCTTGAGCTGGAAAATGAAAAATCAGCCAAAAATCTATATGAGTAGCGCGCCTGAGCTATATGAGTAGCGCGCCTTTCAGCCTGCTTTTGGGGCACTTCCCGGCATCAAAATCAAGCTCATGATAGCTTTTTGGAAAGCCCTGGATGTCTGATATCCAGCCCAAGTGGAATTTCCCAATTTGGAGCTCATTTTCCCCTCCAAAACTTCATCCTCCCACAAGTACTTCCTGCTGCTGAAAAAGGTGGCAGAACGGTGATTTTCATGGTGTTTTGGCCCCTTTGATCATCTAGAATTTGGTGAAATGATTTGGTCCTACTGGAGCATGCATAAATTTCCATGAAAAATCCAAAAATATAAAGTTTTCCTCCAGCAAGTGTCCCAATCATAATCGAGCGCGTCGACGCGCTACTCGTATGGCTGAAAAACCTCTTTTGAGACCAAAATTTTCCAAAATGACAAAAAATTCTCCAAATTCCTTGAAATTTGGACTGAGTGTCCTCTGTCATATGCAATGTTGGGCCAAGGAAGCATTCGCCAAGATTCGGAGTGGATCATGTGTTTCACGACGTTTCAGTATCCTCCTGGTACATGCAGTTTCAGTAGTGAAAACACTGTCTCTGTTGTGATGTGTCGGTCTCTGTCATGGTGTCACAATGTGTATGAAAAGTATGCTGATATGGTTATGATGAAAACAAGAGTCTGGTATATGCTCCAATGTCAGATGTGTCACATATATGTCAAGGTGCTATACGAAATATCACAATGGGAAAAGGACTGTCACAAAGAGTTTGAATGGAAAATAGCCACTCCTTGACTACATGGGGTTTGAC
Source organism: Pinus albicaulis (assembly GCA_034641835.2). Taxonomy (NCBI): domain Eukaryota; kingdom Viridiplantae; phylum Streptophyta; class Pinopsida; order Pinales; family Pinaceae; genus Pinus; species Pinus albicaulis. Next base: position 1,055,087,324 of record CM076582.1, read on the forward strand.
AAGAGAATAGGAAGGAGTATAAGTGTCGTGCGAATTCAGTAAAATAGCCGCAGTGTTTTGACAATGTCAATGGAGGATGTGGACAAGTGAAAATGAGACTATGTGATAACATGAATGATGAGCAGTGTTAAAATGACAATGGAAATAATGGTAATAGCAGTGATGTAATGGAAAAGAGAGGGTGTGAGGATGAGGTAAATAATGAGCAGGGACACCACAGACAGTAGAGGCATGAGCATATATATCAACCACACGAGCTTGGAATCCTTCACAAGACTATCAACATGTCTTTCAAACCTAAGAAATGAATTTGGAAATAAACATAGGGTTTACATTTCTCCACATTAAACATTTGTTTCTCCACTTTCAAAACACCATATTCATGTCCAAAATTCACTGAGAAAACGTAAAGAACCTACTTGCAAGCAGTTGGAGGAAATTTGGCATGAATCTGGACGAAGGAGCGAAATTTTTTGGCTCTGAGATTATATGAGTAGCGCGTCACCCAACGAGTAGCGTCAGTGTAATTTTACACTGAAAAATTTCGCTATACGAGTAGCGCGTCACCCAACGAGTAGCGCGCCGATCCAACACACAATTTGGCTTCAAAACTCATTTTTTTTCACTTCCTTGATGTGTCTTGGCCTTTGCTGATGTTCAAACATGGAAAAACCAAGCAAATTTGATGTTGGAGAAATGGCAAAATTTCTTGTGTTCTTTAAAATGAGTAAAGCGCACTTTTATATGAGTAGCGTGCTACATAGTGCATTAATGCCACAGAAAACACAGGCAACTAGGTGTCCAAATTGGCGTGGTAATAGTGGAAAATGTAAACCTACTTTCCAACCAAAAGTGAAATGTTTCAGTTTGGAGTTCATTTACCCTATCAAAAATCAAATCTCCCAACACTACTTCCTGCAGGTGCATCAATTCTCCTGAGGCAACGGTATTCTTGACATTTCTCCAAAACCATTATACCTGTGTAAAACGTGAAGGAGGTTTTTCTTCCTTGGCATGTTTTGTACAAAAACCTCTTTCAGTTTTCCAAAATTCATCCTTTATTTCTCTGAAACATCATTTGAGTGAAACTTATCCCGATGTGTGAAACAAGGGATTTTGTCGAAATGAAGCGAAATGAAGGGGATAAGGGGCTTCTAAATTCTTGGAGAAATTTTGGGAAGTAGGGAGGGATGTTAGGAAGCAGGGGAAAGTGGAATCTCAGAGATTGAGTGAGGGGAAGGGGTCCAAAAGGGCAAAACACAGGCCTAGCCTAGAAAATTGCCAAGTTGTGGCAAGAAACTAAGGTTTGTGCAAAAATGAGGAATTTGGGGGATCTCAGTGATGAGAAGTGTTTAATAAGGTACATTAAGGATAGGGGAAGGTGTATGAACATCAGGATACAAGTTTTTTCGATGATTTGACCATCCAAGAGAAATTACCTCCAAAACCCTAGGAGAGGGAAATGGACCTTACCAAGGCACAACTGAAGCATGAACAAGCTGTAAAATGACCCACTGGAACTTGAAATGATGATGACAACCCTCTGAATGATGGTACACTCAACTGAATGGTGACATGGACCGACATTTGGACAATTTTGAAAAGAGTGAAAACAAACCCTAGACCTAATGCCTACTGAGCAAATTTTGCTTGAAGGCTCACTGAAATCTCAAAATTTGACCTTGACACTTTAAGATCACTTTGTAAGAGCATGTTTGATCACTGAAGGAAAGCTGCAAAGGCTGACACTAACATTGGCTCCAATGGGGATGGTAGCTCCTTCGAGGTGCCAAGAACGACAGATCTTTGGGAGAGCAGACCAGTGCCTTATCCATTGGGCAATGGAAACAAAAGCTAAAACTGAAATGCATGACTGAAAACTGATGACTTGACGACACAAATTGACTCTCACTCAACTAAAAACTGACTCGGTACTTAAACACAACTGACAAGCTGGAAAAGATGCTCAAAGTAGAGCTTATTCAATACAACCTACTCTAACAATTTCATTCATCACCTGATCAATTGAAATGAAACAACTAATGCAACCATGTAAGTATTGCAGCTGCTGTTTGGATTCTCCGAAAGTGCTCGTTTATGAACAAAAAGAGAGAACTACTGAAAGGAAACTCCCATGAAAACTTGGAATCAAGTGGACTGCTGAGAAACTTGCAAAGCACAAATTGACTGGATGACTGCAAGAATACTGCGAAAGGATCTTCATAAACATAGCTCTGGTCCAGATAATCTCCATACCTTGATCTTAAACTTTTCCTCACATCTGCGGTGCTTTTCTTTGGTGATTGCAGCAAGCTGTCAAAAGGATCCTGAAATTCATGAATAACCAAACTCTGTTGTTGATTCCAAACTGAACAAAAGCCTCCTTTATCAATCTCCTCATATGAAAAATCTGTTGAACAAGAGAATGAAGGCGACCTTTGAATAAGATTATCATCAACATTCTTTTCCGTCACAAGGTCAACTAATGGAGGAAAACTTTTACAGCAAACACCATCCAACACACGAGCAATAGGATCATCAAAGACTTGAGAAGACTGCTGCATTGTATCCCTTGAAACTGTATGACATCCTATTGGTTGTTCATCTTTTCATTGAGATATATTACGAAGATTCTGCCTTATAAACTAAAATGTTTCGAAACAAAAGGGTATAGAATTTTCCTGCATCATCGAATCATGTATTTCATCTTCCACAACTTCATCTGTAATCTGACCTTCAATTTCATTTGGTGGCTACAAATCTCATGCTACAGGCTGCTCAAGAATTTCGTTATCTATCTCATCCTCAACATTAACACTGAGAGATTGCTGATTTCTTACAGGCTGCTCATTTGAAGATTTACTATGCAATTTTTATCTCAAAAACTGAAATGATTCAAAACAGAATGGTACGGATTCACCTTGTATTATTTGATCACATGTACCAGCTTCAATGTCCTCATCTGTAACTTGAAAATCAATGCCTTTCGAGGGCTGAAAATCTGAATATGAGAAGTCTTGAACAAGGTTTTCTTTGCGCTCAAGATGGTCGAGATCAAGACTTGTTGACATTTGATTTCTGATTGCATGGTAGTTGTCTCTGATGAACTGAAATGAATCAAAACAAAAAGGTAAAGATCCTTCACTTACTTCAAAATTTGCTGCACTTTCCTCATCATTGTCATAGCTGATATGCATCGGTTGATCACTGTACTCGAGCTGCTGAAAGTGAACTTCCTCCTCGCACAAACTAGCTGCTGATTTGTCTGCAAGATTAGCTTCTATTTGGAGAACATAATCATCATCATACTGATCAAACTGAGGCAAATCATCAGTATACAACACATCATCAAGCATACATGTCATATCAACAGCTCTCTCTTCTTCAAGATGATCTATAAAACAATCGGTATGACAACTGGGATAAGAAACAAAATGTTTTGGGTCAGCCACTTGTTCTTGAATGTCATTTTCATTTTTTGCAGTCATTTTCCGCACCATCTCTTCTACTGCATTTACGAAAAGATCAAGCTTTTCCTCTGAAGGTGTCAGCTGTTCTGAAACATTCTTCTTTTCTTCTTCCTTCAACCTTGCCCTCAAGATCAACAAATGAGCCTCTACATTTACTGCACTGTTCTGCATCTCGTGAAGTGTTGCAATATTCTTTTCTCTTAGCTGAAACTCCATTTCCGGATCAAAGGCACCCGGGTAGTGCAAGAGAGCAGATCTAGGAGAAGGTCTTATATCAACTGGCATCGAAAAATATACTTGGTTAAATCTAGCAGAAAATTGTTGTACTGTATCCCCTGGCATTCTTTTCAGCTGATTATACTCTTCTATAATCAACAAAAAGTTCTGTCCGATCATCCACCTGTCAAGGAAAACTTCGAAAAACTTCTGGAAATCTGTGATGCTCGCATCAAGCAGGGCTTTGAACCAACTCTTCACTTGGCCTTGCAAAGAAAGAGCAAAAAGCCTAATACTAACATCCTCTTCATCAACTTCAAAATGATCTAGAAAAGTCTCATCATTCTGCACATGTTGCTCAGCGTTGACATTGTTACATTCACCGTCAAATCTTGGTAGATATATGTCATAATTTGTAGGGAAAGCATGAAGAACAGAAGGTAAAACAAGAGGTTTGTACCGATCTGAAATTTTACAAGGTGTAGGGGTATGTACAAGAGCTGTGGGATCAGTTTTGTTTTCTTTAGGCTCATCACTCTAAAGAGAGTCATCATAATATGTGGGAAAAGTAAGGAGACCAGGATCAAAGGGAAACTCAGCATTTACACTTTTTGAATGGGTCGAGTGAAGATTTTGATCACCTTTCTCATACAACAAATTCTGAAAAACCTTCAGGACAGCTTCAAGACCAGCAAAGAAGTAATTTACAAGAAAGCAGATTAGATCCTGAATACCATTCCACTTTAGATACCTGAACTTTGTGTAAGATCCTTCCATTTTCTCAAAGAAAGAGTCAGTCCTCCAGACTTTGAATTGGAGTCACCAGGTGAATGATTTCAGCCTTCTTATGTCTGATCGTTGTCCACCATCAACCATCAGATCTGATCTTGATACATATACTGGGGGAATTCGCAAATCAAGGGGCACATTCACAAGCTAAACCGGAGATCGACTGAAGCAGCTTTTATCTACTATGCACTCGCAGAGCAAGAGCAGTTCGAAGGCTACCTGGCGTGACTTCAGACTCCGTCTATAGAAAATGACAGTAATAAGAAAATTTCTTCCCCAGTATGGTCGCCACTATGTTAGCGCTCAAATCTACCTTAGGCTGAAATAAGGTAAAACTCAAGGCTACATCAAACCACGCTCAGCCTCGTAGCTAGCCCTACGAGGACAGGAGAGGGCTCTCTCCGGGTCTATCTCGGAAAAAGGTCTTCAAAGGGGCTGAGATGACTCAAAATTGATACTGATTTTAGGCTAGTAAAGAGATAGGAAAGTTTGATTTTGATTTTTTGGGTTTTTTGTTGAAAAAAATGGGAAAAACAATTTTGGGTCCGGGGATAAGGCCAGATCTTTGCAGAATTCGAGTTGGGGCGAGGTAGGCAGTAGTCTTGATGCTTTTGATCAGGTGTATGGATGGATCAGAATGACAAGGAGCTGAAGAGGGCAAGGGAGAACATGGATCCTCTCCAAACAGGCGAAAACATGTAAAACTAAACAAATTTAAAGGCAGAGCACTGAAATCAATGGATTCTACCTCATTTACTCATTCATTTAGTTTCAGAAGCATAAGAAGGGAATGGCATACATCAAACATGAAAGAACTTACAATAAACTAAGAGAAAACACCATCAAGAACTGAAAGCCACAAGAATCCCAACAGGTGCTGCAAAACCTCTGATGTTTCCTTAGCCAAAATATGAAAAATATGTACAATAGTGTGCCAAAAGTTTTCCCAAGAGTCCAACCTATCCAACCTGTAGAATGACTCAGAAATTACATCATATAGGCCAACCTAACCCCTTCCCATGCCTCTAGGGGTCGAATTCCTCCTTCTAGGAGTAGTTTCAACTAATTCTAAACAAAGAGCTAGAATATAGGCATCCAAACAACTTGCCTCTAAAAGGAAGGAAACTGATTCTTTGACTTGATTTTCACTTTTTTGGGAGTAAATATTCTAGAATAGGTAAAAGTTAGTCAAAGTTACATTACAAATACACAATTACATCAAGACAACTCAAAAATTACATCCACAATCAAAACTGTTCCAACTGGCCGAAATCTTGAGCTGGAAAATGAAAAATCAGCCAAAAATCTATATGAGTAGCGCGCCTGAGCTATATGAGTAGCGCGCCTTTCAGCCTGCTTTTGGGGCACTTCCCGGCATCAAAATCAAGCTCATGATAACTTGTTGGAAAGCCCTGGATGTCTGCTATCAAGCCCAAGTGAAATTTCCCAATTTGGAGCTCATTTTCCCCTCCAAAACTTCATTCTCCCACAAGTACTTCCTGCTGCTGAAAAAGGTGGCAAAATGGTGATTTTCATGGTGTTTTGGCCCCTTTGATCATCTAGAATTTGGTGAAATTATTTAGTCTTACTGGAGCATGCATAAATTTCCATGACAAATTCAAAAATATAAATTTTTCCTCCAGCAAGTGTCCCAATCATAATCGAGCGCGTCGACGCGCTACTCGTATGGCTGAAAAACCTGTTTTGAGACCAAAATTTTCCAAAATGACAATTTTTTTTTCAAATTGGCTCAAATTCAGAGCGAAGACCCTCCATCATGTATCATGCCCAGCCAACGAAGCCTTGGCCAAAATCTAAAGTGGATCAGGCCTCTTTCGCCGTTTTAGTATCCTCCTGGTGCATGCAGTTTCAGTAGTGAAAACACTGTCTCTGTTGTGATGTGTCGGTCTCTGTCATGGTGTCACAATGTGTATGAAAAGTATGCTGATATGGTTATGATGAAAACAAGAGTTTGGTGTATGCTCCAATGCCAGATGTGTCACATATATGTCAAGGTGCTATAGGGAATATCACAATGGGAAAAGGACTGTCACAAGGAGTTTGAATGGAAAATAGCCACTCCTTGACTACATGGGGATTTGACACATGAATAGGAATGAGTGTAGTGTAGTGTAGGTCAATAGAAATAGCCCTTGCAGTGTTTGACAATGTCAATGGAGGATGTGGACAAGTGAAAATGAGACTATGTCACAACATGAATAATGAGCAGTGTTAAAATGACAATGGCAATAATAATGATAGCAGTGATGTAATGGAAAAGAGAGGGCATGAGGATGAGGTAAATAATGAGCAGGGACACCACAGACAGTAGAGGCATGAGCATATATATCAACCACACAAGCTTGGAAATCCTTCACAAGACTATCAACATGTCTTTCAAAACCCTAAGAAATGAATTTGGAAATAAACATAGGGTTTACATTTCTCCACATTAAACATTTGTTTCTCCACTTTCAAAACACCATAATCATGTCCAAAATTCACTGAGCAAACGTAAAGAACCTACTTGCAAGCAGTTGGAGGCAATTTGGCATGAATCTGGACGAAGGAGCGAAAATTTCTGGCTCTGAAATTATATGAGTAGCGCGTCACCCAACGAGTAGCGCCAGTGTAATTTTACACTGAAAAATTTCGCTATACGAGTAGCGCATCACCCAACGAGTAGCGCGCCAGCCCAACACACAATTTGGCTTCAAAACTCATATTTTCACTTCCTTGATGTGTCTTGGCCTTTGCTGATGTTAAAACCTGGAAAAACCAAGCAAATTTGATATTGAAGAGAAATGGCAAAAATTTCTTGTGTTCTGGCCCAATGCGTAGCGCACACTTTTATATGCGTAGCGCGCCACATAGTGCATTTTGCAGAAGGATTTTGGAGGCCTTCCCGGTGTCCAAATTGAGCGTGTGATAGCTCATTGGAAATATCTTGGAGTCTACCTTCCAACCCAAGTGGAATTGTTCAATTTGGAGTTCATTTACCCTGTCAGAAATCAAATCTCCCAACACTACTTCCAGCAAGTGCATCCATTCTCCTGAGGCAACGGTATTCTTGACATTTCTATAAAACCATGACACCTGTGTAAAACTTGAAGGAGGTTTTTCTTCCTTGGCATGTTTTGTACAAAAACCTCTCTCAGTTTTCCAAAATTCATCTTTTATTTCTCTGAAACATCATTTGCGTGAAACCTATCCCGATGTGTGGAACAAGGGATTTTGTCGAAATGAAGCGAAATGAAGGGGATAAGGGGCTTCTAAATTCTTGGGAAAATTTTTGGAAGTAGGTAGGGATGTTAGGAAGCAGGGGAAAGTGGAATCTCAGAGATTGAGTGAGGGGAAGGGGTCCAAAAGGGCAAAACACAGGCGTAGCCTAGAAAATTGCCAAGTTGTGGCAAGAAACTAAGGTTTGTGGAAAAATGAGGAATTTGAGGGATCTCAGTGATGGGAAGTGTTTAATAAGGTATATTAAGAATAGGGGAAGGTGTGTGAACATCAGGATACAAGTTTTTTCGATGATTTGACCATCAAAGAAAAATTACCTCCAAAACCCTAGGAGAGGGAAATGGACCTTACCAAGGCACAACTGAAGCATGAACAAGCTGTAAAATAACCCAATGGAACTTGAAATGATGATGAAAACCATCTGAATGATGGTATACTCATCTGAATGGTTACATCGACCGACATTTGGACAACTTTGAAAAGAGTGAAAACAAACCCTAGACCTAATGCCTAGTGAGCAAATTTTGCTTGAAGGCTCACTGAAATGACAAAATTTGACCTTGACACTTTAAGATCACTTTGTAAGAGCATGTTTTATCACTAAAGGAAAGCTGCAAAGGCTGACACTAACACACCTTACACTCCTCCTCTCCTCCTCCTTGCACAAATTTAAACTAGGAGGCACAAGGTAGTTGTTGCATATAGTAACATTTAGATATGATAAGAAAAATGTGATAAACTATTGTAATTTTCTCTACAAATGTCATGGAAAATGTGCCCTAAATGTTGACAATTTCATGGTTAATGTAGTATATGCTACATGAAAATTTACAATCTTGTATACAAGACCAAGAAATCTATGCCCAATATCCAACACCATAGAGCAAGACATGTTCACCAATTAAACGGTTGCTTCCAGATCTCTCTCAGTGCTAGAGTTTTTTTCTCAATAAACTTGTTTTCACTGCTCTCGAACTGATGAAAGTCATCGATGTTGCATATAGGAGCACTTAGATCTGATAAGAAAAGTGCAATACTATTTTATAATTTTCTCTACAAATGTGTTGGAGTTGTTTTCTCAGTAAACTTGTTTTACTTCTCTTAAGTGATGAGATCCATAGTTGTTGCATATAGGAGCATTTATCTCTGATAAGAAAAGTGTGATACTGTGTTATAATTTTTTCTACAAATGTGTTGGAGTTGTTTTCTCAATAAACATGTTAGTGTGACACTGTGTTATAATTTTCTCTACAAATGTGTTGGAGTTGATTTCTCAATAAACTTGTTTTTACTTCTCTTAAGTGATGAAATTCATCTTTGTTACATATAGGAGCATTTAGCTCCGATAAGAAAAGTGTGATACACTGTTATAATTTTCTCTACAAATGTGATGGAAATTCTGTCATGAATGTTGGCAATTTCATGGTTAATGTAATATAAGATAAATAAAAATTTATTTCTTCTACACAAGATCAAGAAATCTATGCCGAGTAGCCAACACCACAGAGCAAGACTTGCTCGCCAACTCCATAAATGCTACCAAATCTCTCTAGGTGTTGGAGCTATTTTCTCAATAGCCTTATATTTATTGCTCTTGAAGTGATTAAAGCCACCTCTCCATACTTTTTTTAATGTCTGCACAAAGAACAAAAAAACCAACTTCATATTAGCGATACTAAAAAAGCAAAAACATGGCAGACACGAGGGACATCAATGGTAAAAAACAATGTGATATTTTGAATATTTTCAAAGATCATGAAGGAAATAATACATAAGTGACTCAATAGGAATTGATCAAGATTAAATATGGAGGAAGTGCACCAAAACAACCTTTGATTTTGAAAGTAGAAAATCACGATCTATTTCTTTATTCACTAGGCATTCATGCTGGCAAGACAAGGTAGTTAACTTAACTTCAACACAGACCTCATGATTTGTGAGGCTTGAAAAAGCAATATTGAATTAAGATTTCACTACTTGCTTCCATGGAAGATAATTTTGATTTTCATTCCTCCACGATGGCTCCTTCTCCGCAACATCTTATTTCTTCTAGGCTACTCTTTCCTATGTTATTTCCTTATGGCGTTTCTTTTGCAACATGTAATGTAATTGCCTTATGATACATCGCCGGAAACAAATTAAGAAGTATATCAAGAGTGGTGAGAGGAAATACTTTAATTATACTAGTAAATGTGTTTATTTTAAAAGTAACTTTGGGTTTGTTTTTTATTATACTAGTAAATGTGTTTATTTTAAAAGTAACTTGGGATTTGTTTTGATTATTGGGTATTGAATGAAGTATTAGACTCTTGCAACCTTTTTCGGCTTCCATACCTTTTTCTACTTCCATTGGTCGAGCCTGCTTGTGCATTTTATACCATGGGTGTCTCAAGATCCACGACCCGTTGCTTCTATTAATGGAGGAGAGAAACCATGGCAACGCAGGTGCCAGATATGAATTTCATTCATCTTGGTTGGTGTCAAATATGTCGAGGATCCTTATTCTCGGGGTATAAGTAATTATATTGATAAATCGTAATATTGATTGATAATATTTTTTAAAATAAATAATATTTTTAAAATGTATATGTATATTAAAATTATATATTAATTTATATTACAATAATAAAAACGAATTGGAATTTTTATTTTTTTTAAATTTAGTAATGTATGATGAGATAAACGTGTGATACGTATGATAACTTTATGCTTATAGATTCATCACATCAAAAATATTTATAAAAATAATTTTACAGGTTTAATAATTAATTATATGTATATTTAATTTTCAAAAAAATTCAAATTTTGTTTCATTTAAAATATCTCCCTTTGCTTTGAAGTACGAGGAATTTTGCCCATAGGGGCAAGGTCATTTACTGGAAAGTCTTTAATGTATAATGCTTTGTTCATCACTCTAAACATCGTCCGGGAGAGAAATGCCAGAGTTAAAAATAAAGATTAAAGAACCCAAATGGGCCAAAAAAACCTTGAACGTTCAGAGTATAGTGCCATATGATGACCTGAATTTCACTGAAGAAAAAATATCAAGAACACATTGATCAGAGCGTTTAGGAAGCTTGCATTAAATGATATAATTAGGATTTTAGTGTTATCATAAATTCTGATGAATAATAGATCAACAATGATGTTCCTTAAGATCTCTAAGTCTTGTTGGAATATTGAAAATTCCAGAACAAACAGTGGAGAATAAAACTCCCCTCTTTAACACAGAGAAAATATTTAAAATTTCATTCACAGTGACAGAGTTTCCACATAAAAAAATTTCTATTCCATAAAAAAAACTTGTTACAAATTCTTCCTCAAGAGAGGGCTTACAAAATAGTTTGACTGCTGCAAACACAGTGCACAACTATCACTCTGTCTTTATAAAATAAACACTGCTATGTATACAAGTATTTCACACTGCTGTGCAAAAATAAAAAAACACTCTGTCTCTCTCTGGAAAATACGCTGCTGTGTATTTCCAAATTCACACTCTCTGTCTTTTTTCAACAACAATACTCTGTTGTGCATAAAACTTAACATAATGAAAAACATGACTCTATTCTGTATATTACAAAAAATATCTCAGCCTTGTTCAATTGAATTTCATTAATTGACATACAACCAGAAAATTCACCGCTTGAAAAATCTTTAATGGCATCATAACTTCTACCGGCACCGCTTGGAAATTTCATTAATGTCAAATTTGCATGGTGGCACCTAGATTTTTTTCTCCCGCATTGCTGTGCTTATAGAAAAGAACATTCACTGTGTATTTTTTTAATACCTTTCGGGCCTTTTAATATATCTGTGTTACATATATTAAAAATAAAACAAATAACATTTAAAACTTTAAAACCAACTATTGAATTAAAACAAATGCCGTGATAAAACATTTGACCCGCGATTATTTGTGAACATATAACATGTGGACCCCGCTGACGTCATCAGCTCCGAGGGTGTCCACAACTCCAGCCGCTCGGCTTCATCGACCCCCACGGAATTGGCCTACCGCCTTGTCTCTTTGCTGCTTTTTCTGGGCAGTTGGAAATTAATTCCAACACTCCCCCTTAATTTCAACTGCTGGGTTTTCCTGCATACCCAGGCATTACATTTTACGAAATGTTCAGGAAGATTTTATAGCAGTGGCTTTGCGAGTATCAACAAGTGTTCCTCACAATATCTGGGTGTAAAAAATCTCACCATTGTTAACTTAATTCACGTATGAAATGAAACTTGGTGTCTATGTGCTTTGTCTTCACCTTGAAAAACATAATTTTTAGATAGAAACATCGGCGCATTGTTGCTCACGGTAAATCATGTCCTTTGTTTTGTATATGTTCTTGGCATAAAATTTTAAACATTCACCATATCCAGAAACTGCTTGACACTTGTTTGTTGCGTAGCTGCCACATATTTCGCTTACAGCGCCAGACAAACGCTTCAATGGTGATTTCTTAGAAGTATGAAATGGCTCCTGAACCCATATGAAAAACATAACCGGAAGTGCTCTTCCAATCATCTACACTTCCAGCCCAATCACTGTCAGTGTATCCAACTAAATCTGAACATTCTAAAGCAGTATATAAAATACCAAACCTTTTTGTACCTTTAACATACCTCCGAATTCTTTTTGCTGCCTGCCAATGTGCATCCTTTGGCTTTTCCATGAATCTGGAAATCAAACTAACATCATGCATTATGTCTTGCCTAGTTGCAGTCAAATACATAAGGCTGCCAACTATGCTTTTGTACAAGCTAGGATCAAAATCGTTGCTGATGTCCTCTCTGCTGAGTTTTAATCCCATCACTGTGGGAGTGATCGCTGCTTTGCTTTCCTGCATGTTAAATCGTTCAAGAACTTCATTAACATACTTTCTTTTGTGAGATAAAAATCCCATTTTCATCTTGTTCTACTTCTATTCCTAAGAAGTATTTCAACAAACCCATGTCGGTCATTTCAAATTCTTCTTTCATGACTGTTTTGAAATTTTCAATAAGGTAATCATCATTACCTGTGAAAATAACATCATCAACATACAAAACTACAATCAATATTTTTCCATCTTTTTCTTTGATGTAGAGGGTGGGTTCTCCCTCACACTTTTCAAAACCATTTTCTAGTAGATATGAATCTATCCTACTTTACCACACTCTTAGCGCTTGTTTCAGCCCATAAAGAGCTTTCTTCAACTTGCACACTTTGTGCTCTTGGGATTTCTTTTCATATCCGAGAGGTTGTTCAATGTAAACCTCTTCCATTAACACTCCATTTAGGAACGCTGACTTCACATCCATTTGATAAACTTTCCACTTGTTTTGTGTTGCTATGGACAACACTGCTCTCATGGTTTCCATTCTAGTAGCTGGTGTGAAAGTTTCTTCATAATATATCCCATGCTTCTGCTTATAACCTTTGACAACAAGTCTGGCCTTCTGTCTCTCTATTTTGCCTTCAGCATTACTTTTGGTCTTGTAGACCCATTTAACTCCAATGACATCTTTACCTTTTGGGAGTTCAACCATATCCCAAGTCTTGTTTCTTTCTATGGAATTTATCTCCTCATCCATAGCTTCTATCCATTTCTTATCTTTGATAGCTTCTTCGAAATGAATAGGATCAGCCACATGACAATATAAAGCAAAAAAAGAATTTATACCTTCATTTGCTATATCTTTTTCATAAATATCTTTCAAACTTTTGAATTTCTTACCTCTTTTATTAGGTGTACAAATGCTTGAAGAAGCACTTGAATTTCCTCCTTGTGGTGTGCTTGGAAAAGCACTTTCATTTCTCCTCAAGGGTGTGCATTGCTGCTCTTGTGTTGGTGTTGCTATTTGGGGATGTATTTAGACAACTCATCATCATTTTTCATCATGAGATAAACAATGTTTAACATCCACTGTTTTCTCTATGCTTCCATCCCAAGCTTCCTCTTCAATAAAATGAACATCTCTGCTCACAATAAACTTCTTGGTGGATGGATTATACAACCTATAAGCCTTGGATTCCTCACTGTATCCAATTAAAATACATTTCTCCCCCTTGTTTTCCAACTTCTTCCTTAGCCGATCCGAAATATGTGCATAAGCCACACATCCAAATACCTTCATGTGTGTGACACCTTGCTTTGTGCCAGTCCATGCCTCTTCCGACATATTGTTCATAACTTCTTTTGTAGGGTACTTATTCAAAATGTACGCAGCACAATGTACAACTTCAACCCAATAATCATTCGGCAAATGCTTTGCCTTTAACATGCTCCTTGCCATGTCCATTATGGTTCTATTCTTCCTCTCAGCTACTCCATTTTGCTGCGGAGTATATCTAGTTGTAAACTATTTATGAATACCATTTTATCTACAAAAACGTAGAAAATATTTAGATATATACTCACCTCCTCTGTCAGTCCTTAGGACTTTGATGTGTAGCCCACTCTATTTTTCCACAAGTGCTTTGAAATTGCAGAATCTTTCAAACACTTCACTTTTGTTCTTCAGAATGTAAACCCAAGTTTTTCTTGTAAAATCATCTATGAATGTTAGTATATAGTGGCTGCTAGAAAGTGATGGAGTTTGCATCGATCCACATAAATCTGAGTGGACAATCTCTAAGGGTGCTTTTGTCCTTATGCTTTTCCCAGAAGGAAAAATTTCTCTATGTTGTTTCCCCAAGATACAACCTTCACAAAGGTTGTCTGGTTTCTTTATCAATGGTAAACCCCTTACCATTCCTTTTTTGTTCAACAAATTAAGACCTCCAAAGTTGAGATGTCCAAATCTCAAGTGCCACAACCAATTATCATCTTTTGGTTTGCTTTGGAAAGTCCCTTGTGCCACTGATGCTATTTCTTCACCATTCTTCAAATCTGCTCTCATTCTGAGAGGGAACATCCTGTTCCTTGTCATATTCACTTCAGCAATACATTGTTTTCTGGGTGGTTTATCCATGATGGTACAAACATCATCCTCAAAGAAAACATTATACCCCTTATGGAAAAGCTGTCCAATACTTAAGAGGTTACACTTCATTCCTAGAACATAATAAACATCTGCTATGGATTTCTTTGCTCCTTTCCTTGTTAAAACATTTACATTTCCCTTTTCCCATAACATAAACTTTGTTATCAGTTCCTAGTGTGACTTGTGACTTCACACTCTCATCTAACATAGAAAACATTGCTAAGTTTCCTGTCATATGGTTACTACAACCGGAGTCTAGAAACCATAAATCTTCATTCTTTTCTTCAGCCATGTTACAAGCTAAAAACAAATTATTTTGGCTGCTATTTTCTCTAGTGAAATTTGCACTAGTTCCACTTCTCATATCTTGCTTCTTCTTTCTACATTCATTAGCATAATGACCATATTTTTTACAATTGTAACATTGGACATTGGATTTATCATACCTTTGTCCTTGTGCATTCTGATGTCCACTTTGCTGGCTGCTGCCTTGACCGTGGCTGTGATTTTGATTGTTTCACCTTCCATGTGAGTGTGAAGGGATATCTCTTCCACCTCTGTTTTCGTTTCTGCCTCTTCCTTTTCCTCTTCCTTGCCCTCTTCCTCTTCCGAAAGACATCTGGGTCTTAAAGGCATGTTCAAGAGATGAGTTTTCACTTCTACCCAATCTCTGTTCATGGGTCATCATCCACTGAAAACTTTGTGAGATCATTGGTCTCCTCTATGGTGGTGAAAATCATATCGAATCTTGAGGGTAGACTCCTCAAGAGTTTTTCCACAATCCTCTTATCTTCAAGAGTCTCTCCATGAGATCTTATTTGTGTAACCATTCCAATCACATGAGTGAAGAATGAGTCAATAGTGTTTGACTCTTTCATACAGAGAGTCTCAAAGTCTCTGCTCAGCAACTAAAGTTTTGTTGTCTTCACTTTTTCCATGCCTTGATAGGTTGTCTTGAGAGTTTTCCATGCTTCTTTGGATCTCTTGGCTACTGCTATCCTCGGAAAAACACTCTCATGCTCTTTAGCAGTCTGAATAAAGAAGCCTTGGCATCTTGGATGTTATTGCACTCTTGATTATTCTCTTCCTACTGTAGTTCTTTTTATAAAATACACAGCTACATTTGGTAGCTCTTCAAAGCCAACCTCCATGAATTCCCATAATTCTTGGGAGACAAATAAAGCTCTCATAGTTATTGACCGGTAGACCATAATTTTTCCCATTAAACATTGGGAGATGGAGTATTTCCCATAGCCATACCGGTGCTGGCTCCGACCGTGCACTCTTAAATATGATTTAAAAACACTTGGTTGTGTGTTTAAAATTAATGAATGTTACTTGCAGGTAACACAAAAAACGGTATAGAGAAATACCTTTGGTGCTTTGGTAGGTCTTAGCAGTGCGGAGAAGGCTATTTTGCGGAGTAATGACACCTTTCCTTCAGCTTCTTTGACCTTCAAAGAGCCTGGACTAGCTCTGATACCATGTTGGAATATTGAAAAATTCCAGAATTGATAATGGAGAAATTAAACTCACCCTCTATAACACAGAGAAATAAATTTCACTCTCAGAAAACAGAGTTTTCAACTCAATAAAACAAACATTTGTTCCATAAAAAATCTGTTACAAGTTATTCCTCACACAGAGGGATTTACAAAATATGTGACTGCTTCAAACACAGTTCACAAAATCTTCACTGTTTCTCAAAACATACAACACTCTATCTCTCTCTGGAAAAATATGCTGCTGTGTATTTCCAAATTCACACTCTCTATCTTTTTTTGAACAACAATACACTGCTGTGTATAAAAAAAACCTTTTTTTTTTAAAATGACTCTGTTTCTGTATATAAACAAAATATCTCAACCTTGTTCAATTGAATGTCATTAATTGACACAACCACAAAATTCACCGCTTGAAAAATCTTTAATGGCATCATAACTTCTGTCGGCACCGCTTGGAAATCACATTAATGTCAAATTTGCATGGTGGCACCTAGATTTTTTTTCCCGCACTGTTGTGCTTACAATGAAAAAAAAACATTCACTGTGTATATATATTTTTTAATGCCTTTCAGGCCTTTTAATATATCTGTGTTACATATATTAAAAATAAAAGAAATAACATTTAAAACATTAAAACCAGCTATTGAATTAAAACAAATGCCGTGGTAAAAATTTTGACCTGCGATTATTTGTGAACATATAACATGTGGACCCTGCTGACGTCATCAGCTCCGAGGGTGTCCACAACTCCAGCCACTCGGCTTCATCGACCCCCAAGGAATTGGCCTACCGCCTTGTCTCTTTGCTGCTTTTTCTGGGCAGTTGGAAATTAATTCCAACAAGTCTATGATACAATCAACATTTATAACAAGTTTGTTAGGTAAGGGATAGGTCTCTTACAAAAGCTATCGGAACAATAGAGAAGGGGTTTAATTTGGAAAGAGACATCTAACTAGTTTTATCCTATACCGATTTTTTTGTCCTGATCACTTGATTTGCTCACAAGGAGGTCATCATGGTGATAACAAAAGACAAAAAATTAAAACAAGATAGCAACAAAACCTGCTCTGATTCAGACAGTCATCTTACATTTTGTTTTCTTATTAATCTTGATGGAATGCCATGGTCTTCAATTAATAGGCCGCAGCAACTAGAGCAGGCCCTCTCCACACTGAAGATTTGAAATCTCAGTGGAATGCCATGGTCTTCAATTAATAGGCCACAGCAAATAGAGCAGGCCCTCTCCACATTGAAGATTTGAAATGTCGGTGGAATGCCATGGTCTTCAATTAATAGGCCGCAGCAACTAGAGCAGGCCCTCTCCGCACTAAAGATTTGAAATCTCGGTGGAATGCCATGGTCTTCAATTATTAGGCCGCAGCAACTAGAGCAGGCCCTCTCCACACTGAAGATTTGAAATCTTGGTGGAATGCCATGGTCTTCAATTAATAGGCCGCAGCAACTAGAGCAGGCCCTCTCCGCACTGAAGATTTGAAAGGTGTACCCTCTCCGACATAGGCTTCAATGAGATGAAGATAAACCATTAAACTGTGGGCATAAGCAGGATCAAGATTGCGGATGTCATTGTAGTTGTCCAAAACAATGGGTACACCAACTTGAAAATATGTCCAAGGAAGCCAATCGAACAGTTTTGATAACCATGGCCATGAATTCTCGTTGAAAACAAATCCAGGAACTTTGGGAACAACATCCCTCTTATTCACCAGTTGACCGCAACTGTCACACCTCCCATTTACTCAAAACAATTTTATTTTTTCTCGGGCATTTCAGGTTTCCAAGAATAGGTTGACATAATCCTTCTTTTTTTTTTTCCTCTACCTGGTGTAATCCTATTTTTATTTTTCCCAATATGATTCATTTTCTCATAACCACTATACCCCCAAGTCAATGTCTATTGACTTCCTTTTTAACTTCAATTTACTTTATATTAAAATCCAAGTGTAGATTGATTTAATATTAATTCCCTCTCTTTGAAGGGTCGCATCTATCACCTATGTTTAACCTTTACTTTGGTGATTATTGGCTCTGGGCCATTCAACCCATCTTCACGTATTATATACAAGGGATTCAAATGGTTTGTACCCACGAGGCATTCTGACCCCTTTTACAACCCTATACTCTCAATTTTTTTCCCATAACGTTATTTCCTACACTTTTGGTTATGAGTAGGGGTTGGATTTAATTTACATATTTTTATATGGATGACTATCTCGTGCTTATGGCGGTTCGATGATGTGATTTTCATAATTTTTAGCAGATCTGTGTTGATATCATCGCATTTCCTTGTACATGTGCTTTCATATCAGAATTAAATGTGAATATTGAACACGTTTATGGAGCTTCCATGTATGGCATTTGGTTAGAGTCGATTGATGTGGTGTGTATACTGAGACGTGATAATTCTCATCCACGTCAGATTTTATAATACTTTGGTTTACATCGTATTGGTTGGGATGGGTTTCATCCCATTCCCTATTCACGTGCTACCTCCACGTCGCTCTGGCAAACACCATGCGAGCTTGCTCTGTTTACAAGGCAATATTCCTCATACGAATAGGACTCCGGAACTTCATTATGTATCTTGGCACAATTAATGTGGAACGACTGGTGTAAATGCACCTACCATCCATTCAATCCGTGGCTTTCCTCTTGTGATTTTTCCATGTGGATGGTTGCGATCCTTTCGTCGTATTAGGTTTCCTGGGGTTTTTGAATGATTATATAAGTCTTCGTTTTTGTGTAGAGACAGTTTCTGCGTGGTTCGTTTGTTTGTTCATCTCTTTACCTCACAGCTCTGCACTTTTGGTTGAAGGTAGTTTCTTTGCCCTTCGCATGGTTTATTCACCTCTGTGCACGGAGGAACTCACTCATTGGCCTACTTATCTATGCCACTGTGACGATACTAGGTATGAATCTTTTGCACACGTCTTGCACTTTGGATTTGAGCTCATATTTGACTCTCAGAACTTGTCATACTTCTTTCGTGTGAAAGTCTCGAACGTTAATGATACGAAAGGGTTTCGTTCTGGAGATTTTGTTTATGGTTCAGTTTCGTTTGGAATCGTTTACATCATATCTCCTATACCCAATTTCGGTGTATTCTCTCTGGTTTGTTTTCGTCACTGTTCTTTTGTCGATTTAGTTAACTAATAATTAACTAAGCTTGTTAATACCATGCATAGTTGATAATACTCGACTCGCCTCGTCGCAGGAGAGCGATAGTCATCCATCCCGACTTTGTGAAGTTTGATTTTTCCTCATTATGTATATATATATTTTTTCAATTTACTATTATCCTTCAGGGTTTCAATTTAGTTGATATTATGATTTCAACGTTGGTGCAGAGAGCTCGTAAGGAACGAGAGTCTTTGTTGACAGGTAACCCCTTTCTTGTATTGGTAAATTTATCTATTCGAACGATTTGCTATCAACTGCTCTATTGACCGATTCCCTATCCTGAATGTGTTTTCCACAGGTAATGCATACCCATACGTATTCTATTGTCGGCAGCTATGAGCCATTTCATTTTCAGTGGATATTAATTTCGCCTCCCTTGGCATTTCAGGTCGGTATAGGCCTGTGTGGATAGTGCCACCCTCTCGTTTCATTGTTCCGTCTCCTTTATGCAGAATCATTAACTCTCTTAGGGTTTTACACAGTGTCCATTGAAGACCTAGACTCTGTCAGAGTCGGAGTATTAATAGTTTTCATTCGTAATGCTGATACTTCTTAATGGTTTAAAATTTGAATGGGAATATGGTCTCTGTTACCAGACCCTAGCCCAAAAGGCTCAGATTTTGTGGCGTGTATCTGGACATTTGTATTTCTTGTCACTTATATTATTGTTTTGCCATAATTTCAACGAAGCTACAGCTTATTTATTTATGGAATTTCTCATGCTTCCTCGCATGGAATGATTCGTTGAGTATGAATGAGTATGAATTAATACGATTTAACACTAATGAGTTATTCCTTGTTTACCTTGCTTATCATAGCAGTGACTGTAGCTTATATAATTCTCTTTATAGCTAATGTTTTTCAATTGTACAAGGCCTCCTAGCTATTTATCTTTTGCATGACTCTTACAAGAGCCTCTCAGGAATTCTGGAGAGTTATATTTCATTTTGAATTTTGTATGCACACTTAAATTGGTTTCCGTAGCTAGATATTTCTAAATGCTTGTGCTTGTATTTGGCATGAGATAATAGTCTCACCATACCCATGTTTAAACTGAATTCCTTTACTGATATCTACCTATATATATATTTTCATGCATAAGGTTTGTGTGCCCATTCTCCTATATATATATATATATATATATATATATATATATATATATATATATATATATATATATATATATATATATATATATATATATATTCTTTTAAATATATATAAGATACAGGTACTATATTATTGTAGGTTCCCATACACTTCTTGTTTTCCATGTTATGTATTTTTTTTGTTAGTTGGGTCTCATTTTTATTTCCTTGTGGTTACTTCCATATCTTTCATACATATATCTCATGTTCTAGTTATTTATCTAGAGCTGATCATGTTTTGGGGTTCATTCCCTTGCTACTTAAAGTAATTATACAATACTAAAATTTCCTACTCTGCCATTCAATCCTTGTTAAGGGAAATAGTAAATATCTTAACTGTTGAAATGCACCGCTGTTGAAATTATTATAAATCTCTTCTCTTTCCTTAGTAATTAACTAAATAATTACTTCTGCACTCTATACATTTACTTTCTCACTGTTCCATTTCCCACAGAAACAGATTAAAGTTACAAATTTGTGAATTATGAGGTACTAGAAATCTCTAGCTTTTAACTGAAGTATTGATTTAGAGGTTTTGGAGAATTTCTTTTCAATTTAACTAATCATGCTCATAAATGTATACTAATAGATCAGAAGTATTTTACAGTTGAATTATCTGTGGAGAATTATGTATCCTCAGATTTAAACCAACCTCGGTTTAGAGTTTCTATTGTATTCTACTCTATAGATTCCTTTTCTAAAACTATATAGAATTATGAAGGTGAATTCCTTATGATTAATTCCGTTGAATGTAGCATTAATAAGTCTAACATACAAATCAGAAAAATATATATAGCCAATTCATACCACAGGAAGTAGAAACACCAATCAATTTAGAGACATACCACTCATGCAGTCGACCAACGTCCCAACCTTAGAGTCCTTCTGTCTCCCAGAACTCACCCCCGAGCTGAGATCATCTCCTAGAATAGACCAACCACTAATCTGTTTAGGAGCAGCTTATTTAAGCTATTGTTCCCCAAATCTTGTTTCTAATTCTGCGTCCAGAATATAAGGATGCTTTTCTTCCTGTTTGCCTAGGCTTCCCATTTTAGGGATTCTTTAAAGTTGTTTTATGCTTTTCCCCAGCTTTTCCTGCTTTTTACCTCTTCCCAACTATTTTCCTCATCATTGGGGAATTTAGATTCTTCCTCAAAAACCTAAATTAGAAATAATTTCTTTCAAGGATTTTTGAAAGATTGTGGGGAAAGTATTTGCCTTATCCATCCTCATGGATTTAGCAAGTGATCTCATAAATCTCATTTTGGTCATTTTGCACACAATCATTTTATTTATTTCCTCAATTTTAAATATTTAATTACATTCAGAAAATACTTGTCCTTTGGGGTCCACTCCCCTTAGGATTAAAGTTAAAATGTCTAGTTTTAATTTCAAACACCTAAACTAAGGGTGTTACAGCAACACTTTCACTCCTAGCTCCTCCGTTCGCAGGGAAACCGCTTTATTCCCCACGCGAGGACTTGTGAATGCAAACGCAGTCACAGGTATAGGCAGTGCGGGAAAAGTTGAGTTGAGAAATTTTTTTATGTCATATGAACTTAACGTTGCCAGGGCACCTCCTAAGCTGTGTCCTGTAAATGTCACGCTCAAGCTTTCATCCTTGAATTGATCCACCAATCTTAGAATCTCAGAAATAACAGTATCTCTGGCACATCTTGAATCTTGTCCTTTAGAGATGTAGCAGCATAAAAATCCTTTCTCTACTCGGACACCCTTATCACTTAATCTAGCTGTACTTGATAATCGGCGTCCCAAGCCTTTTTTCCTCAAAGGAGCAGTAGTTGCAAATCCAGCTTTGACAACCTTGTGCTTGAAACGACTAAAAGATAAGCGAGCATGAACTAAAATATCTCTAGCATCATGCATCCATTCTTGGCGTGTTTCAGTTCCTCTCCAGGCTACTACAATATCCTGTCGTCCTAGTGTTTGTATCTCTTGAGGATCTGTACAAACTGCAATAAAGCCAATCCAAACATACTGCTCTATCGGCGTCCCCACTGCATCAGTTTCCGCGTACAAATACTTGGTCACTTCATAGCTGTTACTACAGGAATGATGAGCCGTTTCACCACAACTCTGAAACAATTTATCAAAGCTGTACTTACACCCACCTAAATCATTGGTGGAAAGTTTAATATCAAATGCATCATAGCATAACTCTGCCAAATCACCATATCTTAGTATCTCTTTTTTGAAGACAATGTTCATGGGATCTAATAACCCCTTCCAAGATTTTTCTCCTTGAATATCTTTCCACATATCTGCAAGCGATATATTTTCGTATTTGGTGGGGTTCGTCAAATCTTCCTGCAAAAGAGGGCAGCAAGAACTTCTTGAGGGTGAAGGGAGCAACCTCATCATTCGTAGTAGTATTAAACACAGGTGATGTACGATTCCAAACATAATTTCTGAATTTCTAGGGTTTCAAGTGGAGAGAGACAGCGCAAGTTAACGATTTCAATAAAAACTTAACCTTTGCAGCTGTAAGTAAGATGTTCAATTATCTGCAATGTAAATCTCAATTTGTATATTTCCATCCCCCGAATACCATTATATAAGGCATATCAAAGTGGAATATCTTGTGTATCAATATGAGAAAGGAAATTCATTTGCAACAGCATAGAATACATGAATTTGACCATGTCAAATTTGAAATGGTCGCATCACCATGAAAAATCTCACCATAACGTTGAACATTGACAGAAAACGTTTTGGTTCAACTTTCCGCCATAAATTGTTCAATTGTGAATCTGTGTGATACAAAATATCTGCCCAGCTGTGGACGTTCCCCGCAAAACCATGGATCCAATAACACCATTGATGGCCATCACTCTCCCACGTAAATGGACCCTCCAAAACGTAGAAGCTATATATTTTGTAAATGGACATTTACATTAGTATTAGTTTGGGTTCGACTATAAATAACATATATTTTCACTATAATTTAAATAAATTTTGGAAATAAATAACATATGTTTTTATTATAATTTAAAAAATTAATATGTAAATGCTTCACTACAAAAAAAATTGGTACCTTATTTGAGCCTTAATACCATCTTTCATAGCTTCACCAATATACTCTGCTAATAATGATGAAATATCTAGGATAGAAAAGATGAAATGTCATTTGGAAATTTCATTTTTACATTATTATGGTTGCCTCATCCTTAATCTTGCTGACTATGAGGTGGTCACTGCGCTAATGGAAGGTGCCTTGTTTTGCTTTGCAATGAAGTGTAGATATTCTAGAGTCTTTTCTAGTGTTTACACCATCAATTTACTGCTTATTTCAAAAAAACTAGATAAGATATGCTTTTATAAGAACAAATTTGTAACATCAAGATGAAATTGTGAAGATATGTTTTAATATGAACAAATTTGTAACATTATTTATTTAAATTTTTTTAATATATCATGTTGCAATTCTTCCTATTCATGTGTCATGGTAGAGCTCTATCATGGTTTAATGGCTGTGGAATTCATTTTTTTAGGAATCATAGAACCCAATACTGATATCTATGCTTCAACATGCCCTTGGAATCACTTCCGACTAATTTCTCAAACAAAAGTTATGCAATTTAAAATAAAATTACACACCTTTTTCTTTGTTTTGAGGAGCTCAGTATTGAACTTGATGCATCTCTGTTATTTCAGATACCCAAGATTTAAGCTTCATTCATGTAGTAGCTCTTTGTGTCTTCTTTCCAATGCCACATGCCAGACCTAATTTGGATTCTTCAACATAAAGTTATGCCCAATCTCTCACGATGACCTGATTATAGACTAGTTCAGTAGAGAGAACTTGTATGATGTGCCACATTTCACTTTTTCAACCTTCAACCCTAAAATTACTAAACAAAAAACTACATTCCATGTAATTTCTGAAACTTTTTACATAATTTAAATCCAATTCGTGAAACGAAAGTTATGACAATTTTCCCTAGGTCACAGGTTTGAGACTAAATTTTGGAGCCTGCAAAAACCCTAACTTCCCCGGATCATATCTCCGAAAATATAGCGAACTAAGATATGAAATTTCGGCATGAAGTTCACCAACATTTAACCTCCATGTGGTTTCAATTTTAGTCTCTGAATCTTCGCAGAAAAATGTTATAGCACAAATCCCAAGATGACCCGTTTTGAGAAGTGAAACCCTAGAACCCAAAGCTCATATACCAAATGCTATGAAACCACCTCACAAAAAAGGAGAAGGGATAGATCAGTGACTTCAAAATTATCCACTTTGAGTCGGAAACCTCCTTTACATTACATAAATGAACAATTCTTGGATGATACAATTGAAAAAACCTTCTTTATATATATAGGAGTTAAAGGCGTCATAAAATAATCTGAACTGACATAATAATAATAATGTAAGGGTAGAACAATAACAATAGTGGGATTCTATGGGGCACAATAATAACACTATGGATACTACATGGGTAAAACAACAACAATAATTGGGATACACTAACAATAACAATAAGGGGATACACTAGTCTTCTAGGGACCTAACATATTCTCTCTGATAAGGAATGCTACAAATATCATTCATGGAGATGTTTTCTTTTGTTTTCATGTCCTCAATACAACTAAACTGCATAGCCATCCTATTCAACTAGATTCAATATCGCAATGATATTTTTAGCTATTATAATGGATTCATATGTAATAGAAATTTAATGAATATGTGTTTTTTCATAAGCCCCATTAAAAAGGTAAACAACATTTTTGTTTCAAGATTTGGTCATAGAAGTGAAGTGAATCCGAGGGGAGACACTAAGTAGTGGAAGTTGAAGAATGGGAGATGAAGTGGAGGGAAGAATATTAGAATGCTTAAAGTGGGAAACTAAGAATTTGGTATATTGTGGATACAACCATTTTCACTAACAAAGGAATCACATGTTGTCTCACATGTTGAAAAGGCCAAACATTTTACAATTTTTGGCTATAGTTTACATGATTTAGTAGGGTAAGGATAGAATTTAATGGTTATTTATATCTTTTTATATGCATCGGGATACTATTGGATGTTATGGATGGAGATTTGGAGGAAATAAGAGAGAGTAGGTGATTAAATTTAATTCATGCATAAGACCTTTAATGACTTATAGTTCATGCACTAGAACATGAATGGAAAGAGCTTTGGACACTAGCCATCTTCCATGATGGAGGCTGCAAGCTCGAAAATGGTGTTGCAAAAATTTGTTTAAATTATGGAAATCAACATATTTTTATTTCTCTTGGTTTCTTCTTGACTGAAACTAAATTGGAAATCTACGAAGAATGACAAACGTGAACATGATATTCACATGTGAATTGTTTTCAATTATTTCTAAATTGGTGGGTCTAATGTTGCATGTACCTTTCTTAATTTATGTTAGATAAGCTTGACATCTTCTTGGAGAGAAATGACAGGCCATATTATCCTTTTATTATATGCTCTTAGAGATTCATAGATCCAAGTGAAGATATCCCTATATTCTCTGAACAATTGTAGCTAAACTTGTTTTTATGCTTCTTAACAGCAAGTTCCAAGGTTTATGTTCTAAATATCTTTTTTCTCTACCCAAATTAATCGGCTCATAATTCATTGTAAAATTATTTCTTTTGACATTTACAGATTTTATAGATCTACTCCTTTGGGAATTAAATTTTGCATTAAATTTTCCATACCATCTTGAAAAATATCCATAGCTTTTGAATTCTCTTCATCGTCTATTACTATACGCTTAAACATTCCTTAGGCCTTTCCTCAACAATAATTGGCTCAACTCTGCCTTGTGCATGTTTTCCCAATCCTTTACCTTCATAGCCCATATTCATCAATAATATGGACCCTATTCCTCTAGTGTGTCTTTCAAAATAACCTACACATTCATTTTGAGAGTAAATTGAAGATAAAATTGAATTTCATACCTCTTTTTCAGTCACATACATGGTTAAGGCTTCCTTGGCATCATGGAGCCGAGTCTCCATCTCATGCATCCTTACTAGGTTATCATTTGCAATATGGAGCCGAGTCTTCATCTCATTCATCTTTTCAAGAATCTATTAACTCTCCTCCTTCATGGCAATCAACTGCTCTTGAAGTATAATTCTCTCCCTCTTATCTTCATACATCTCTTGCACCATATCAGTCATGATGTATAGCTTCTGTAACCTTACCATGTGCCTGACCGCCACAAATCTTGCGTGAACCTTACCATGTGCCTGGCCGCCATGAATCTTGCATGAATCACTCAGTTGTGTAATTTTATGTCATAATCACCACACCATGCCTGTGGTGCACCTTCTCTACCACGTAATGTGCTACTTCTGCAAGATATTCTGGTGGTGACTAATTAGTGAGTACGATGTGTACTGTGAGGAAATACCTCTTCTTATATATTAATACCTCTCCTTAGATATTAAGAATTCGTTAGATGACTTTAACATGAAATTCAACCGACAAGATTGATCAGTTTAATTGTAAATTTATAAATTTATAGAATTATTATTTTTTTTTGTAAATTTGGAAGAAAAATTCACATTAAGTAGAGGAAAATGTCATACAAAAAGCCTCTTTGGCAGGAGATCAGAGTCCAACACATACATAGGGTCGATCCCACACTCAGGGAGAGGGAAATAGGTGAAAAGAGCTGAGTGGGGAGACAAGAAAACACTTTATGACCGAAAGATAAAATCGGAATTTTTCCGAAGCTGGAAAAAAGATCAGTAGATCTTGCATGTTGAGTGACCTTCAAATAGACAAAAACCAGAAAATACCAGGAGAAGACGAGAGAGTTAAGGACACGAAGGGGGCTTCACTTCATCTTCCTCATTGAGATAGTCATCCACGCTTATCGGGTGGTACGGGGTCCCTTCCTCAAGGTTGAAAATATTGCGGTGAGACGAGCCCGCATCCTGCGTATTCCCCTTGGCAGAGACCTCCTCTTTGACTTTGGGGTTCGGTTGTTGGTGCTTGGCAGAACTGCGTTTCAGTAGGTCCTAATGCGGGGAGGAACTGTCAATAAAGCGAAGGTGGTGCACCGCTTTCACGTAGGCTTCAAATTTATCCAACAATGCATCCATATTCTTTTCCAGCCGCTTGGTAACACTGTTCTGATGCTGCAGTGCCATAGCTAACAAAGTCTTGGTGTGCCAGTGCAGATCAATGGCACGGGTATAAAGGTTCTCACGGCTCCTGGTTAAGGCGAGATCAAGGATCTATTGGAGATCTCTGTCAACCGTCTCTGAGGGGGTGGACCGACGACAAGCTGAAGCTTTCGCGTCCAACCCAGCCAGACTTTCTTGCACCGGATCAAAGGTGTTCTCCGCAAATATACGAGCTGGGTTGCACACCAAAGTTTCCACCCTCATAACCGGGGGACAGGAGGGATTATCCCAGTAGGAGTGGCAAATGTGGTAGGGCTGGGGAGGAGGGTGGTGATGACGAGGAGCCATGGGCGACAACTTGCATAGAGGGAGGCATGCATATAGATGAAGCTGAGAGCTGAAACTACTTCTTAGGGTGAAAGGGGAGCTGCATTGAGGGAGATAATGAGGATTGAAGGTGAGGTGAGGGGAATTTAAGGAGGAATTCCAACGGAAATGAGGAGCGAGCGAACAGTTGTTACGCATGCAGTCATGGGTGATGGAGGCATACTTGGAGTAATGGTAATGCATGGGAGTGTACCGGGGTGAGATTACCAAGGACCAGCCACCACCAATATCATCCTTAAGAGGGGGTGTTGTGTACGCTGTCATAATGAGTGAAAGGATCTGGCGGTTATGACAAGACCCCCAACTTTTGAAGGTCAATTTCATTTATGAGTGTACAATCAGTTTTAACCATTGGAGAGTCGATAACGGTCCAGTCCTGGGAGACAAGCCTTACTGAGGTCTTTATGCCTTGGTTAGTAAGGTAGTCAGCCAACTTGTTAGCTTCCCTTCTGACCGCAGTGAAAGAGATGCCTCTCGCTTCACCTATGCTATCTTTGATTCTGTGTAAGATTCTGTTAATATGCTAGCATTTGGAAACCTTAGCAATGCTACGCCCCTGCTGCAACTTCCTGCAATCTTGGGTAGCTACATTGGAGTCACCCTCAATAAGAAGGGGCCAGTAGTTGTTTTTCTTGGCAATTATTATTCCATTTGATAGCGCATGGAGCTCTGTAGCATTATTCGTGGTATGCCCCATATTTCCGTAGTAAATCCAAAGGATGGAACCCTGAGGGTTACGGAACACACTGCCAAAACCCACCATTCCTGGGTTGTTCTTGGACACTCCATCATAATTGAGCTTGGTGAAGGAATGGTCTGGAGGTTGCCAAATGGACAAAGGCCATGGAATGATAGACTCGGCAAGGGGTGATGAAGCAGGAAGGGGGGGGGAGTTGAGAAGGGAAAGGATTCTGCAATCATCCATAGAGGGAGAGTGTGGGGGTTTCTGGAGATTAGCTATGGAGGCCAATTTGTGGAGGGTACACTTAATTTTGTTGAGAGTATGTTCTTCCTTAGAGTCTAAATTCTTGAAAATTTGGGAGTTTCGCTCCTTCCAAAGGGCCCAGCAGATGATGCCCGAGAGGAGATTCTGAGATAAATTGACGAGGGGTTGTTTCGAGAAGGCAGGGCACCAATATTCCAGAGAGCAATGGAAGGAATCAAGAGTGCGGTTAGAGGCTTTGAGGACATGAAGGAACTAGGACTAGATATTGGAAGCATAGGGGCAGGTGTTGAGGATATGATTGGTCGTTTCTGCTTCAAAGTGGCATAGCGTGCATAATGAAGGTCCTATGAAGCCTTTCTTTTGAAGATTATCCCAAGTAAGAATTTTCCTATGCATAACCAGCCACAGAAAGAGAGTGATCTTCGGCCAATGTTTCCTGCTCCAGAGATTTTTCCATTTGCGATCTTCTTGGACATGGGTAGGATTTTGCAAGATGTTGTATGCTTCTTTGATATTGAATTTCCCTGCCACATTAGTACCCCAGCGCAAGATGTTTGGTTCTTCTTCCTTTTTAATTTTCCTGTTATTTAGCTCCTTTGCTAGAATATTGATTGGCTAATAGAGATGGATGGGAAGAAAATCTTTGATGTTCACCCATTCCCTCCATTCCGAGTCTCCCGTGAGTTTCCAGTAATCTTTGACTCTGTTTTTGTTATGCGCTTCAAGCTGCTCTCTGACTGGCCTGTAGATCTCCAAATGAAATTTGGGGTGTTACTCTCAAGCGTCCACCTAGAATAAGGCATTCTAACCATTACCTATCTCCCAGAAGCTATGGTTTTGAATGAGCATCCTATTGTCCCACGCCTGGTTCCAGATAGGAGATCCTTTGAGGTTTCCTGAAAGCCTAATAAGAGAGTCCCAAGGGAGTAAGGGGACATATTTGGCCTTCCAAAGCAAGGCCCAGTGAGAGGAAGGATTAGTGAGCCAATGCCACCAAGTCTTGGAGACCAGAGCCCTACCCAGGAGGCCTGGATCATGAAAGCCAAGACCGTCCATGACCTTGGGAGAGCAGAATTTTTCCCAAGCCACCAAGGCCCACTTACCTTTATTGGCCTTGCCTTTCCAATGGAAATCTCGCTGAATGGCTCTGATCTGGTTCGAAATAGATCTCGGAGTAGCTATAGTAGAGAGTTGGTAGAGGGGAATGGCTTGAAGAACAAAGTGAATCAGGGTTGATTTTCTAGCAAGGTTGAGTGACCGAAAGGTCCAATTGTATATTTTTTCCTTGAGCTTCGAAATGAGGGGTTCCCAATTCGAGCAGGCCAAAGGTTTGTCTGTAAGGGGAACACCCAGGTACTTAGTGCGGAAAATTCTCTTCTGGAATCCAAGGGTGAAGGTGATGTGATTTTGTATGGTGATGGGGGTGTTGAGAATTTTTTTTTGACTTGGCATTATTGACAGTAGAGCGAGAGGCCAGGGAGTAGTCATCCAAAAATTTTTTAAAATCACAGGCTTCCTTGACCGTAGGGCAACCCATAAGGAGTGTATCATCCACAAATTGCTGGTGGGTTGAGGGAGGGAGGGGTGGTAGAGATTTAGTCCAGAGAGGAGATTGCTAGAAGAGGCAGTCGAGATGGACCTTCCCAGACCCTCTGCCATGATGACAAAGAGGAAAGGGAAGAGAAGATCTCCTTGTCTAATTCCCCTCAAAGGGTCGATGATAGAGGTGGGGGAGCCATTAATAAGGATTGACAAGAAACCCCCTGAAACTAGAGCCATGATCCATTTGATGCAGTCTCTGCTGAACCTGAAGGCTACTCACATATGTCTGATGTAATTCCAGTTGATCTTGTCAAAAGCCTTGGACATATCTAGTTGTATTAGCATACCCTGTTTGCCCTAATCTTTGAGAGAGTGGATGATTTCCTCTGAGAGGATGATGCTATCCATGATTTGTCTACCCTCAACATAACCCGTTTGATTTGTTGAGATCAAGAGATTCAAGAGTCGTTTGATGCGATTGTCGAGAACCTTGGATATTATCTTGTATATCACATTGCAGAGAGAAATGGGTCTAAATTGATCAGGAGAGTCCGCTGTATTTGATTTAGGAATGAGCACCAGAAAAGTAGCGTTGAGGGAGGGAAAGATGGATTTCTTCACTCTAGATTCCTCCACCAAATCATAGACCTCATCCTTAATCGTGCTCCAACAAGCTTTATAGAAGTTGATGGTAAAGCCATCTGGCCCAGCTACCTTGCCATTTGGCATCGACTGAATAGCCTCTTCCACTTCCTCAATGGTAATCTTTTTTAGCATAATTTGATTATGTTCTCTAGTAAAAATGGACGGGATGTTCTTGGTGATCTTCCAGATATGATCCTCGTTGTGCTAACCCCCATCTTTGAGGATTCTTGAGAAGTGCTGAAGCAGTTCTTCCTCAATTTCCTGATGGGTATTTAGCACATGATCCTGCTTATCTTTTAGATTGAGAATCCTGTTGTGCTTTCTATGTTGGATCATGGATTTATGGAAGAAGGTAGTGTCTTTCTCCCCATCTTTGAGCCAGTTGATCCTTGATTTATATCTCCAAAGGGTTTCTTCTTGGGAGACCCTATCCTCCCATTGTTTCTGTAATTCCATTTCCTCTTGATTGGTTTCCTTTTTCATTCCATTTTGAATGATTTTTTGTTGAATTTCTCTTATTTTTTGCTCTAACACTTTTTTCTCCATAGTAATATCTCTGAAGGTTTCCTGGTTCCATTTTTTTAATTCTTGCTTGATGAATTTTAGTCTTTGATGGAAGCCTTGCATCTTACTGCCCCACTGAGGGAGCAAAGTGGTCTTCCATTCCTTAATTCTGTCTTGGAAATCAGGGCGGGAGAGCTAGAATGCCTCAAACATAAAGGGAGCGTTCTTCGGCCTCTCAGAGATCTTGATGTTTAAAACTATTGGCCAATGGTCTGAGCCGACCCGCGGAGCAATACTGGCCTCTGTTTCTAGAGAGGAGAGGAATAAATCTTCTGAGAGAAGAAAGCAGTCAAGTCTAGAGGCAATTTGACGCTCACCCCCTCTCCTGTTATTCCAGGTGTGGATGCCATTTCTAGTGGGAGTATCTATTAAGCCCAGGTCATCTATCATACTTTGGAATGCTTGAGAGTCCGAGTCAAGTTTGCGAAGTCAACCCCTTTTTTCACCCAAGTTTAAGATCCTATTAAAGTCACCAGCCAGGAGCTGGTCCTTATGATCGAGAGGTTGGAGGAAGGTTTTGAGATGATTGATCCAGGCCAAGCATTCATGAACTGTGTGGGGGCTGTATACATTGGTAATACATAGCTTTTATTTAGTATCGGTTATTTGGAGTATCATGGTGAGGGCATGTCTGGAGGAAAAGGAGTCGATCAGATGAAACCTAGAGTCTTTCCAAAATGTAGCTATGCCTCCAGCAGTGCTCGAGGCTGCAATGGCTACATGAATGTACTGCTTCATAAAGCACGCCTGTTGGATGGACATCATTTTAGTTAGTCCACTTTTTATTTCTTGTAGCATTAGAATATCTGTTTTTCCTGAGGTAACCTTGGATTTGAGGATCCTTTTTTTTTGCAGGACTGTTGAGTCCCCTAATGTTCCAAGATGTACAGATCATGATAAAATATTGGGAGTTAGAGATAGAACCTTTACCTTGCCCGCATTGATGAGTTCATTGCCGAGCTCTTGGAGGTGTTGACTGTTTGTTTTCCATCCTCTTCTTTTTGGTTGCCCTTTTGTGATTTGGTTTTTGGCTTTGAGGTTCGCTTTGATTCCTCCAGTTTTTTTTTCTTTTCTTTTCTTTGTTGTTCTCTTTTCCTTTGGAAGTTTTATTGCAGAGTATATGCTTCTTCAATTCTTTGGAGGTAGTCTTCTGCTATACCTTCAAACCCTTTTGACATCCATTCCTTTGAGATCTTCTGTAGGTCCATACCAATCAGGATGTCCCATATCTCTTTTTCCTCTGATGTCGGTAGGTCATGTGTGAAGTCCATTTCATTTTCTTCCTTAGTTGCTTGTTCTGCTTGAGAGAGAGTGATTGTGTTCTCCATGTCTGTGTCTATTTCCTTGTTCTGATCCTTTTTGTTCCTATACTATCCAGTTTCCTCTGTTGTAGGAGAAAGGATTTCATATCTATTTTGTTATGCCTGCTTTGGGATTTCTCTTCCAGTGTTGTTCCTTCTACTTTGCCTGCTCTTGTGACTTACATTGATGAATCCTTGGTTGTCCTTTGTGCTCGATGGACTTTCTTTTGGGGGTGGCTGGTTCTGTGGGCAGTCTTTAAAGAGATCTCCATGATCGTGGAATTTCCTGCAACGAAATGGTATATGTTCATAGTCCACCACTTGAGTCCAAGTTTCGTCTCAGAAGTTCAAGTTGATGGCTTCTGGAAGGGCGCCAGAGACATCAATATATGTGCAGATTCCAACATATAAAATACAATTACCATTCTTAGTACCCTCTGACATCTGGATGTATTCTCCCAGAGTGTTGCCAACGGCTTGGAGAACCTAAGGTGCCTAGTAGTCTGTAGGGAGAGAGTAAAGTCTTACCCAGATTGGGACCTGACTGAAGTCTTCTTTTTTGGAAGTAAAGTTCTCCTTCCAGAATCTCATGTAAAGACCAACGAAGTTGAGAAAATATGGACCCCCTTCAAAGATTATATCCTTGTCTTCCAAGAGAGCAAAGACAATAGTGAAGAATCCCTTCGATTCGAGCTGAATTTCTATTTCCCCTTTAGGGTTCCATTTAGCTTGGATCCACCCTTTAAGGGCTCTTTCAGAGGGCGAGATTCTCATTGATTTACATATGATGGCATCTTCTCTAATGTACTCTCTATTTGGGTCGCATAAATGCATATTTTGCTGCTTTTCTTGATCCTTCTCTTGAGCCATAGAGCTTTTACCATCCTGGTTCTTTGATAGGTGTGTTGTCCCCGTAAAATCCCCTATCTTATCTTGGTGACCGTTTGCAGAGAAATCTTGCTTGGGGCCAAGGTCTTTTTTTTCTTTTTCTTGACTTGGGGAGCTCGAATGTAGCTCCAAATCTGAATGGGGAGAGGCTAAAGAGTTTATTAGGCATGTGAAGAACGAAAGGTTATGTGTGTGGGAGGAGCCCACAACCTACTCTTTGAATGAGGACCCCGCGTGGTGAACATTCTGCTCCATTGCAGGAGCCACAAAGGCCACAGGTGCAGAGTAAGGCAGGGC
This sequence comes from Pinus albicaulis, assembly GCA_034641835.2. Classification (NCBI taxonomy): domain Eukaryota; kingdom Viridiplantae; phylum Streptophyta; class Pinopsida; order Pinales; family Pinaceae; genus Pinus; species Pinus albicaulis. The sequence goes on from CM076582.1 coordinate 1,055,121,545, forward strand.
CACAGGTGCAGAGCCTGCAACAACCCTAGGCTGGGCCACAGAGGAACCCAAGGGATAGGGCAAGAGCTAGGGTTCAATTGTAGAGCAATTCAATCACGATTCCACGTTCTTTTCTTTTTATTAAATTTAGAGAATTATCAAAGTTAATTATAAAATAATTTTTTTTTAATTATATTATAATATTAATATTAAAACATATTTAACAACCAACTTCATATATTTTATTATTTATTTATAAAATTAATGTAAATGAATTTATCTTGAAGTAATCAATATATATGTTGTAATAATAATAATCTTGATGGATAGTCAACCTTGGTTAAATCCCCCACTCTCTATCAATTTATTAAGCGTCGATGCAATACTTTTGGGTTCATCAAGCTTAGGAATAAATTAATATATAAAAATTTATAATTCATACTTTAATAATAAAATAAAATATTAATAATTATAGTTCATATTTGTATTACTATTAAAACATATAAAATTATATAATAATAATTTAGAATGAATAAATTCAACATTACATTAAAAAATATTACAATTAAACTATAATATAAATATAAATTATTATTATAAAAATATGACATGATATTTTAATATAAATAAAAATATCATATATTTTTTATCAGAAATATTATGTTAATAAATTGAAATGGTTGGAAATATTATTATTTTTCCAAATGTGATTGTTTGGAAGTTAATAATTTGTATAGTTTTAATATATTTGGATTTTTTTTTGTGTGTTAAATTGATATATATATATATATATATATATATATATATATATATATATATATATATATATATATATATATATATATATATATATATATATATATATACACACAATTTAAATAACAAAAAAATCATAACTAAAAAAATATTTTAATAAGTTACAGGAGAAAGAGGAAAATAATTAAAATAGTTTTACTATCCATTTTCATTCATAAAAATACTAATAAAAAAAATTATTATTATTTCGTTAAATTGACATAGCATAACTATATTTATTTTTTTTCTTTTAGTCCTTGACTAGGCATCACTCTAGCAATAGATTTGCAGCTTGATTACTATTAATTTGGCTTCGACATATGCAAAACGTAAAGTTAAAATCTAGAAACAAATAACATATTTTTTTTTCTCAACATGATTACTTTTTTTTCCAAGGAAAAATCCGTAATTTCATTAATGAAAACAAAATTAGATGTTGCATCAACTAAGAAAAATACCAAAAACTAGCCATGATTGGTGTTCAAAGCTCATATAAGAGACCATTAATATACAAATGAGGAGAAAATTTAAGTTTTTCTCCCTTTCTGTTTTTCTACCTTTCGCCATGCTCCTTGAGATGAAGGGGCAGAGATAAGGGCGAGTTTATTTTCAGCTATAGCTACTCCATTGTCCTTTTCCAAGTCATGGGTGTCTGATAAGTGATGACGTTTGTTCCCACCGATGTCTGTCACCACTGGTCCCTTTGCGGGTGTGCCCTCATGTATTTTTATTTCAAAAGGATTGTATGGTTCTTTTTCTTGTGCATCTGGGACAATTGTTTATAGATTGTTCCCATTGGGAGTGGGTTATTCCACTTCTTCTTATGTCTCCTCCTTTGGATCACAAGGAAGAAATTGCCAACCTTTGGGTGCTTTCCCCACCTTCTTCTTTCTTCAGTTATCTCTTTTTTCTTCAAGACAGGTATTTTCCAGATGACTGGTCTACCTGTAAATTCTGCATCTGAAGGTAGTGTTTTCATAGTCTAGGTGTTGCATCGATTTTTCTTGTTTATCTACCAATTGTATGCTTTCTGGTAATCCTTTGTTGAGATCAACTTCCACACAAATACGTGCGAAAATGTAGATTCTCTTCTCTAGTCGTTGTGTATCTGTGTTGATGTACCACCCAATGACGTTCCTTGTTCCTTCAAGGACACAGTCATTCCAAAAATGTAGTGGGAGGTTGTACAACCTGACCCAAACTGTAATTTTGGAAACTACCATATTGTTTTCATCAAAATCTGGGAACCATGGGGTGATTTAAAGTCCCGCAGAACCCCAAAACCATGGTCTTTCCTGGAGTATGTAGTCTCTTATTTCTGAGCATTAACATTTAACTATGAATAAGCCTTTAGAACAAAGATGTATTTTCGATTCCATGGTCCATATTCTGAATATCCAGTGAAAGAGGTCCATTGGTTTGGGCCAAAAAGTATTGAATCAACATATAATTGCTTGGCCTTCATATGTGTTGTGGTTTTCATCAATCTCAGGAATTTCTATAGTCAGTTCAGGTGTATGGTTTAGTTTCTCAACTATGTAAGTGCTAGGGTAATTTCCCACTGGTTTTGTAGGGCCATATGCCTTTTTATTCACCTATAGTATATTCTTGAAGAAGGGCCTTCCTTTATTGTTTTCCTGTTTTGAGGTGTTTCCTCCCCCTGCTCCACCGAGGCTTTTGGATTTTCCCTGTTCCTATGTTCCTCCTCCTCTCAGTAGTAGCTTGAGGATAATGGTTGATCCTAAAATTATGGGGTATTCCTTTATGGATCTGTATTCTTGAATTATTCTTCCTTCACAAATCAATGATTGTAGGTGAGATGGGTATCCCTGAGATGGTTGGATTTTTTGTTTCACATTTATCACCTACTTTATGTCATCTATCCATAGTATTATATGTTTCCCCACAGGGGTTCTAATAAATATTTGAAAACTATTTGAGGTTACCTAATGCGTGGTTTCTGTTTCCTTTTTGTTTTCTCCCGCTTGTGTTGTTTTCTGGGTGTTACTACAATGGGGTGTACGCTTTGTGTTGGTGGATCTAATCCTAAAACATGTCATGTATGCCATGAAATAGGGCAACTGGTAATGTCTAGGTGTGGAAGATGCTGAACCGATATCGAGGTGTATGTCCATATGCCTCCATAGTTGGTGGAACAAGTAGGATAGGAGTTTGGAAAAGCCCCAATGCGATTTTGTCCATATCAAGGTAATTATGGGGGGTCCAAACCCCTAAAACTATTTTTGGAGGAGCCGTGGTCCACATGAAGAGGTGAGTAATGTGTACAAGCCAACGAGTCACCGACGGCCAACCAGGACTTTCCTTATCCGGCCTCTTGTCAGATGACGAACCATCTCATATAAACGATACCAGCAAATAACTCTCAACTACCCGAAAAATATGTCTTATTTCCTTTCTGTTGTCGAGAGGCAATGTTGGATTTGAATTACCCTAATATATGAAGATCGAGAAGTGGATTGAATCCACCGTCAAAGGTAGCTGAAGTCCCAAACATTGCAAATCGATGCCTGCCTGCGCAGGTCCTCCTTCCAACTGCAGTGGTATTTTCTGACCAGTGGCCTACGGAATAGATAAGTCCTTCCAATGCTGCACATTCCTATGGGGAGCGGCAGTGGAAAAACCAAAAAACCCTAAAGTCAGAAACCTATCGCCTCTTCGCTCCATTCAAGAGGTTTTTCCACTCCACTTGATTACTATTAGTTTGGCTTCGACTTATGCAAAACCTAATGTTAATATTTTAGAAATAAATAACATATTTTTTTACTATAATTAAAAAAATTAATTTGTATTTTGGCTTGGACTTATGCAAAACCTAAAGTTAAATTTTAGAAATAAATAACATATTTAAAAAAAAAAATTGTATCTTATTTCAACCTTAATGCCATATTTCCTAGTGTCATGGATAAACTATGCTAACACTGATGAAATATGTAGATTAGCAAATATGAAATGGAATATGTATATTATTATGTTGCATCAATCATTATCTCATAATTTTAAGGCGAATTTGATATGGTTGGTGTGATAATTAAAGGGTCCTTGTTTTTCTTTGCAATGAAGTGTAGATATTCTACGCTATTTGCTAGTATTTAAACCATAAAATTAGGGTAATTTCAAGAAGATTAGATAATATATGATTTAATATGAAAAAATTTGTAACATCAAGACAAATTTGTTTGAAATATTTTAAGAAGGTGGAGTAGTTTTAAGTAAATATTTCTTGAATTTCCATTTATTTGAAGGAATTTTGTAAGGTGTGTTATCCTTAACCAGAAATAACAGAGAAATGTTTTCATACACAAACAAATATATTTTTTATTACACTAAATCACTCAATTACATCACGTATTTATTGCATTAATGAGGTCAAAAAAATTGTTAAATAAGTGATAATCGTTGAGAAAATATCTCAAATGTTCAGTTCACTCAATAAAACAATTTTACATATTTTCTAAAGTAAGTGTTACTTCTAAGTTCCCCCCTTAAAGCTTACATTATTACATAAGTCACAACTTACATATAAATCACATCATTCTAATATGGTATTCATTAACAATTATGTTCACTCTAGGATCTTGCAGACACTGCTCCTTTTCACCACTACACGAGCTACCACTTGATATCCATTTGAAGCATAGACGACTCTGACCATCCTTGAGAAACTTTGAAGAATTGACATTTCTTAACTACCTCGAAAATTTGCTGAGATATTGAATATCTCTATCGACGATTTTCCATCCTAGTATTATGCACCAAAATACACACTTCCAGTTATATAGGTAACCTATCTAAACATAAATCTTATCCAAAAATCAATTATGCAACTGACATTTCTTCACATGCACATAGACATATTGATAAATACTATAACTTATATTTGTTCTATAAAATCATGTGAGGCTATGTATTAAATTCATTATCGCTACCACAATATGATAAGTCTTGAAGCTTTGCCTCTTGCAAGTCGTCAATAGTAGCTATGCTAGTTGTTTCATTTAATTCTCCATTTAATATATCTCTGACATGAGTTTTACAATTGAAGGTTATATGTCCATGTTTTCGATAGTAAAAACATTCAACCAAGTTCGTGTTTTTATTGAATTTTCCCTTAGAGAATATTGTCATCTCATCATGTGAGTTGTCCTTTGTGTTAGCTGATTTCATCCTCTTCTCTTCTCCTAAGAGTGCTGAAATAATTTCATCTAATGATCGAGAGGAAAATTCACTTAAGATGAAAATATCATTATCATAATTTGAGGATAAGTTATTTAACAAAATAGCCTTAGCATCTTCTTCTTCTATTTTTACCTCAATTTCCTTAGACTGCCTTATGATTCATTTTGTATAATTTTTGTGTGTATTAAATTATACCCCATTATGCATTTTGAATTTGAATAACTGCAATTTCAAAGAGAATATATGTTGAATGTTGCTTAAGTGTTTCCATATTTGTGAAGAGGACTTTCCTTAGTCTATAAGGTAAAGTTGTGAATCCGAGCAAGATAATCTTATGATAGACTTATCTCTTTCTTCAATTTTCTTCCATTAAGATAATTGTTATGAATATTTGGGTGCTGTTGTAGTCCTTTTGCTAAGCCCCATAAGATTTTATACATTAAATTCATTTCAACTTTCACCTTCCAAGTATAAAAACTTGAACCATTAAATTTTTCGAGAACTATTTGCAACATAATTAAAATAAATAATTACTCTATAATTATTATTACATCTTGCACTTCTTAAAGCTCTTATGATGGATATCGTGACTTTCTTCACTTCTCGGTGGTATTAATATAATGCCTTCAACCACTTTGTGCAGATTCATGTGTTGGATTCCAATCAATATGGACCTAATAGTTCTTGTTGCTACAACTAGCAGCTTCGAACAAATAAATATATAACTTATAAAAAGAAATATGCAGAGCGTTAGATAAAAAAAAGAAGTGAGGAACCAAGTGAAGAGGTGCTCCATGATTAGTGTTCATAGGTTTTTTGTTCTAGTCGACAACCTTATTTAGATTGAGTTGTTCAAAAAAACCTCATCCGATTTCCTTCCTCGTCCACTACTATGATAATACAGAACCCTATTCTGAGTGTCTATGCCTTTGCTTTTACAGTCATGACATTGACATATTATGGTCTCGTGAAAATAATGTCTTAGAAAGAACACTTTGATCATCCAATAATTGTACAACACTCATTGATTGCATGAAAAATGTATCTTCTAACACGAGAAAATTTGATGCGAGGAGGTGAACACTTACCTCTCAATATTCTCCCTAAAAAAAGTAGATTATTTCATTCTTTGGTTCACTGGCATCTCCAATGCAGATCTCCTCATGATGATTACATTGTTCTCACATTTGTCTGGGCTCTCTTGAATCAGGACCAAAGCCAAAGCTGATACCAAGAAATAATAGAGATGTGCTCACACAAAAAAAATATTTTTATTACTCTAAATCACTTAATTACATCATGTATTTATTGTATTAATGAGATCCAATAATTTTTAAAATGAGTGATTGTTTTTGAGAAAATATATCTACTGTTTTATCAACTCAAGAAACCAATCTGACATATTTTCTAAAGTAAGTATTATTTCCAAGTTAACACAAACAAATAAGGTATGTTTCTTTTCTAAATGCATGCAAAGTATATAATTTTTGTTCCATACATTACATCCTCATTTGTGAAAACAAATTTGGTTGAAAAAATTAATAGAAATTTTAGATTGTTTTTGTTACACTAACGTTTAAAGTTTTAAAGTGAATATTTTAGAGTAACTAGAATAAACTTATTTGTTTTGCACAGTTTAAAGTAAATATTTTAGAGTAACTAGAATAAATTTATTTGTTTTGCATAGTTTAAAGTTTTAAAGTGAATATTTTAGAGTAACTAGAATAAATTTATTTATTTTTCATAGTTTTTATACAAAATTAGTAGTGCATTTGGGTTGGTTTTGTTTTATAATCCAATATTGATATTTTAGAATCTTTGGGGATCTTTAAGCCATAACTTTATAGATTATTTTGTAAAAATAGAAAATGTAGGTTTTAATCTGAAGAATTTTATAACATCAAGAGGAATTAGTTTGTTGCTTCTGTAAATGCATGTAAAGTATCATGATGAGTTTGGAGTTTTATTGCTAATATTTTAGAGTAAATAGATTAAATTTATCCATTTTGGAGTATAATTGTTAACTTATTTCACAAAAATTACATAAAATATACTTTAATCTCAAAACAATTATAAGACAAGGAGAAATTTGTTTCACATGTGAAGTAGTTTTAAGTAAATATGTAATTGTATATTGTACATTTTTATTTTAAATAAATATATAATTATATGTTACAAATTTTCATTTTAAATAACTGATTGAAATCAAAAGTGGAAAATAAATAAGAAGAACAAAAAAGAAAATTATTTTGGTTTCCCCCAAATTTGCAAATTTAAAGAAATTATTTTCGAATAAGTGAACTATTTTTTTTGGTATAGTTTTTATCCAAAATTCACAGTGCATTTTCTTTCGGATTGTTTTACACTACAGTAGTGATAGTAGTTTTCCACTGGAGTATTGATAGTTTGCGGTCTTCACCAGCTAGAATTATTCCTTAAACACTCTTTTCTTACAATAATCTTACAATAATTGTTTTTTAAAGAACCAAATTGTTTAAGAAACACTGTAAACCCATTTGTGTATTCATTCTTAGAGGAATTATTCAAGTTTATTTATCCTAAAGTATGTAAAATATTATATTTTCTATTTATCTTAAATATTAATATTATATTATTATAATGTAAATAATGTAAAATATATATATATATTTTATTGCACCACAATAGATGATGTTCTAATCTATTGTTTAAGTGGGGCAATGTTGGTAGTTTATATAGGATATCTTGCTCCACACTTTTATTACAAGTGATATAGGCAATCTATTTATAGAATAACTTTTATGGAATTTAAAATTATGTACAGTTTACAATGATGTGAGAATATGTTTAATTGTGTATATAAATAAAAAAATTCTAAGACTTGTGTCTTTTATCTTCACTTTTGAAAGTTATATATTATTGATTTCATGAGAGTGTCTATTCTTCATAATAACTTTTTCCAAATTTACATTTTTTTTAAATAAGAAAAATATGGATAGTTTAGATTTATGTGAAAATATTTTTAGTTATGTATATAAATTAATTATTTCTAAATATGTTGTGTCATATTTTCTCTATCCAAATTACACATTTTTCATATTTAAAATGGTAATTGATGAATAAGTTTTTTTTCAACTATTTGATTTAATTTATATAACTAAAAAGACTTTTAATATACACTTGCATTAAATGTAAATTTATGTGTTCCATTATTCCTTTCATGACAACATTATTTATGTGCGTAGAGTTTATGTACAAGAATATTGAATATTCTTTATTTACAAGAATATTGAAGATTGAAATGCTCAGAAATTGGAACAACAAAAGTAAATAAATTCCAATGTTCCTATATATATATATATAAATATATAGATATATATATATATAAATACTACACTGCATCCAACGACACTTATTTAATTGTATGATAAAAAGAAAAAAATATTAATAATAAAAATAATAAATTATAAAATAAAAGATATAATAAATTTTTTCGAAACCCATCAAATTAAGTGGAACCATTTTCATTTCAATGTTGTTCGATATTTTTTAATTTACTATAATGACACCTTCAATTTTGATTCAAAAGTTCAGTAGCTACTTATTTAAAATTTTACAATATTATATATTAATTATAATAATTTTAACTAATGATTCTTTAAATATATTAACTAGTGATTATGATATTATTTATTACAATATTTTTTTAAATGGTTCTTTCAACTACTCTCAAAACAATTTTATTAAATTAAAACTTGATGGGGAATCTAAGGGTAATCCTATATTAACATGTTTTGGAGAGATTTTTCATGATGACAAGTTTTCTCCTTTGAGATTATTTGTAGTGAATTGTGGGGTAGCAAGTAACAATTTGTAAGAGTTCACGACATTGGAGAATGATATTCAAATTTTTATTCGTAAGGGATTTCAATTTTTAAATTACAATATAATGTGTTTATAAACTTTTAAATGGTCAATCTATTAAAAACATATTGAAGAGTTGGAGATTGGGGGGAATTGTAATGAAGATAGTAATGCTTCTCTTGGTGATGTGGACTAAGTAATTGTTCAACATACTAGAAAAGCATGTAACAAGGCCATTGATTTTTTTTACAATATGTGATGTTGTTACAAAGGTTTGGATTTATATGTACTATGGCCTCTGACTACATGGGAAGATGAAATGCAATATATCCACAGTTCGATAGAGGCAGATAAATAAATCCTTGATGGGATTGTACATATGGTGGTTATGGATTATTTGGAGAGGGTGCCATCGTAACACTTGTATTAATCAAATATTTAAGCTGCTCTAAGGAGTTAATACAATAGTGTTAGTATGTTTTCCACTTGGAGTTTTAAATGCAGGTTCATAATGATGGACAAACAACAAATAACAAATTATGTGTGAGGATGTGAGGTTGTCACCTTCACCTCCATCTCTAGTTACTTCTTGTTGATAATAAGTCTATGGTGGTCGTTTTTTAGGCCTGGATTTCCATTATTACTCCTTTGGATTCACTTAATGTTGTCTAGGGAGTGTGATGTTAAATTTTGGTGGTTGCTCAAATATCTCAAGCTTCCTTTAGCCTAGGTGAGTTTTACTTTGTTGGTAACTATATTTCATCCAAATTTGTTATTCTTTGGGTGGGTATTTTTCCAATTTCTCTGTTATAGCACATTGTGGGTGCCCTATGTTATGCTGTGGTGGCTAATTTGAATTATTTTTTCTTCCAGTTATTGGCTTCTTTGTAGGGTGATTTTGGATTCAATTATTCAGGCATTTCAATTCTCGATTCAATTGCAATTTGAAAGTCATTTTTTGTTTTCTATAGTTTTTGAGTCATTACATGAGTCTATGTTTTTTTTTATGCATGTTTCACCTTAGTGGTTACTCTTGTTTTTAAAAGGTTGTTTATCAAATTGAAGTGCGGTGAGCTTGGTAACTTGTTAGGTTTTGGGCCCGTGGAGTTGGTTTTTATTGATTAACTTATTTTCTATAGATATACAATTCATGGAACTATTCATTATCCTTCCCTTTCATTTATTATTATATATTTTTAGTGGTTGTACTCATTTTTTATTTGTAGCTATGACCATGGCTCCAGGGAAAAAATGAGTGGTTAGTGAGGTGGTTGAGGAAACATTGGGCATAAAATAGTTCAGCCTTTTTCCTATGATTCATTGGCCATAGCTTTCAATTACATTCCTACTGAGGTGTGGAAGGAGATATTAGCCCTCGAAATTGTGGAGGTGTCACATACCCTATTTTTTGTAACCATTAATTTTATTTCTTCAACTGAGTTTCACGATGTTATTTTTAGAAATATCCTGACCTTGTCCACATGGATACATTTTCCTCTAATATTCCTCCCTATAAAAAATTTTATTTTGTTTTTCATGGTGTGTAGGGTATGGGGACTTAATAGTATTTATCCATTCGCTTAATTTTCGTGGTTTACAAAAAAATGTCTAATTATTTGGCTTATAATACTAATTATAATCTACCTCATGTCTCATCATTAATTTCACCATCATATAAAGTGCTAGACCATTTTCACATGTATTCCTTATATAGAACATGAGTAAATTTGTGATGTCCATGCAGGGTATACCTAGTTCATGTGGTGCAACGTCTTCCTTACCATCTGGCCGAATGAGTGTTTGTCACCATGCCTCGCACACATGAAGGAAGATTCTATTTAGACTCCAAATTGAGAACAAGGGTGATTTGTTGTCGGAAATGAAAGGTGCTAATTCCATCTAGATAACCATAATCCCTATTTATATGTATTAACTCAAATTTTTGTGGTATAATTTGTTTCTTCGCTCCTGAATTTGGCATTCCTCTGCAACTTAGATGAGAGGTTGGATATGGTCACACTATTTTCCTCTGTGCCACTTTACGAGAGAGCCTTCATCGAATGATGACCTGTTATGGATGTGTTAGGTATTATGATTCCTTAATTTGTGGTTTCTCGGGTAGCATGGATTTCTATGTGTTTTTTTCCTCCTCTTTATTAACACACTTCTATGTTTTGAAGGTTGAAACTTTTTTATCACCAAACAAGGATATTAGAAATTCTTTCTCGAGGTTAATAGAACTCTATCAACCCTACAATAATTTCAGAGTCATCTCTTCATCTTGTGTTTCTAAATCAGTTCATGTGGAGCTTGGTATTATGCAACCCACGTGTTTTTCCTAATGTCACAGAATCTCGGCAAGGGTTTTCTGTCCCTGAGAATCTAGGTCTAACATATTCTTCCCCATTTATTTATTCCTTCCTCATATTTAATGAGCCATACTTTTTTAGGTATGAAAATAAATTTCTCACTGCATTTACTCACTCGGATCTTGGAAAATCGATATAATTTTAATTTACTTTCACGTGTTACTCTTCCTTTGCTGTATTTTATAGTGTAATTGTGTTGGGAGCACAGAGGGTTAACGGGATGGAAGTTGGTGCACAAACATTTGGATTTTCACCCTCAACCTTGTGGCTACTCCATCCCACCTTTTATTTGTAATTTCCTATGAGAGAACGTTAACAATGTAAGATCAATTTATTACTCGTTTTTTTTCCATATCTCAATACTCACTATTATTTTCTACCTCCTATCTTCCTCTAAAATTTACCAGGGACACTCTCCTAGGAGGTGTTAAGAATTTCCATAAGCAAGTTGTGCCAATTTCTCGTCGAGTAAGATTTTATCTTGTTCGTTGTTGTGAAATCCATTTTTGTGACCATCAATTTTTGAATCATATTGCTTTCTTAACCCTACCAGTTTTTTTTTCCTCCCATTTACTATGACTGGAATAACTTATGTGGTCATTCATGCTCACTTTATCGATATTGGGTGCTCTTCTGGTATTGTTCTCCTTTACCACAAATTTAGGTATTATTATTTGTTTTTTATTTCTCCCTACCATTCTCTAGCCTCTCGTTTCATTAGGGGAATTTTGAGGTCTAAAATCGGCCTCCTAAGGAAATTATAAAACAATAGTGGGAATAATAAAATAATATTAGATTACATCATCAAATTTTAGAGGGAAAAAAGAAAAAAATATTTTTCAACTCATCTCCCTTTGGGTTTAGTCAAATTTCGAGCAGGAGCACTCGTTGGATGCATAATTTGATTCTTCATCCAAGGAGTACCCATGTTGCATACTTAGATGGACGTTACTACATGAAAAATGAGAAATACATGAAAAACATTATTGCAATCACATTTTTCATGTATTTATCATTTCTTTGTAGTAGGGTCCATTGAAAGTGTGCAACATGGGTACTCCTAGGATGGTGAATTAAATTCCGCATCCAAAGAGTACTCACGCTCAAAATTTGAGTAAAAACTTAGGGAGATAAGTTGAAAATACAAGCTCTAAAAGTAGTTTTATTATTTTATTATTTTTTAATCTTTTTACTTTTTTACTCCAAAAATGGAGACTCACCCCCCATGGTTGAAATCATTATATTGAATCCTATTGGTTCTTATAAATTTTATTTTAGTTGTACATTTTTCTTAGGAGACCCATTTTAGACCTAAAAAGTTCTCTAATGTTTTTTTCTTTTGCTTCCACCCATTTCCAAAATAGTATTATAACAGTGGTACAAAATATTGATCGAGTTTCGTATGATCGTGAACATAAAAATGGATGGGGTTTCTTTACTACGTGCATACAATACTGTGATTTGGGTTTTATAAGTTTGGGTTTGATATTTTTCCCTTCCTATATTCATCTATGCATTTTTTGTTTGGTTGCAGGTATTGATAAATTTTGGATCAATTTCACTATACTTGAAGAAGAATTCACCCTCCACCTCTACTTGCTACCCAATATGCTCCATGACAATATTCTTCACATTTTTTCTCATCTAGATGTTCAAAATCACAATGCGATAAATTCTCAATTAATCCATGTCAAATAGGGTGTGTTGCCCTGAAGCCCTTTTGACTACATATCTCCTACTGGGAAGTTTTATGTATTACTATAGGGTTTTGTTGTTGTGTATACTCTGTTATTTATATAATATGTACAATGGGAAAACCAAACTAATGTAATCCTCAGGTTGGGGTTAACAACAACCAATAATGGCTTATTAGTTTAACTTTTCTAAAAGAAAATGTATAGGGTCTCGATATTTAAAATTCCCTTGACTCATTAAAATTTTATTAAATTATGGGATTGACTTGGCCAAAAAATGGTATAATGAAATTTTATAACAATTTATGTCCAATGTGTCCAATAATCAGTATTTTGTTTTTGTTTTTTGAACTAGTTGGATGTTTATTATACGTTATTTTATCATTTTCTTCGTTTTCTAAATGTGTTACATACTCATTTATTATAATGCATAAATGAGCATCTTCTCTAGTTGTCCCTATGGTCGTACTATAGGTACATTGGTTACTATACTCACATATACCTTGTTCATGGTAGATGGAGTATCATATATGTTCTAAATTTGTAATAGGTCCCCAAGTAGAGGGTTATCATACCTATGCTTTGATTTTGACTTAAGTATCTGTTGTACTTACCATAACAAAATTCACTTATTCCATTAGAAAATATTGAACACCTCAATTACACCTAATAGGACATAATTCCTTCCATTCAATTTAATTAGAAATTTTCGGTTCACATTTCACTTTCTATATGTATGCTATTTCTTTCTTAGCCATCATTTTTACTCTGTGAGGCTCTCAACCAGTTGAAATATGTAGTAGTTTGTATTAAAATAATGTCTATTCCATCTTCCTTTGATTATACACAAATTAATTCTCTCCGAACATAGTACACCCTATTCATACAACCTCTTCCATATTCCACCATAAAAAATGTATATAATTACGAAGAGATTTTATTTTTTTCATATGCAAGAATGTATCCCACCACCTTTATGTGTCAACTATTATTTATTTATTAAATAATCTTTCCTTACATAATAACTCTGATAAGAGTGTAGACTTAGGATAGTGACAATTCAGAACTTGTAATTTATTCCTCAAAAATCGAAATAAGAAATTGGGAAATCGTGTTGGTTTCCACACAACAAATGTTAGTGTGATCAACTATAATATCAAAAATGAGTTTTTTTATTAGTTATTGTCAAAGATTTTTTCCCAAGATTATACCTTTGCAAATTTAGAACATATGTACGCTAAATCCAATTTATTTAGTATGGGTTAATTTAATTATGAATGTACAAGATACTCATTCTCCAACCTTTATTTTGATTTACAACGAACCATAAAATTTTTAAAACTAATTAATTGCCTCGGTTAATTACCTTTTCTTTGTATATGTTCCTTACATAAACTTTCTCTTATATTCATAAAGCATTGAATAAAAAATTCAATGCACTCTCATGTTCCCCAATTCTAAGGATTAGAAATTAATTAAGCTACAGATTCAACTTGGAAACTTGTATAATTAATCATACACCCTAAGCATCAAATCAATAGTAGTAATGATAACATCATTAGATACTCTATTACCAATGATTAAAATGGTACCAAAATTGCACCTAATGATAATCAGATGTCTAGAAAATAATCTAGAGTCTAGAACATTCCAACCTTTCATGAACTACGTCCAACAGTTCCCCCTGAGCTAAGAACTTCTTATCTTCAGGAATCAACAACCCCTTTGATTCCTACGTGGTTCTTTTAGAACTTTTTTCCCAACATATTTTCATAGCAGCGTCCTGCTTTAAGGTTTGCTAACCTTTTTGCATATGTATTTTTTGCATAAAGCACTTTGGGGTATAAAAACGTGCTTTACGGAAAAATAAAAGTCTTTTTTTTAGAAGAAAATACTTTTATTTTTCCTTAAAGCACATTTTTATCTAGGTGGGGTGGAATAAAGCATTGCAGGAGATAAAAACGTACCTTAAGGGAAAATAAAATTTTTTTTTTCTAGAAAAAAAATACTTATATTTTTCCTTAAAGAACATTTTTATCTCCTATGGTGCTTTATTCCACCCCACCTAGTTTTTCTCTCCAACAAAGTCATTAGCATAATCTTTCTCTCTCATTATGTTAATTTAATTTCCTTTATTTATCTCTTAGGGATTTATAGGAAACTTTTAGGGAAGGTCCACCGTGTGGACTTGACCACCAAAGATTTTTCTAAGCTGGAAAGGAGTCTTCTACACTCTAGTGCTCTTTCCTGAATATTTCCAATCATTTTTTTTATTAACTAAATAATAATATTATTACTACATCATGATATAAGTCTCATCATGAATTTCCTTACCATTAAATTCAATAATAATTCATTGCTTAAAAATAGTAATTGTCTAAAAAGTAGCAGAGCCATAGGGGTGTTACATCTTCCCCCCTTTTAATAAAACATCATCCTTGGTGTTCCCCCAATTCCATATTTTCTTATGTTGGAAAGGAAATTCCTCTTCAATTCCTTCTTTCATTTCCACAACAATATATTTAGCACTGAGTGCTTCCACTTCACTTTATTTTAAGCGATGAACCAATTCTAAGGTACCCATACTCTTATATTTATTTTGTGATATTTCCCTAACATGTTCCTGCAGTCAACAAAACTATCCACATGCACCCAACAAGGTGAGCATTATGAGCATAGCATCATAATAAATACAATAAGTCCTTTTTTCAATGACATGGTCATCATTTAATGTGAAATTCAAAATATGGAATTGTCACTTTTCTTTTCATATCACTTACATGAAGAAAATAATAATTAATGGAATACTTGTATCATTATATATTTTGTTTATTTGTTATTTTGTTACCATCATGCGAAATATGCATTTGTCCTGCATTCTTAGGTGTAGAATTTCATAATATTTTTTCCACTTTCATGGTTGTTATATTATTTTCAATTCTTCCCTGGAGTGGACTTAGTCATGTACATCTTCATTGGATTAAATCTGTCCCACACCTGTCCATAAGCCCACAAAATTAAGAAATTCATAATGCCACTCATAGATCATTAAAGGGATATCTTGAGCTACTTCAGTTCATTTTCAAAACAACAACATGTAACTTTAGAGATCTACAACATATTTTTCATTTCTTCAATTTTTCCTGCATAATAGATTGTTTATGAAGATTTATGAGTCTCTTGCTTCAGTATGTAACCATGGAGTCTTTTCCTCCCCCCCCCCCCCCCCCCCCCCCCCCCCACCAATTTTTTTTAAATTCTTGGAATGTATTACTACCTCACATGTTAGTGTAACTATTTTCGTCACTTTTGGACATTTCCATACACAGACATGCATGTTAAGGAGTTTCGTTCATATAATTTTATGGAAATATCCTACCCTTGGTTAGATTATTCCAAAAATTTCTATTACCATTCACATTTTATTCGATGACATTATTGCAATCAACACCTTTTTATGGTCATCCTTGGTCCAAATAAAATATAATTTATGCATTTTCTAACAAAACAACAATACTGACCTTTACTACCATACAATTTTGAGACCCTTTCATTCTGAATATTGATGCCAATTTCAGGTTTTATTGCCCCATTTCAGGGTTCTTTCAACGTTTTCTTAAGGGTTTACATGTTTTCAATCTTCATTTTAGCTTTGGTCCATTTTACTTTTATCCATTTATATATAAGATTTATGGGTTTTACATAATTTTTGTGCCAAATCCAAGTTCCTTCATGTTTCTATAGTTTTCTTCCCCTATTATAATATTTTCATCTTTATAGTCTCCAATTTCTCTACTTACTTTATTATTTTTCGTGATTTAATTAAATTTTTTTTTTAGTGAGAGACAATTTATGGTGCTATGCTATTTTTTTCTACATATATATCACATATTTAACATGTCCTTCACCTATGTGGCTACCCACACATTCCTAAGGTATTTTCTTGTTCTCCAATTCTCTTACTTACAATTTATTTAACTTATAGATTATACATGTCCAAGGATCATTTCGCGCTTCAACCTCACCAATCAATAATTTTTGTCCCATTTTCGAGGGATATTGCACTTCTCTCTAAAGGATTTTTATGTGTATATAATTTTCATTATTTATCTTTTAGGAAATATTTTCATTAGTCACATTGTGTACTCCGATTATAAGGAATTTTCGTACGTCTAAACTTATAATTTCTACTCTATAAGAAAATAAATTCCATAAAGTTATTTTTTTAGCATATATTCCCTTGATCAAAATCTTTCAGTTTTTCCAATACTAACATTTAATACGCTCGAAGAGACTCCTTTTTGTCCCAGACATATATGTGCACAACTCAGTTTGAAAATAATTTATTTGTAAGAGCACTTTGTATTCTTCATTCATAATTTATGTTCTTTCATGCTTACTATATTCTTCATTCATAATGTAAGTTATTGTACCACTTTACATCGGGTTACTAGCATATTGGGCTTATGGTTTTTTTTGGTAATGAGATGGTGTCTTGAATTTCCCTTCCCTAATAGAACATTAGTACATGTCATTATTACGTGAAATTATGGGCCTTACTTTTATACACTTATAAATAGGTTATTTAGTTCTTTAGTTTCCTTTTGGCATTCCATGGTTGGTGTATACTTAATTCTATCCTTAAGAAATTCCACACATTTTATAACTTACTAATGTTACTATAAGGGAACTAAATTCCTCTTATATATTTTTAAATATTAAATGCTTCATGTAGTTTTTAACAAATAATTCTTCAGTGTTTATTTTACCATTCCCCGCCAAATAAAGAATGAAAAAGTCAGTATATACACTTTTCCTATCATATTTAATATTTACCTATTCTATACAGGTTCTATTCCGCACAAGTTTTTCCTTTTGTATGATATTCTTTCTTATCTAAAATATGTCACTAAATACGTCAGCACATAGTATTATGTAGAAAAAATTCTCATGTAAGATCCCTCTATGATTCTTTTAACTCAAACACATAAATTTATTGGTAACAATTTGATGTTATAAAAACATATACATCTATGTTTTTGTTGAATGCAATTTATACACAAATCATTTCTTTGTATGGATCTTGGATTAACATATAGGAAATCATATTTGTCGGATGATTTCATTGGTTGTAAGATATATGAATTTTATTTACTAATAAATTATAAAAGCCCATAGACTGTTTTTTATTAAAAATTAGTAGGAAAATAATTCTCACTGTATGTAAATCTCTCATTCCCATCAGATAGAGAAATCTACCACAACAACAATTTGTATCTAATATCTCAATAGATACTTTAGTTTATAACAATTGATTTTATACCCCTTACTTTCCATTAATATCTATATCTATATATATATATATATATATATATATACTAGTACTTAATTTCTCCATTTTCTCAGTATAATTTCTAGATTAAGACTATAGACCTTATTCCTTTTGGAATAACTATCATCAATAGATGCCTTATCCCATACCTCTAAATCTATTTGATTGACTAGTCTGTTTATTATTGGGTATTTTATCAATTTACTTCTCTTACTACATCTTATCCCACTAAGGGCCTTTTAGACTAACAATCAAACCAAATGTTTCCTGATAATACAATCCTCACATCCTAGTTGTAGCCATAGAAAATATTTAATTATTGATAGCTATCCTCCTCAAATTATTCAGGAAATGTTTTATTGCTAGTTATTTCAATTTTCAAATCTTTTAGTGACTCGAACAATGATGTTGTAGAAGGTGAAACATAATTTTCTAATCACACTTGAATCTGATCTATTTGATACCATTCCATCTATCACAGAATAGTGACTTTCTAATTCACAAAGTATTATTCAACTTCTCTCATTCCTCTCTTTCTTTCAACCAACATTCATGACCAAATCTAATGGTGGAAAATTCTTGTCTAAGGCATTGATTTTGAGGTTTGCACTTCACTTGGTAAAAACATGTTATGAAACCAGCTCCAAAAATAGAAGAAAAGAGAGATCAATGCCTTAGAAAATAGCCACTTAGAGGGGGAAACCTCCAATACATTACATAAATGAATAATTCTTGGATGATACAAATGAAAAAACCTCCTTCTATATATAGTAGTCCATGAGATCACAATATAATCCTATCCGACCTAACAATAATAATGTAAGGACACAATAATAACAATATTGGTTTACAGGGGTACAACAATAACAATAAGGGGTTACACTAACAACAATAAGGGACTATACTAGTAATATAGGGACCTAAAATGCCCCTATCCTTAAAAAAAGTGTTGTCCTCAACGCTTGAGTAGCTCTAGATGCTTCCGTATAAAATTCTCATCCTACCATGTAGAATCTACAATGGGTAAGTTATTCCATTTGATGATATACTCTGAAATTGATCAATTTTGTAGTTGTCGAGTTCTTGTTTTCGTGACTGCTTCAAGTTCCAATATGTTTCTTCCTTTCTCATCAAGTTCTAGAAATATTGTTTGAACTGGAATTGTCACCTATAACCTTCTTTAAGCATGGAACATGGAAAAATGGATGCACTAGTCAAGAAGCAAGAAGCTCCAATTTGTATGCCATAGTACAAATATTTAGCAACACCTTGTAAGGACCATAGTCCTTTGGAGATAATTTATTTTCCTTCCTATCTTGCTTGAGGGACATTTGTTTGTATGGTTTTAGCCATAAAAATACCCAGCCTCCTACATCAAAAATTCTCTCGCTACGATGTTGATCTGCTTGTTGTTTCATTCGATTTTGTTCCAAATTTAGGTTATCCTTTAAGAGTTGGAGAACTTATTGTTGATGCTCGATGTGATCTTCCACTACTTGAACCTTAGAAATTTCTCTTAAAGAAGATGTGATGGATGGTGGATGATATCCATAAAGTGCCATAAATGGGGTCATTTTTGCTGCAGTATGGAAGGAAGTGTTATACCACCATTCAGTGAGAGGTAACCACTTAACCCATTATTTTTTCTTATCAGATGCAAAATAATGAATATATCCTTCCAAACATTTATTTACTATCTCAGTTTGACCATCAGATTGAGGAGGATAATATAAGCTATGAGCTAGTTGAGTACCGAAACAAGAAAATAATTCCGTCGAAAAATTTCCAGTAAAAATGGGATCTCTGTCACTTACAATAATTTTTGGGATTCCATGTAGCTTTCGAATTGTTTCCATAAATGCAGTAGAAACTGTATTTGCTTTAAATGGATGAGATAATGCACAAAATACTGTGGTAAGTTTTTAAAAATCCTGAGTTTCCTCCTAAAGGAGAAGTGTGCAATTCGAAAACAATCTTTTGTTTTAGTTGGGAGTTATTACAAATATATAAGTGATATTTGTACCATAAGGAATCATTTTTCCAACTAAATCTATCATATATACTAGGATATTGTTGCACCTTTTGAATGAGTGTCCACACTTCTTCGTCCTTCTTCCATTCATCCCTTGCTTTGGTTATCCAATATGTTTGGATAATAGAAATGGCACAAAGAAATGCTTCCATCTCTTCATCCTTTCTTTATAATGCATCTGCGACAACATTTAGCTTCCATTTTTTGTAGATGATTTCAAAGTAATAACCCAACATCTTTGTGACCCATTTTTGTTGCTCTTCGAAAGATAGTCTTTGTTCCAAAAAGCGTTTAAGACTATCATGATCAGTTTTTACCTTGAAGTGTCTTCCCATTAGGTAAGGTTGGCATTTCTTTAGTGCATGTAGTATTGCCAACATTTCCTTCTCATAAATAGCTTTCTGTAAATACTTTCCTTGATTGGACGACTTTCAAAAGAAATGGGTCTTCCTTCTTGCACTAAAACAACACCAATTCCATTTCTTGAGGCATCACATTCCACAATAAAGGTTTTTGTGAAGTCCGGCATAGCTAAGAACGGTGCTAGGCACATTGCCTCTTTAAGATTTTCAGAGGCGTTAGTTGCTTCAGGAGTCAATGAAAATGCATCTTTCTTCAATAATTTTTTATATGTGCTGCTATTCTCCCATAATTATTAACAAACTTGCGATAATACTATGTTAACCCAAGAAATCCTCGTAACTGCTTTATGGTTGTGGCGAGTTTCCATTCCTTGATAGATTTAATTTTTCTAGGGTCTACCTTAACACCTTCATGAGATACAATATGACCCAAATATTCTACCTCTTGTACTCCAAAGAAACATTTCAATGTTTTTGCATATAATTGTTTCTCCTTCAATAGTTTGAGCACCCTGTCAACATGTTGAACATGATCCTTCTAAGACTTGTTGTAGATTATTATATCATCAAAAAATACTAGCACAAATTTTCTAAGGAAGGGTTTGAAAATGGAATTCATCAACCCTTGAAATGTAGAAGGTGCATTGGTAAGGCCAAAAGGCATGACCAAAAATTCATAATGACCCTCATGAGTTCGAAATGCTATTTTTGGAATATCTTCCGTTTTCATTCTAATTTTATGATATCCTGAACGAAGATCCAACTTGGTAAAATAAATTTCTCCATGTAATTCATCCAATAATTCATCAATCATAGGAATGGGAAATTTATCTTTAATGGTGATCTTGTTGAGCTCCCTATAATCCGGACACATGTGCCATGATCCATTCTTCTTATGCACGAATACTACTAGAGTAGAGAAGGAACTTTAACTAGGTTCAACTATACCAGCCTCTAACATTTATGTAATCATACATTCAATTTTGTTGTCTTGGACATAAAGATATCTGTAAGGCCTGATGTTTGTAGGAACACTTCTTGGAATCAACTGAATATCATGATCATGATCACGAATAGGTGGGAGTCGTTTGCGAGTTTCACACACCTTGGAATGATTGTCCAAGGCTTTTTGGAGATCTGGAGAAATATATGATTTTGATGTTGGAACTTCTAGTGAGCAAAATTGTGCAATTACGTTTCATTGTTCTTTCTTCAGAAGCTTTGCCATGACATTAAAGCTTATTATATTTCCCGACTTCCCTACGATACCTAATAATTCGACTTCCTTTCCTTCCCAAAAAAATTTAAAGAAAAGTACTTGAAATTTAAAAGATATCATCCCCAAATATTGTAACCATTATACTCCTAGTACAACATCAGCACCTCCCATTGGAATGGAAAGCATTTTACTATTCAATACATATTCCCCCATGGTTAGCTTGATATTATGAAATTTTCTAGATCAATATATAGTTCCTCCATTTGCAACCATCACTTCACATTCTGGTGCTGGTTATAGGAAAAAATTCAATTCCTTGGCTACCTTACAATGAATAAAATCATGGGTACTACCTGAATCAATCAACACTATTACCTTTTTATTCTTGATATGTCCTTCTATCTTGAGAGTTTTAGGAGTGATAATACCTGCATATGCATTACATGATATGGTCAGACTCATTTCTTCTTATTCTTCTTCTAGGGTTGTTTCCTAGTGTATATACTCTTCTTTTGAAGTTTCTTGTTCATTTTCTTCCTCATATTCACAATCTATGTAAAATAATTTCTTCTTGGCACACTCATGACCTTTAGTATATTTACTATCAAAACTATAGAAAAGCCCTTTTTCTATTTTTTCTTCCAATTGTTGTGGTGTCAACCTTGTAGGTTGTGGAAGTCTAGGAGTAGAAACACTTCCATCTTTAGAGATTTGAGTGGTAGGCTTCCTTGTTGCCATAATTTTACATTCAATTTTTCTTGACAATCTGAATCCTTCTTCAATGAATCAGGTTCCCAAACACGAACTTGATGTTGGATGTTATCCTTTAAAGTCCCTATGAAAACATCAATCATGTGTTCCTCTGGAATATTAGTTACCCTTATATTCAATTTTTTGAAGTCCTTAATGTGCTCCACCTCTGAACCCTTTTGTTTGAGATTTATCAATTGCCTAAAAAAGGTGTTTCTCTTTGTATCCTAATAATGTGCTATCATTTCCTCCGTAAAAATTGACCAAGTGGAATTTTTTTTATGGGATCAAAGCCATCGATACCATAAAAATGTATTTTGTTTTAAATTTAAAGTTGCAATGCATACCTTTTGTGTGTTTTTCACATTATTGAGATCAAAATATTGCTCCATCTGTAGCATCCATGTTATAGGATCCTTGCCATAAAAATTCCTCATATCCATATTTGGAATATGGTGGTTCTTCCATCCAACATCAAAGTTTATAAAATCACGATTAACATTTACTTTTTTCTCATCATGAGTTTCCTTTACTATCTTTTCGCCATTAGGAAACATTTCTTGTATCAATTTTTTCAAACCTTCCATGTCTTCTTTTAGATCGTTATTCATTTTTTCCATGTGTCTTTCATGTCATCCATCTTAGCTTCCATGCCTTTCTTCAAAACTTCCATTTCATTTTTTGTTTCTCTTTGCGAGAGAGAAATTTGGTGAAATTGCTCTTCTAATTTTGACATGTCATGTTGCATTTCTTCGTGTTCATGAGTCATAGTAGAGCCTTCTAACAGCTTAATTGGTGTTGAATTATTTTTAGGGGGAATTTTAGAACCCAATACTGATATCTATTCTATAATATGCCCTTGGAATCAATTCAAACTGATTTTCACACAAGACTTGTGCAATTCGAAAAAGAAAATACACACCTTTTTCTTACTTTTAAGGAGCTCGATAATGAAACTGAATTATCTTTGTAATTGCAGATCTTCAATATCTGAAATTAAGAGTTGTAGTATCCCTCTGAAGCTTCCTTCAAATGCCACATGTTTGACCTCATTTGGATTCTTCAAGACAAAGTTATGCCCAATATCCCACAATGACCTAATTTTGGACTAGTTCAGTAGATCAAGCTTGTACGGCCTACCACGTGTCACGGTTTCCTCCTTCGGCTCTGAAATTGATACACAGGAAACTTAAGTTTGTTTACTTGTAGAAATTTTTTACAAAATTCCAATCCAATTCTCAGAGATAGAGTTATGACGATTTTCCCATGATCACCTATTTGAGATGAAATTCAGGAGCCTGAAAAAACCCTATCGTCCGTAGATCATATCTCTGAAAATATTGCAAACCAAGATCTGAAATTTTTACATGAAATTCCTCAGGATTTCTGCTTCTCTCTATAAGAAATTCAGCTTCCTAAACTTAGTAGAAAAACATTTATAGCGAAACTTCCATGATGACCTGTTTTAGGTGAAATTCATGATCCTCAGAAAACCCTAACTTCCAGAGATCATATCTCCAAAAATATTGCGAACCAAGATTTTGAAGTTTTACACGAAGATCCTCAGGATTTAGGCTTCACGCTATAAATAATTCAGCCTCTGAACCTTCATAGAAAAAAATTTATAGAAAAAATTCCAGGATGACCTCTTTGGAGAATCAAAACCCTAGAATCCTAAGCTCTGATACCAAATGTTATGAAACTAGCTCCAAAAGTAGAAGAAAAGAGAGATCAACACCTTAGAAATCAGCCACTTTGAGGGGGAAGCCACCAATGCATTACATAAATGAATAATTCTTGGATGATACAAATGACAAAACCTCCTTCTATATATAAGAGTCCTTGGGATCACAATATAATCCTAGCCGACCTAACAATAATAATGTAAGGGAACAATAATAAAAATATTGGGGTTACAAGGGTAAAATAATAACAATAAGGGGGTTACACTAACAACAATAAGGAAATATACTAGTCATATAGGGACCTAACAGAACATATAACATATTGGTTTTTAATTCATTCTTGCGAAAATGGATTTGCGATTATTTAAACTTTTGGGCTTATTTTGGAAGTGCATATCCTCTTTTCATTGATTCAATTTGGAATGCTCAGTAAGCTTTGAGGAGTAGAGTGTTTAGTTAATATTATTTGGTATTATTTGTGTAAGAAATAAATATTTGTATTTAGGTTATTTTTATGCAATTTGTTTAGGGAAATTGGGACCAAGGCTTTTGAGGAGGGAAAATACTTCACCTATAAGTCAATACATGTTTCCCATTCATTGATTGGTTAGGAAAAACCTAGGTCTCCAGTTCATTAATACATTACTATTTTGTTCGAAAGCTTATGCCCAATGTGCTTCTCTTGTCTATATCCCTCTCACTAGATTTGGCTTGATTTGACAACCTTCAATTGATTTTTTTGTTATCTGGGGTTCAGATTCTATAGAGGTTCCTTGTGTTTTTTCATCCTTCAGTCTTAGGGTTTAGTATAGTTAGCTTCACTAGATTTCTATTTTTTATATTTCAATGTAACCTAGGCATTTAATTTCATGTCATATATGGAAAAATGATGCTATAACTATTGAAGCTGCTCTCCTAGTTGACGATAAAAGTCAAACTATGTCAAAACTCCTTCCTAGAATCAGGCTGGGTTTTGGTCAATAAGTTAAATATTTTTTCTTAATTTAGGTTACTTACTTTTCTTAAGTGTTTATTTCCTAACCTTTTAAAGGGTCGAGTTATTTCTGAAGTCTGTGCTTAGTCAAGTTATTGGATCAACTCTCACATTTGATTTCTCCTAATTTCTATGCATAGTTGTTGGTAAGTCAAACTCACGTGATATTGTTTTCAGATTGTAATTATGGTTATGTAGAAGGGCATAACTGAATATGTTCTCCCATTATGTAATGTCTTCTGTTACTAATTGATATTTTCAATTAATTGACATTTGAAGATGGAACATGTATGGTGCATAGAATGTACAAATAAATTTCTGGTGTCCTCCTTCAAGAAAACAATAAAAAATTGCCAGATGGAATGGTAGTTCGAGAGTCTTTTAATGATATAGTTGCTGAAATGAGAGCTTATCATTATGATCCAATGACATTTGCAATAGATTTTAAGGCCATGGTATTTTTTTGTCAAATTTATTGTTCGAATTTCCCACTAGTGTTTCATATGCTATTTTCTATTGTTGTTTCTTGTTCTGACTCCTCAGTCGAATAACAAGATTGAGATAGATATAAGAGATATATTAATGCAAATACAATTTGCAAAGTTGTAGGAGGTAATCTTCCAATAATGTTTAAACCCTAGGTCTTAACTCTTTAATAGTAATTTCCATTATCAATCGAGCTATATACACATGCTTTGTTTTCACAATATGTAACACCCCCAATTTGTGTGTTGAATTTTTAAAGTTAGACATTGAACTTTAATCCTAAAGGGGGTGGACCCCAAGGGATAAGTATGGTGTGAATGTATTTGCATATTTTATTTGAGGAAATAAATAAAATGATTGTGCATTTTGACCAAGATGAGAATTAGAGATCACTTGCCAAATCCATGAGGATGGATAAGGCAACAAATCCCCAAAATCTTTCTGCATCCTTTGTAGAAATTAATTTAGATTTGATAGGAGGAATCTAAATTTCCCCAATGAAGAGGAGTAAAGTTAAAGAGGTTAAGAAAATGAAAATGAGAAAAGCATAAAACAACAAAGAGTCCCAAAATGGGAAGCCTAGGCTGAACAGGAAAGAAAGCACCCTGCTATTCTGGACGCAGAATTAGAAACATGCTTTGGGGAAATATGAGCTTAAATAAGCTGCTCCTAGGCAGATGAGAGGTTGATCTGCTCTAGGAGGTGATCTCTGCTCGGGGGTGAGTCCTGGGAGACAAAGAGGACTCTAAGGTTGGGAGGTTGGTCATTTTGTAGATTGTGGTATGTTCTGAAATTCTTGTTACTTTGTCTTATGACAATATGAATTGGCTACATATAAAATCGAATTTTATTAAAATGAGAAATTTTGGCACTACATTTAACAGAATCTATCCTCAGGCATTCACCTTCCAGATTTTGTTTAGTTGTAGACCAGAAATCCATGGAGTAGAAACCCCAGAAACTCTAAACCAAGGTTGGCTTAAATCTGAAGTTACTTAGTCTCCACAGATAAATAAATACCATTCTATTCCCTGTAGATACAAATGTGATAATTATGCTCATATGTATGCTAGAGAAATATTGTAAGCAGAACTGCAGTTTACATGGTACAAAACAAAAAGGGAAGAAAGTAACATATTAGAATATGACATTCGAAATTGTAACAGAAAAAGAGTACTTCTACTCTATCTGATCATTATAACAGTTATAAATGTTTATATTGCATTTCTAAATCTATCCTAAATCCTTGAAGACAAGTATCATAGCAAAAGATTTAATTTATAATTAAATTCCTCTAGTCAAGCACTAGTGGATACATATAGGTGTACATCGAAAGAAAAATAGAAATTAAGAGTGAGGACTTTAGAATAGGTATTCTTATTAAACCAAAGGGTAAATCTGCACTATAGAAATGTTACATCATTCATAGCCAATATAGAGTGTATTGTAGATTAAAATTACCTCTAACCCTTGAAAGAAATGTTAGGGTTATGGATTAAATCTATGCTTAATGAACATTATCAATTAAACTATCGAATACATGTATAGGCAAATTTTTAAAGAAAAAATTTATATATATGTTAACAAGTATCAAGATCTATAGCAATTAGATCTTTCTAACCTCAACTACAAAAGAGCTACATACACAATGAAACATATATGCCCAAGGTAGATAGGAATACGAATACATATATAAACCATATATGTTAAAAGAATAAACCATGAATACGAATTGTATATATATGAACAATATATGTTGCAAGAGAAATATAAATACGAATCGATTGTGTAAAAAGGTAATGTATATAATCTGAACGTATAGTCAAACTGCATTAACGAGTGGTGAGGAATTTATACACTATGCCATTGGCCG